>JAJGOT010000304.1:397500-800000 GCA_022457155.1 Cladopsammia gracilis
GTTATGCAAAACCAAAGCAAAAGCGAATTAGCATTGAAACTTAATTAAAACTGCTCAATGAGTACAATGTTACAGTTGTATTATGAAGGTAAGTGTGGCTTTCAAATGGGTGTCGAAAGTAATTCATCGTGATTGCTTTGGATTGTATTACAGCGGCTTTCAGTTGAGTGTCGTAAAACCAAAACCAAAACCAATGTTATTACTCTAACCAATCACAACAGAGGCAGTCCTGCAAATGAACCAATCAGAGGTCGAAGCAAATATATATAGAGCTGGCGCCAAGCGCGGGAAAACGCGTGCGATCAAGTCACAATTGGTTTTAGTTTTACTTCTGATTGCGTAGCAATGGAAAACCGAAGCAATTGCGAAATTACTTTCGACACTCTGATCTAATACGCTATATGATTTGTTATAAAAAAGTACTCTGACTATTTCTAAACCAATCAGACATAAAAGTAAAACAGTGAGTTGCTTGCACGCTTTTTCCTACGCTTCTCTCCGGCTACATGAACTTGTATTCGCTTCAATTTCTGTTATTATTGGTTTATTCTTCGGTGTGGGTCTGTTTAGTTGTTATTGATCGGAGTGATTTCTTGAGTTTTAGTTTTGCGACACAGTCAAGTTTAAATCGCTCTGCTTACGTTGTTACTGATTACAAAGTGTCACGTTTCCTTTCAGGATCAAAGGCGACCTCAATAATATATTCGTTAAGTCAGAACTACTCTCTAAATTTATGTACGCATGCGCGTATCATTTTGTTCCTCGTGTGGTATGTAAATTAAATCATCCTTCATGCAACAGATTAATTCATCCCTTTTGTAGCAGTTTATGTTATTCACAGGTATGTGTCCCAGATTCCCACGGTAAACCAAGCTTCTTCTAGCAATTCCCGGATGTACGACGCGTGTGGTCTCTCTTCCAATGTTTCTTGGAAACACAGGTTCATGATTTCATGCAGCTAGGGAAAACAATAAAAATCGTCAAAATAATAAAGCTCCTTTAATAATCTTTAGTACCAAAGGGATTTTTATTAGAGAACATCACATTTGAGTAGGATTGGAAGATAGGCGACTTAAAAATCTAGTGCCAATCACGTTTCTGTGGACTCTGCCTCAACCGCTCATTAGCATTCTTAGTGATTTTTTTCGCTTTGCCCTCTTGAACATTAAAAATGCGATATTTTAAACTTCTCACCCGAGTGTTTCAGAAACGAAAGCAGTGGATCAAAGTTCAACTTCAAAATCTTTTACAAACCTTTGAATTCCCACCAATGTTTGTCCCCAATACCCACAACGATTCTGACCAGTTGCGTCCACTTTTTATGAGAAATGACTGAAAATGATTGAAAGCTAAAAGGTATTTACCTGGGTGTATTCGCTAGAGCCATGGCAATGTCCTAATAAGGTGGCCAGTAACTGTCCGAATTGTCCAATATCGTTGCCAATGTTACCCTGTTCTTCGACCATCCAGTTCGTGTAGGCACCAGGTTCATTCACCTTGGACGCTTGAGAAAATCCTCCCAACACAGCTCTTATGGGGGGAAGCTAAAAAAAGTAAAAATGGTTGACCATGTGAAGCAGGAGACTGATGGAATTGCGCTTACGATAGCGTAGGCTTCAGTGGTTGACGGTCTTGTTAACCCAATTAGTTTCAACAGCGCTCAATTTTTGAATTTAAAAAAAACATACGAGGAACACAAACTATCATGGAGGAAATTAAAGTACTGATATTTGCATTTGAATGTCGGCCACTGGTACACACTTATGCGATTACGTAATTAGGAGGGGATATAAGGAAAAACTACATGTACCTGTGATCGAGAGCGCCGGGGATTTTGCAAAAACTAGTGAGTGGGATTAAACTTGCGAACAATAAACGGAAAGAAACTACTAAGTAGACATTACAAAAAATGCACAACGACGTTTGACTCAGACATTGAAAGGAATACAAACGAAAAGGAAAATCATGGCCTGTACTTATCCTATGTGTATCTTAATATAGTCTGTTCCAGGCAAAAATCGCCACAGAGCGCAACCTAGTAACCCGATGGTGACTTTCTTCTTCTCGATTTTGGCGCGAATTTCATGACTGTTAGTCTCGTTCCCAGGCCCTTAAGTACACTTCGCGCTCATCCACGGGAATAGTAGCCTGCGTATTGCGAAAATGCGAGGTACACTGCAAGAAGGAAACTACCTTTCTCCTTCTCTTGTATGTCGGTTCCTTGTCATAGGGGATTTTCTCTCCTTACTCGGCTATTCCTGAGAGAACGATTTTCTACATGTCTAGCGGAAATACTACGTAATTCAAACAAGCTTGCAAACCTCCAAATCGTACACATACGAAATAAATTTGTTGACTTACTCTTGTGCATTGACCAATCAAAATGTTGCTTGTTGTGATGTTGTTGTGAAGTATCCCAAGATCTTCCAATCGCTCAATAGCGCTGATGACATCACTGGCTATGGCGCAAACGCCGTCGAAGTTGAGAACAGTTCCTTTGTCGTAAAGAAAACCCTCCAACGTGGAACTGGACACAAATTCATAGCAAATGAGTCTTAAAAAAGAAAAAAGAACAGATAATTGGAATATTAATTACTGCGCGTTTCGATAACACGCGATCTCTGAAGTTGAAAGCTCGACCAACAGTTTCGCTTTTCAATACCGCAATTATCATAGCGGACGTCTCAAACAACAAGGATGTTTAATTCAACAGGGTCGAAAGTCATCAGTTGTCGGTTTTGATTGGTACACTTCGATCTATTTTGCGCGTTTCTGTTTAGACTACGGGAGGGGAAAGCTGCGTTATTTGCATCTGTTGTAATTCGCCAGATATGATTACCCCCGGGGGGTGGAGAGAAGTGGGCGCGTTGTCCTGTGCTTGACATCGGTTACTCGTTCAGACTGCTGATTGGTTCGCTGCGTTATTTGCATCTGTTGCCGGTTATTCGCCAGATATGATTATCTTCGGAATTTCTATTGTCAACCGTCAGCAAAACCGCTGTAGTATTTTACTGCGCCATTTAATAACAAGCGCCAGCCCCAGCTAATGTTTACCTTTTACACTGCCGTCAATCAAAGTTATGACGACAAACAAAAGAGCTTGCCCTCAGGCTAGTTTCTGCGCAGAACAACGTATGTAAGCAAAGTGACGATTTATGTTGGTTTTTCTTCTGATTGGCTGACATTATCATTGGTTGGAGCACGCTGCACGTGTTGTGTGAGCCTTTTTGAATCAATTATAGTGCTCAGCACACGCAGAACCAAAGGAGGTAAGTAAAACTGCGCCTAACACGACCCCGCGCCAGGCATACACACGCACGCACGCACACAGACACACATTTATTGTTGCTCCCTAAAAGGGCTTTTCAGCACCAATCTTATAACTAGGAATAGAAAATTACTTACAGGCTGTTGGAGCATAAAGCACTGATTTTCTTTTTTCCATGTTCAATACTTTGGTCACGAGCTGAGAAACAGGAACAACAACGTAAAAACCAAATGAATAACACTTAAGATTAGTTAGCTGTTTCGGAAGCGCAAAACCCTAATCTCGTACCCAGATCTCCCTATCATTTCAGTACAGTACAAACACGAGTGAGATCTGGGTACGAGATTAGTTAAGCCCAGGCCAAAGGGAACGCAAGTCGACGCAAGTTTTACAAATCGATCATACCAAAGCAAACAATACCGAAAACAACTTGTGGTCACTTGAGATTACTTGCGTTTGGTGGCCAAACGGTGAAAAACTTGCGACTACTTACAAATCAAAGTGTTCAAAAGTGTTCGAAAGTGTTTAAAAGTGTTCGAAAGTGTTCGAAAATCAAAGTGTTCGGAAGTCAAGGCAAGCATTAGCAAGTACCACAAGTCCTGGTCAAACGGAGTCACAAGTTATCACAGGTTTCTGACTTGCGATAACTTGGCTGGAGCTAAATGCAACTCCAAACCATAATACTGTCCATTTTTGAATTATTTTATGAAAAGTTGAATTTTCAAGATGGAAAAGATTTGAATTCTCGGAACATTTATTTTTGTGATCAGATTCAGTTAGAGAAGATAAGAGAAAGTGCCATCAATCTCGTAAAAAGCTTGCACGTTTTGTCAGTGAAGACCAAATTTTCTTGCTGTCTTAGTGTTGACCAAAATGAATGTAAACTCTTAATTAAAGCATTGGAATAAAAGTCCATTACAGTGTTGTGCGTGGAAAGAAAACACAAATATACTTTAAAGGTAAATATAACCTTGTCAAAGAGAAAACAGTGATAAACTTGCCTTTAGAGTGCCAGCGGTAACGAAGTACATTGGACAGCCCTTCATCGCTACAAATCAGGCTCTGCGTAATATCAGCCTCTCGAACCCAGTCCTCTTTGGATTCTTTGGCAAAGTACTTTAATAATACCATACTCAAGGTATTTTCCTCTTCGCACCAGGCGAGAGCATAACCCTAAAATAACAACGGACACAAGGAATAAGAATATACCTTTAGCAATTTTAATGTTTTACTTTCTACTGTACTGTTCCATGGATGGGATGACAAACAAAATTAACCACAACTTGTCGCCGGTACACCTTTACACACCTGGGTAAAGTTCCTTGTCTGACAGAAGCGCACGGCCTTTTGGGTCAAACGTCTAACGCACGTGATCGTCTCATCTTGTGTTTATTCTATGTGATTTTGATATTACAGACTTACTGTTGAACGTTTTCCTATAGTGTCATCTTGCAGGATATCAACCTCTTCAATCAGTCTCAATTTAGCGTGCACTTGTTTACAGTTTCGTTCCAGTGTTTCCTCTGACCTTATAATTGGAAGGGGACTGGAACTAGGTATGACGTTTGAAACTAAAGTGAGGTCATCAGAAGTTTTCAACCAATCAACCGATTGTCTTCTGCCTGAAAATACGTAAAAAAAAAAAATACGTAAAACGATATTCTATGTGTCAGAATTATTCCAATAACGCGGTTGAATCCCGCTTTTAGTTGAGGCAATGGTTCTATGAAAAAAAAAAAAAAAAACAGGCTTACCAGGAATACCCGGGTTAAGCAGGCTTTTTTGCACGTTGGGTTCATGCCTGGTAAGCCTGTGGTTTGAGAAACAGGAAAGCCTGATTGATTGAGCCAAGCTTGGACTCGGGTTAACTCTGGTTTAACCAGGATTTTGGTGTAAGGTATATGCGTGTTGGTTGGAAAATTTACTATGCCATTTGTTGACACCATAAGTTGTCTCCAAAAATTGAGTTAGCAGAAAGGAACTTAACCTGACTCTCATACGGTTCGAGGTCGGAAGTTGGTCGCTAGTAACCTGCGCAAAGAAAATAGGAGACGTCTGCGCGCAGGATACGTAGCGAGCGACATCGAACCGTCTAATAACCCATTCACACCAACGCTTAAACATGTTTAAATGTTGTTTAGTTTAAAACAGGTTTAGAAAAATACCTCTTAACCTCCCGTAATATTTGGAGTGAAATCTTTACTAAAAGAAACTTTATTGACTTTATTACCACTCCAGGTAGTTTGAGTCATATACATTTCAAAACGTTCAAGCTGGAGGATAAAAATGTAGTTAAACTAAACAACATAAATATATTTAAACATGTTTAACTGTTGGTGTGAATGGGGCATAAGAGTCAGGCTAGAGGGAACTAGGCTGAGTTTCGCCTCCGCCTCGGTCAAACATCCGAGGCATTTTTCGTTTTATTTAGTGGTATTTTATTTAATATTAAATGGAAATATGGGCAAGGATGTAAAAAAAAAATAAGTTGACGTTACTATCTTTTATTTTTTCTCAAAATGATAAGCTTTTTTTCCGTTGAAAACTAGCCAAAACTCTTTGCGCTTGATCGAAATTATGTTGGCAAATGGCGCCGACAATTCTGCAGTTCATTTTTTAAACGCTTAGAACTTTTTTGGTAAACTTTCAGAACGTTTGGTAAATTGACAGTGTATTGGCAATATATTAAACTTTAAACAGTGAAAATGACAACCTTAACTTTTAAGTACTTTGCTTAACTTTTGTAAATTTCTCTCGTTTGACCGCGGTTTAGGTTTTGCCTACCTGGCACATCGCTGTGCAGTCTCTTGAGAACCAAATCAGTAACGTTTTTCCGTTTCCGGTTTAAACTTCGTTTAGTTCTCTCGGTGGAAAACGTGTACAGGATCGGATTAAGGGAAGAGTTGAGAGGAAGAACAAACACTGCAATCCAGACATAAGCAATCTTGCTGGGATCATAAAAATTTCCAGTCAACGATAAGATGTTGATTATAATAATCGGCATCCAACAGCAGAAGTCGGTCATTATAATGAAGACGAGTCGCTTGGCCATGGCGGATTCTTTGTTAAGATTCGTGGATCGCACGGCGCGAGAAACGCGTTTTACCGTCCAGAACATTGTGATGTACGCAATCAAGATGAACATGAAGGATATGGAGTTTAATCCGACGAAAAAGGTGACTGCATATTCCCAGCCGGCTGGTCTCCCCGCGGATAGTTGAAGTGGAAGACAAACGGCTGAGCGGCTGTAGAAACCGAAACTGCCGCTCTCGTCGTAGAAGTAGTTTACACCTGTGATTGGAATCACCGATATCACTGCACCGAATAACCAAACGCCCATGCAACTGAATACGGCGGCTTTGTAAGTAAGGCGCTTAAATCTAAAAGGGAAGACGATGCATACGAGTCTGTCAAGCGTGATGATGGTTAGAATCAGCACGGATACCTCACTGGAGAGCATGGAAAGCGCTCCAGTTATTTGACAACCAAACCCAGATCTCCATTTAATGTCATGTTTGAAATACTCTCCCTGCCATCTCAAGTCCATAATGGCGATGGTCAGTAGATACACGCCCATCAATAGATCTGCAAAAGCCAGATTTGTCAGCAAGAAGGAGTGGATTCTGTTCTCTTCTTTGTCGATTGTACGCCATATTATGACAAGAAGGTTACCAACGAAGGCAAGAATCCCAAGAATCCATATACAGATCTGAAGAGTGTTGTTTTTCATCAGATCATCGCAGCTAGAGAATTCATCCACTGGGGAATCGCATTCCACTCCATCGATCGATTTCTTGGCATAGCAGCAAAGGATAAAGCGGTCGAGTTTCCTGCGTGAGAAACAAACCTGACTTCAGCTACTATGCAGGCGTTCCTTGGGTACGTCTTCTCACGCGCTCCTTACCAATAAAACCTTATCCACGTTCGGGGGGGGGGGGGGGGGGGGGGATTGCGTGACAGCCCAAGGGAAGAGGAAGAAGAGATTGTGTGACAACCCGGGGGGGGGGGGGTGAGAAATGATTGGGTGATAGTCCAAGGGATGTCTGTGTAGGATGCTAACTATATAAAGACGACCAGAAAACGTGAAAATAGGATGTATACTTACAGATATTTTATTTTAGTTAGTTCACTAAATGCATCAGAGGGTACATCAGTCAACTTGTTTTTGTCCAAGTACCTGCAGAAAACATTGCTTTCTAATTTTTCCTCTCTTCCACATTATTTAATCTTTATAAGCGGCGAACTTGACCATAGAGGGATAGAAGGCTGGTAAACTGTTTCTTTCTCAACACATGTCCTTCCATGCCTAAGTTTGGATTTTTCCCGGAGACACAATCCGTTAGAATACATGATGTACTATTCGAGGTTTGTGGTTTGCAATGCATTATAAGGTAATTTCAAATCAACCTCTCTATTCTTCCTTTCGAGAGAGCCAAAAGCTGTGTAGTTTTTCTTCTCGGACTCCATGTCCGATTTTGTGTCATACGATGAAAAACAGGGACAATCTTCACCTCGAATATATTGTCTAATTTGGTCTAAACAAAACGGCAGTGAGCGACTGTGTAGAACGAAAACTTACCAAATTCAAGTTATCGACAACAAAACTCTTAAAATTGCCGACTATAGTTAAGTACTTACAGATATTCTAATGACTTCAGTCCCCGGAAGGTTTCCTTTGTTACTGTTGTCAGCTTGTTGCTGCTTAGATCCCTGGCAAAAAACGACATAACATAAAATAATAAGAACTGCTGTGGGGGCATGGTGATCTAGTTCTTAGCACGTTGGAGTCATCGAACAGCTGGTAACTTTAATGCGGGTCCTGGACTCTTTGCTATTATAATGCTGTCGTTAATTCTGAAGATCTGTTTCAGTACTCGTTAGGGCTGGTTTCCACTGTGCGACGTAATCGGAAGCGGCGTCGGAGTCGGAAGCGTAACTTGGCTCGTTCCCACTAGCGACAGAAGCAGAAGCGGAATCGGAAGAAAAAGGAAACCTGCTGATCCTTCCGATTCCGATTCCGATTACGCTCCGTTTTTTATTTACACTAGAACGCAAGTCTCCATACGTTTCCGGCTCCGACTTCGTTTCCGATTACGTCGCTATTGGGAACCGACCCTTATTGTTTCTTTACTAAAAGTTTCTTTACTAAAAGTTTAGAACTGGTAGATAATATAACTAAATTCAGTTACTCACAATAATTTCAGTTTTGAAAGAGCGCCAAACAGGCCGTCTGATAACGTTGTTATCCTGTTATCCTGAAGATACCTACATATCATGACAAACAAAATAAACGAACAAGCACGCAGAACAAAAAACAAAGTAAAGCAAAGAAAATCAAATAACATGAAGTCGTCCATATACTAACAGATGTGTCAAGTTGCTCTTGTTGTTAAATACACCATATTCCAACTCCTCTATTTGGTTTGAGCGTAAACTTCTAAAAGTCAAACGTAATCAGAGGAGTCAAGTTCAGTAAGCTTATTCATACATCATGAACTTAAATGAAAAGTAAATATCTATCCTTGTCATCTAAATAGTGAGTTAGTTAACTTACAGAATCTCTAAATTTCGTAGGCCATCAAACGTTTCTTTAATAATTTTGCGAAGAAGATTCTTTCCCAAATCACTGAAAAATAAAATAGAAATAAAATTCAGATTAGATAGATAACATAAATGGCTTTTCTTTAGACGCCTTTACAATTCCGTTATTTCACTATTTGTGAAATGATTTTAAAACAACAATGCTGTGCAGCTAAGTTTCCAGTGAGCGAATACGATTCATCGAGAGAAACTAGCGGTGTGTGAGTATGAAAACGCGAGCCATACGTTTGACTTAGATACAGTATCACTCTTGCATTCCTTTCAGGAGCACCGACTAATCGCTTGACTCAGATACAGTATCACTCTTGCATTCCTTTCAGGAGCACCGACTAACCGTTTGACTCAGATACAGTATCACTCTTGCATTCCTTTCAGGAGCACCGACTAACCGTTTGACTCAGATACAGCATCACTCTTGCATTCCTTTCAGGAGCACCGACTAATCGTTTGACTCGGATACTGTATCACTCTTGCATTCCTTTCAGGAGCACCGACTAACCGTTTGACTCAGGTACAGTATCACTCTTGCATTCCTTTCAGGAGCACCGACTAACCGTTTGACTCAGATACAGTATCACTCTTGTATTCCTTTCAGGAGCACCGACTAACCGCTTGACTCAGATACAGTATCACTCTTGCATTCCTTTCAGGAGCACCGACTAATCGTTTGACTCAGATACAGTATCACTCTTGCATTCCTTTCAGGAGCACCGACTAACCGTTTGACTCAGATACAGTATCACTCTTGCATTCCTTTCAGGAGCACCGACTAATCGTTTGACTCAGATACAGTATCACTCTTGCATTCCTTTCAGGAGCACCGACTAACTGTTTGACTCAGATACAGTATCACTCTTGCATTCCTTTCAGGAGCACCGACTAACCGCTTGACTCAGATACTGTATCACTTTTGCATTCCTTTCAGGAGCACCGACTAATCGCTTGACTCAGATACAGTATCACTCTTGCATTCCTTTCAGGAGCACCGACTAACCGTTTGACTCAGATACAGTATCACTCTTGCATTCCTTTCAGGAGCACCGACTAATCGCTTGACTCAGATACTGTATCATTCTTGCATTTCTTTCAGGAGCACCGACTAACCGTTTGACTCAGATACAGTATCACTCTTGCATTCCTTTCAGGAGCACCGACTAATCGCTTGACTCAGATACTGTATCATTCTTGCATTTCTTTCAGGAGCACCGACTAACCGTTTTGGTGGAAAGCTGTTCTGAAGGCCTTAGTCATGTTAACTTAAGTAATATCGGTAAATTTAACGCCTTTTGTTTTTTTGAGGGATAAAAACTGTCGTTTTGGTCAGAAAAACTTTTCGAAAAGGAGAAAGCAGCTTGAGAATCGGGGGTTAAGATTCCAGTTTCCCTAACATTTTTTGCCATTGAAATATTCAGCTAAAAGAACCGAAAAGTTCAATCGGTGTTAGCTTTCACATACACTAAAATGACATACATAAAATACAGTACAAGTGTTCTCCTAAACATTTCTCGTTGGGTACCTCTGTTCCTTTTCAAAGTAAGCAAGCTAAACAGAACGAAGTAATAATACGCAGCTCTACAAATACTACTCACAGGACACGTAAATTAGGCAGTCCAGTGAATCCTCCAGAAGGGAGATTGCGGAAAAAGTTGGAATTCAATCTCCTGTAAAAATAAGAGTTCACAATATAATATGATTATGCTTTTGGTCTTAGTCTCGCTTTCTTACCACTAACCTCATCTAAAACGGCTATGTAATCAATTGGACAATCACGCGAAACCTCATTCAATAGCAGGGCCTCTTTGCAGACTAGAAGTGGATAAGGCCTGCCCAGTGAACTTTCTGTAAGTAGTATTGCGAGTCTTGAAGCGATCGCTCGTTTTCAATACTTACAGTGTTTTGATAGAGGTAACATTTTGAAAGGAGTCCCCATCAAGGCGAAGAAGAATGTTGAAACTCATGTCGCTGAAGACAAGATAAAAATACATTTAATTAAATTTAGCTACGAAAATTTATCGAAAGACTGACGAAATCAAAAGTTGTGAAACGCAGTTTGACTGTCAAAGCTTGATCAATTTTAAGCCATACATACTTATACTCACATATATTCCAGTTTTGTCAAATTGAAAAAATCCTTTTCTCGTAATTGAGATATTCGGTTCTTTTTGAAAAACCTGCAAGTAAAACCTCGGGTCAGTAAATTACATTCCATATGAGGATATGAACGGAAACCTACTTAAAATTATACAACTATTGTAACAAAAAAGACGTCTTATTTTAAGGCTAGAACTACAACATTCTGCGCATCTCTTTTTTTAAACATCGTTTTAAACAACAGTGTATCATGGGTAATAACATAATAAGAGTGTAGCATCACTTCCGATCACCGAACTGTCCTGCACTGTACTGTACTGTACTGAACTGTACTGTATCACCGAACTGCACTGTACTGTATCACTGTACTGTACTAATAAAACATAATTTAATGTGATTTAATTCGTTTAGCAACATCATCATGCCTTTTCCCCTGGATTTCTCCTACTTTTCTGCGCGATTGTGAAGTGCGTGTTAGAGTCTGGGAAAGGGTTACGTGTTGCTGGTGTAATTAAGTGCATGTTGTCATAAATTGGTGGCGCAAAAAATGAGTTAGTAAGAGGGGAAGTCCTGCATGGGGCGGGGCAAATTTTATATCACTCAAACTTACACTGCTCCAGTAGAGGATGGAAGGTTTGTCGGCACAGTTTGCAAATCTTCTCCTGTCACCATAATCCGCTTGTCTCCACCTTCACCGAATTCGTCACATTTGCAACTCGATGGACATCCTGAAAACAAATTAGTTGGGCGCACGATAAAATAAACAATTTAATTGTTAAAAGATCTTAAAACAGTAGCTTAAGAACGTTCGCGCTCAAAATGTTCCCACGTACAGATTTTTTTTAAAACTTGCCATGCAGTAAGGTAATGATCAAGTTTTGCCAAAAAGGCAAAAAAGGCGCATTCAAGACCATGCGTTTTTAGAAGCTTTTGTTATTTTAAGGCGATCTTAGCTTACAACTATCAGCAATAAAAGAAGCTACTTTAGTGAAATTTAGATCAGGTAAACGTACTCAATTCAACACAACTAAGTCTATGAAGTAAACTTTTGCAGCTGATGTCGTTCCTTGAGGTAGAATAGGCCTTGAAAAGGAATACATATTAGTCTTGCCCGTCCTTAGCACAAGAGCAGAAAAGGGAAATATTTGTAACTTCTCACGTATAGAATTTTTCTGTCTTTTGTTAAAATGGAGAAAATCAGGAAAGGAAGTGATCTACGGAAATAAAAATGGGGTCACTGAGCATCCAAGAGAGTAAAATCGCTGCGAAGTTCTCAAAGCGACCATCTATTCGCCATGTTTGTTTACCTCGCAGTAGCAATGGGCGCGAACGTCCTTAAGCTGTAGATATGTTTGGCTTTTCGTTAAAACTTGACTGTACTAAAACCTCCCCACAGATGTTTTTTCGGCGACCATGCTGGTTGTCCGAACAATAAAATTTCCATCCATTGGGAATAAAGTGTATTTTTATGCAAACGATTTCTATTGTTTCTGACCATCGACATGGTCACCGTGAAAACCATCTATTCTCGTACTTTTTAATGCGGATGAATTTTATTTGCATTCATTAGTTCAGTAGATATGACCTAGGTTTCTAGTTATATATAGGTAGCTTTTTGCACCCACACAAACGTGTCTACAGCACGAGTTCGGTAAATAGACCATTTTAAAGTTGTGTGCTTAGTACCCGGGCCTTTAAGTCAAAGTGAGGCTAGAGTTGACTTTGCTTTGATACAAACCTTCCTGCTTTTCATATGTTAATCATACTGAACAAAACCTATTTAGCATTAGAACCAAACAACATGATTTACATCTAAAAAGCAGTCAACCCCAGCCTCACTTTCACTCAAAGGCCAGGTCACTTAACAGACAACTGTAAAGGTTAACACTCGTTAACATCTCTCAAACTGACCTTTCCTTTTCACTTTAAGTTACATGAAGTAAAACCTATTTCACACTTTAATAGAGTAAAATTAGAAAAAAAAGATCAGTATAGTGTATGCCTCGAACCCGAGTCGTTCGCTTCATAACTAATATCCTTATCCACCATACCAACGTGGATTAGCTGCAGGGAGATGTAATTTTTAACATATTTATAGAGTTACCCATAACAATAAATGAAAGCTAACCGTTTTCAAATCAGTGCTAAACACTGTAGATCAATGCTAAACCCCAAAACGCTACCTTTGCTTAACCGAATCTCTGTTCTCTCAGTTCTCTACCCAATAAAATGGGGTTCTGTTCTCGTGTACGTCAGTACTACGGTATGACGATAAAAAATACTACGTTGTGTAAAACCTCATAAGGTGTCCAAGGTCCGTTTGAGAGATGTTAACGAGTGTTAACCAACTGTAAATTGGTCTATTAAGCAATTTATTAATACTATGATAATATATTATTCATATAGATAAATAGATAACTTTATTAAAGTGTCATTGTTAATAGCAGTTGCCTACTAAGTAAGGACACTGTTAATAACTAAGAATATAAAAACGAAAACGAATAAATACCAATATATAATAACTTTAAAATTAGATAACTATACATAAAAATTATAAGATTATATCTACATTTCTCTAAATAAAAATTAGAAAAAGTATAAGAAGTGTTAAAAATGTCGTTCAGTTTCGTCCTATGTATTAAAATAAGCAACAATAAACTAAAAAGAGCGTAAGATACAGTTTTTACAGTTATTGCTAACTGAACAAAATCCTCAAATCTAGCTGTCGTAATAGGATTCTGCCTCTTAAAAAGAATGAAATCAAAAGAAAGAGGACAAAAACAAGAAGACATACAGTCGCTTGTTCCTCTTGTCTAAACAAGCAAGTCGCTTGCAATAGCATACCTTGTTGACCTGAACACGACAGCTCATCATCGTCATTAGCTGAAAACAGAATCAACCCAGATAAATCGTGATTAGAATTTTGATTATCGTTATCATCGTCCTTAAGGACTGTTTCTTTCCTTTTCCTGAATAATAGAGAAATATATGATACTACAAAAGTATTTCGAGAGTTAGAACTGCTTTGTTTTATTTTCTTAATAAATGATGGATTTTCTTTGAAAATGCATTTGTTCGTTCAATATCTCGAGCAACGTGCTTCAATCGCTTGCATTTTTTCTTCTGGTTAGGTATTGCTTGATATATTGTTCTTGTTGTTTATAGCCAGACGAAATTTCTTTAGTTCTGAATTTTAGCCTCGAGGAACGGATACAGCGACAGTAGCGCAAACCGCAACGTACCTGCAACGGAGAAATAAAATGCCTTGAATCTTGCTATGGGCGGTTTCCCTTGACAACGGAGAACAACAGTAAAGTGATTCGACGAAGAAGTAAAAACCGGAGGATAGCTATAACCACAGAACCTGCCTATCACTGGCGCAGTCTCGTCGCGTCCATCAAAAATATCAAGAAAGCAATTCTCGCACGTAGGGTTGTCCTTGAGACGAAATTCTTGCAAGATTAGGCGAATTTTGTTATGGGCTGGAACGGTGATGTGCCAAGTACAAAATAAGCTTTCGTCTAGGTAAAATCCAGGGTACGACGGAGAAAAGAAATATCCTGACATGTTGGATAGGGTTTCACTGCAAGCTAGAAAAGAAATCTCAGCTTAATTAAACTGCAGGCAGCTAAATTATGTTTTATATTTTATTCAAAATGTACTGCTGCTGTTGATGCTAATGCCAAATTAATTGTGTATTTGACGCTTCTTTCTTTTTTTGGCTAAACTAATGACTTTGGCGCACTTTAATTTTGCACAATACTGAATAAACAACAGTACCAAGAACTTTCGACAAACTCTGGTTTGAATAGTCACACTTGCACTAGGCAACAAGTCTCAGGGGCAGGTCCCTGAGATCAGTTCCCCACCACCCCACTCCCCGTGTGCACTGCTCGGAAGATTTTGTGCAAGGAATACTTTATTATGAGATGGATGCCTGGGAATTAGTTTTCAAATACAAGATGGCGGCCTCCTATTGGTTTATTTTTATGAAAATTCGTCTTATTTTGTCCCCACGGATTGACGCACGAAATAAACCAGTTTAAATTTATGCAGCATGTCGTAAGGGACAAAATTCTGTCGCAGCAACAAGGATTTTTCTTTACACATTAATTTACGCGCTTGGAGTTAGCCCGAGGAGTCAGATAGATACATGTAGATAGCTTATTAAAAAAATAGTTAGGCAACCAGAAGGCGAATATTGCATATTGCTGGCCTAGTTGAAATAAGACTTGTATAATACTAGGTAACATTTTTAAATGAAGTTTATTGATTATTTTATTTAAAGAATACAATGAGTTTACCTTGTTTTGCTAACTGTGGTCTGTGTCGGCAATACCTCTTCGGATCCTCCTCAACATATAGTCCCGTCAATGTTATCAGGTCTTCCTTCTTCTCTGTCTTACCTATTATGGACACCTATAATGCCGGTTTAATATTTTTCAGCTTTAGTACACCGGAACTAATTTACATGGTATCTTAAAATACAAGAAGTAATGCCCCTCTCCCTTTAGGATTCCGGGAATGTCCCTGGCTTGGTTTAGTCTCTCTAAGTAACGTTTAACAAATGACCTTCAGTGTTTATCAGTTTAAGAGCCACGAGTGACTTTAGATCTGAATAAACACGTGTTGTACTGAATTCATTGAACGAGTAATGAACAATAAATACCGAAACGGCATGTCCCTGTGACATTTAAAGTACTACTATGATCATAATTTTGGCTTCCCTTTTACTCTTTAGTTTTGGAAAGTAGAAGTGCTAAATACTTCCCATGCCAATTGGAAGTTTAAATTCCAGTGAGAAGACCAATTAATTTTTAAACGTAAAGTTCAGCTTCGGCTTGCCGCCATTACTTTAATTCAAATGCCCAAGAACGATTGGATCAAAAATGGCTGTTTCGTTGTCTCGTTTAGACAAGGCCTTTTTTAACTTAATGGTTTTGGGGTCTACTAAGAAGCAGACCCTAAAACCGAAGATGTTTTTGTTAACATACAAGAAAATAATCACACGTGAGACCGCTTTTTCGAATAGTAATCGGCTTGAGTCTTGCGAACTGCGTAATGGCTGGCAGGGTTTCGACGGTTCCCGGCCAGCTATTTCTAGGCTAAGATAGCATTAAATTATAGTGATTTGTGTAATTATGAACCCATTGAATAAATTGAAGTAAAAATAGTCAAAAAGAAAAACAAAAATGTTTGTATTGGTAGCACGATCGATCACACTCATATATATGAAAGTAGGAAATTAGAATAAGAAAAAGAGGAAATTAACATAAAAAAAAAATCCAGCTTGATTTCGACGAAGTGGCCGTGAATTCCGATTCTTGAACAACTGATTTGGGACCTCAAAACAATTCCTAGGAAAAAGAGAACATGATGGAATTTTCTGTTCCTTTACTATAATCTTACCTGAAACGACGACGATACAGCACTCAATGGAACTTGTCCGTAAATCCAGTTCTTACCAGTGTTCGTTTCCCAGATCCATATTGGTACTTCTCGATAGTTGTTTGTCTTTTGGTAAATTGTTAGTGTTGTCTTTCCAGTCCCTCTCAGCATGTAACGAAACTTCAAGCACTTAGTATGCCAATCACGTGACCTGTTATATTGCTTACTCACAAGAACAGCGGTTTGGTTAAAGAGGGTAGCGTTGTTATCCAACACAACCCGGTCACCTGAATGAAAAAAATGAAGAAATATGAAGAAAACTCCTGACAGTGCCAAAAATCAAAATTCAAGGGAAAAAAATAAAATTTATTTTTAGAAAACATTGAAAAACAAATGGTACCTTGTAAAAGTACTAACGTGGAGGTTTCATTTGAATGGTAACACCGTGACATTTTGTCGACAGACTCAAAAGTTAGAACTACATCACATGTCTCCATAATTGAGTCTAGGAGTGTATGGTTGAGTAGTGCCACTAGCTATGTGCTGGTTAAGTAGTGCCACTAGCTTAACCTACCATTAAACTGGTTAATTTATGCCCCGACGTTAAGCTCTATCGGAACCTCACTGAAATAGAATTCACCAAGCAGTGGAAAGAGAATTTCATTATAACTGCTTTTCCCTATGGAATCACATTAAGTCTCTTTTACACAGTGAAGCCTGGTGCACAATCTTTCACATGAAAACAAGTTTCCATTTACAAGCAAATAAAACTCATTTTTAAGGTTTTGCTTAGTAGAAAAGTATTATCAATTTCTGTATACTGTTGTTGTATTTGTGAGTAACGGCAAAAATAAATGAATGAATGAATGAATGAATGAATGAATGAATGAAAAGACATAAAATTATAGCAATTCGGAAATGGGCTTTTCATAGATGGCTTACCTTTTCTATCTCCGCACGATCTACTCCACTTTACGGCCACTTCTTTCTTTAACCCTTTATTGACTGTTTCCCAGGCCTTAACGTTTCCCACTTCGCCCCCACATCCATGTGACATGCGCAGTATCTCCTCTGCTTTCATCTGATAACTCCACAGATTGAATCCGCTCAGTTTACCCAGCACAATTGATGCATTTTCGTTAGCGTCTTTAAAACCAATTGTCATGGTTCCTCCTCCTAACAAAATACGCTTTAGTTTAGGACTGTTTTTGTTTTGTTTTGTTTGAATAACCAATTCAGATTACCAGAGAATGAACACGATTGCATATCGTTTGAAACAACCTCCAAAAACACCAATTCATATTGTGTCACGTGACAAAATACTCCACGATTCTTGGAGTATTCCAGGGGTTTCTAAGTTTGCCCGCCATCTTGAAAAAGGAGAAGGCCCTGGGGAAGAGGTTGAATGAACTCAAGGAAAGTCAAGTCCTTTCTCAAATGTACTCAAAAAATAAGTAACTTAAATAAGTCAAGTCAAGATGAAACTAGTTATTTGACAAGACAAGTTATTAATTTGCCAAGACAAGTTATTTGCCAAGATAAGTTATTTTAAGTGAAGTCCGTTTCGAGTGAATTTAAGTCAAGTAATTTCAAATCAGAGTCAAGTTATAAATAATAACATATCAAGTCACGTCAGGTAATTTCAAGTCAAGACATTTCAAATCACGTCAACTGAAATTGACTAAAATTAATTCAAAGAGGTAACTAACCTCGGCGACTAACTAAAGACGGCGACCATACTTAAGAAGAAACGCATTTTTTATTTCCTTCTAAACGTGTCATTAACAGTACCGCCTTTCAATAACATGCGGAATCTGAAATTCAAATCTCCACCAACGGTTGTGTTATTCCGTGCCGTGAATCATAATTAATACGAAAACCAACGGATCATGTAAAAAAGAGACAAACAAAATGGATCGAAATCTACCAATCATAATGCACGGACGTGACCTTTTGAACTCATGGAAAGGAGGATGTGTTCGCTGAGAAGTAAGCTAAGATGATTGACGGCAGCGTAAAACGTAAATTTTGAGTTGGGTTTTGAATTTCAGAGTCCGCATGTTATCGAAAGGCGCAGTAAACATAAAATATATTTACTTATTTACTTATAGAACGTTGATGTCCCAGAAGTCACGGACGACAACCAAAACTCGTATGTTTTCTGTTTTGACGTGTTTTGATCTCATAATATCAAATAAAAGACATGAAAAGTAAGTAGCCTTTACATGCGTTATAGGGAGCGAAAACAAGTATGTCATTTAAATTACTTTTCAGTCTCCCATTATTACGAGACAACCGCTCTCGTTACTTAAAGTCTCTAATAACACTTTTGTAAGAAATAACTGCACCTTCAATCCCCACATTCTGTGCACTTGACGACCGAAATCCGTCTGACTGGTATTTCCTTTCACCATCTTTGTAAAGATCTAGCAGCCCGTTATATTGTTCCCACGTCACACACACGTGGTGCCACGTAACGTCAGCCACGCCCATTGCGATGTCACGACTGTGTACGAAGATTGAACAAAGTAAAATTTATATCTCACACCACATTACGGAAAATTGTTTGGTCATTCATGGGCTCAGTTGTCCTTTCAATTGTGCTCTGACTTTCTGTGCCTCATTTTGGCTGGCCTTCCGTTCGTTCATTCTCGGTTTGCGATTTTTAGTTGGGCTGTTCGTGTCTTTTACTTTTAAAAACAATGTTCCCTGATTTTCTGTGCGTCATTTTGGCCGTCGTTCCGTTCGTTGATTCTCGGTTCTCGATTTTGAGTTGGGTTGTTCGTGTCTTTTACTTTTTACAAAAACATAGTTGGACTTTCTGTTGCATGTTACGGTTTAACACAAACGAATTATTTCGCCCATTGGTCCAAACATTTTAAATTAAAGGTTTGCGACACGTATTAAAACATTTGGGGTAAAACTCTAATGTTTTAATATAAATGATAGCATTAGCCACATATTAAGGTTTCTTTCTTTGCTACAATTCTTTTTCTTCTAGCACGAAGGATTCGTTCAGTCCTTCTCTCTTTTGCTTGCCGGTTTTTACGTTCGGTTGCCGGTCACCTTGTTGTTCGGTCATTCATGGGCTCAGTTGTCCTTTCAATTGTGCTCTGACTTTCTGTGCCTCATTTTGGCTGGCCTTCCGTTCGTTCATTCTCGGTTTGCGATTTTTAGTTGGGCTGTTCGTGTCTTTTACTTTTAAAAACAACTGACCGCTGAATGGAAGCGACCGCTAAAAGAGGTCAAGTTTACAGTAAATATGGGGAGCGATTTAATTCCGGGGAGCTTGTTAAGAGACCGCTAAATAGAGGGCCGCTTAAGGACGGCGCCACCTATTGTTATTGCGCATACGTTCTGCGCATGCATCGCGCGATAGTCGCGCGAGACACTGGTTATTTTTTAAACACGAACGCGCGAGGTAAAGGTTAAGTTCTGCCCACTTTTCTTGTCAAACTGTCAACTCCCTGGCTCAGTTTCTAAACTTACAAGATAAATAGAGTTCTCAAAAATCTATGAAAATGTGTTTATAGACCTTCTGCACCCTAAAAGTGCTAACTTCTTTCTCTATTTTGCAAACGACGAGCCTCGGTAATGAAACTATTTTGAGCTAATTGGCGATGCCGCCTCGATCAGCAGAATGCGTACGTTTTGCCTTTCTTTACGAAGATTGTATACATTGGCTCCTTTTCTCCATTCAAAATTTAAACAAAACTTTAAGTCAAACCAGACCAGTGTTTATATATATATATATATATAAATATATATATATATATATATATATATATATATATATATTTGTAAATTCATTATATATATATTTGACTATAGTCAAACCAGACCAGACTCATATATATATATATATATATATATATATATATATATATATATATATATATATATATATATATATAGAATGAGTTGTAATTATCAAGCTTCCAACTCCATGTCTTGACTTGATTTTGCTTTATTGACCCTACGTTTCGGCCATCACGGCCTTCTTCAGGGGAGTTACAAGTGTGTTAAGGCTTGCGTAAACCGTTGGCTATTCAAGCTACAAGATCGCACTTTACTAGAGTGATCCTCTGTCTTCGACAAGGCATACAGCATTGTTTGAGAGACCTGTCACAACACTATATATATATATATATATATATATATATATATATATATATAAACACTGGTCTGGTTTGACTTGAAGTTTTGTTGAAATTTTGAATAGAGAAAAGGAGCCAATGTAAACAGTGTTCGTAAAGAAGCCGACCATTCACCTCAATATAGCACTGATGTTTTCAAGTTGGTAATGGATCGGAAGAAGATGCACGCAATGTAAAGTTCTTAGACTAAATGGACAATCCAATAAACCAATCAGAACCGTGAAGACAGATAAATGCAGCCGGTGCCAAGCGAGGGTAAAACCGCGTGTGAGTAGGACGATTGGTTTTGGTTTTACTTGTGATTGGTTGAAAGGTGGCGTGAATTTTTTTAACCAATTTAAGAGCGCACTTATGCTAAACAAGACCAATTCTAAATTACTTTTGATACTTGATTTGAAACTGCTCAAGTAGCCACCACCAGTTGCTAGCTACACAAAACTCGTGGCTTTTTCTCCACATACTTTTTGTTTTAATGTAAAAATAAAGCAAGTTATTGACGCATGCTTAGGGGTGGACCATTAGAAATCCTGGGAGGGGGGTCAAAAATTTTTCAGTGTATGAATTTTTTTTTCGGCCTGAGTTTCCTGCAGGATTTTTTTTTTTGAGGGAGGTGCAAGCCTGCAGGTTTTTTTTTTTTTTGAGATCTTCTTTATAAATGCGTGCAAGCCCCAAATTTTTTTTATACTAATGGCCCAATCCATTTTTGGTATTAAACGCTGGAGAGTAGATTTAAGTCAGACTGTCGAACCTTTGCATAAAAAATGGGGAGAAATAAGAATTGAGATGGAGTGGTCGAGCGCCGAAGGCGCGAGCCGCTAGGGGGGTCTGGGGGCATGGCCCACCAGAAAATTTTGAAATCTTGATGCTCTGAAACTCCATTTCTAGTGTTCTGAGACAACAATTTCTGTCAAAAATGTTTGGCAAATTGATGTGACTTCTCGTCGCTTTGCGTTTCTTTGTGTGGCTCCACATACAAGTACTCGATTTCATTTTATTTTTCTTGCTGTTTCTTTAGTTTATCTGGATATCAGAGTTGAGTATACGCAATTTCGTCTTTTTGTATAGTAAGTATTATGAGAATTTGACGAAAATGACAGAATTTCATTTTCAAGCAAAATCGGGGTAATCTCGACGAAATCAGGACGGTTGGACAATCTGTAATGTATTTAAAAAATACTTGTGTGTAGTAGAGCAGGTTACATATTTCATGATGTTTACAGTGTTTTCAAATATGTACATAAACAAGGTTTTGGTTATATTAAGATATTGCTACATGTACCAGATAGACCTTTGAAGCAGGTAATTTTTGACAGCATTTGAGTCAACCTGAAGTTGCTTTTTGATGAATTTTACTACCAGAGAGCATGTCATACTCTCATATGTTCCAGTTTAAAATAAATAAATAAATATATGTATATATAGCCAGTTAGCTTGCAGGATTTTATTTTTTTATGGTCAACTGCTTGCAGGAATTTTTTTTGAGACAATTTTCCTTTGCAGGATTTTTTTTTTGGTAATTGTCACCCCCCCCCCCCCCCCCCCCTCCCAAGATTTCTAATGGTCCGCCCCTTAAGTCATGTAACACGCAACAACAGTATTATGAACTCGCAATTAATTGTTGCACAAAGGATGGTTTCCGTATGATTGCTAATTATCGTGGGTGGTCGTTCAAGTTATAGAGTCGTGTTTCATCAGGATTTCCAAACACCGAGAACTGGGTTGAAAAAAATGAGGCGCAGCCGAGTTTTATAAACCGCCTTCAAGGTGTTTGGATACCTGATGAAACACTCTCTTGAGTGGTTGACATAGCTTCTCAAACCGTCAATAATTCTTGGAGAATATCAAAGCAAAAGTTCACCAAATTGTATGGTAATTAGGATTGAATATCGAAAACTCCTTCACGGTAGTGATTTACTTTCCTTTTACCTCAAGATGAAATCACCAGTCAAAACTTTGCGATCACGCAATCATGAGGAAAACCATCCTTTAATATAGATTGGTTCCTATTCCAAACTATCATTCGTCAATGATCGCAGACAACCGGCGAACACTTCCGAATTCTAATTGCATCTGGATAGTGTCCCAAATTAGCACTTAGTTGACATTTATTTAAAAATAGCAAGATTTATTTTTATGTTATCGCTGCATGTCATGTTTCCACACTATCACTGCAATCGCTGAGTTTTCAGCGATTTAGCAATTATATGGAAACCTGCTCAAAACGCTACGTTTTGGAAATCAAAAATTAACTTTTGTTGAGTGGCCAAACGGACCTGTAAAAGGACATGTTTTCCTTTTTAGAAAAATGCTCTTTAACCCTTTAACTCACAGAGTGCCACAAATCAAAATTAAAAAAAATCCCAAATTAAATTTTGTAAAATTTTGAAAAACAAATGGTTCCATGCAAAAGTACTACTGAACAGGTTTCACTTGAATGGTCACACCATAGGGTTTCGTCCACAGACTCAAAAGTTAAAATTACACTACATGTCTCCATAATTGACTCAGGGAATGAAAGGGGTAATACAGACTCGCACGCGCGTATTGGGAGACACAAAGGTGGAAAACGTCCGTTGACTTGCGTTCCCATTTCCGTGCCCAGTTTAATCACAATGGACGCAAGTGGCCAAACGGAGTCACTTATGATCGCAAATTTCAAATTCTCCAAATACTCCATTTGGCCAAAACCAATATAATTAAAAGCAAACGCCAAAGTACCTTCTCTTGTCGAGATGAATTCTAAAGGTGTTGTTTCCACAATATAATCCCAGCACAATAGATTCATTTTGTTCTGATGCAATGTTGTATTCAATAAAGAAGCCAGTGTACGCGGTCTTCAACCAGAAGCACAAAGTAAACCCGTAATGAAGCGGAGAAATGTCCGAGAAAGACACGTAACCGAGGCTGAAGTCTGGAAGGTGGATCTCGTAGTCGTCTGAGCCTAACATTCCTATAACTGTAACATTGGCAAATATAAGTGAATGCAAAAAATTGGATGATAGACGTAAGTAGCAAGTGGTGAGCGATTAGGACCGTGACCAGAGAGCTCTATTTATCACGCGTGACTGGACGATATCATAGTGTTAATAGGGAGCTTACGAATCGACGACTTTTGCACGACGACGCCGTTGGGTCAGGTCATAGTCCCGCGTCGTCGTCCTGCAGAAATTTTAATTTACGATTCCCAATGAAGACGACGACGTTGGTGGGCGCGCACAAATCGTTGGGCGGTGTTGGATCTCTTGGACAGCTGGACAAGTGAATTGTTTAAAATGCGAAATATCTACGGCAGACTTATCCTAATAGCCGAAGCGACCAAAAATAGACAAAGCTTAGAAAACGAAAATTGCCAGACATTTACGTATTTACAAGCCTATGTAACTGATGTCCCTATAAATCAATCTGCTCGCTCGCATAGCAGAAAAGCCGAGACAAATTTGTGTTTCTACAACTTCAGGCTGGCTAAAAGACGATTCAGGACAAGAATAAAAAACCTCATCGAATTACAAGCTTATCTTTTTGAAATCTAACAGCGTGTATTGCTTCCAGTCCCGGCTTCAAGTAAAATATTTTCCTATTAATTTTTAACTATAGACCCGACTATAAAATATACACCCCTTTTAATTTCTTTGAAAATTCGTTAAACAAAAGCAAATGTCTTATCCTTCAATAAGGTGTGGTTAACATCAGTAAACGAGTTTTCATTCAGCAATCTCATCCTGACCTTTTCGTGTCACTTGGCGTTTCATTCAGCAATCTCATCCTGACCTTTTCGTGTCAGTTGGCGTTTCACTTGTTTCACTTGCCATATTTCTACTTGATATTTTGGGGCGTTACTTGAATGAAAACAGACAAAAAGTCAGAAACATTTATGTCAAGAACATCTCCCTGATGTGATTCTTGAATTATCCGGCAGAATCCCCTGAATTAACGAGAGAAAACTTCGAAAACTGACCTCACGTTCTGCTGTTTTGGCGACGCCGTCAATTTGCTCAAAACAACGTCGTCGACTTTGGCTCGACGCCGGCAACTTCCCACAAAATCATGCGCAGTAAGTATGTCACGCAATCCATCGGCGTCGTCGTGCGAAAGTCGTCGATTCGTAAGCTCCCTAATGTATGATCACGACTTTTTGTGTGTCACTCTGTAGAGTAGAATGTATGTATTCCGTAAAGTAGTCTAAAAGTAAACTGCAGAAATTTCATTGGTTCATTCGAGTCACGTCGCTAAATACGGCTCTTTGATTGGTTACGGTTTCAATCGCCCGCTCTTACATCTCCTACTATTGACGTGAAACACCTTTGCTTTAATACAACGGCAACCTACCACGAATGCATCTTGTGTATGTTTTCGACTATATTTGCGATAAGCCAAGTAAATTAAAGGAAAGCTTTGTGTCAATAACAACAAAATCTGTATCCAACTAACGGATATTCATTATAATGAACACTCAACAGGCCTTTTTAGCGATACGACAGCCATTTGACAGAAAGTTTAAAGTTTTAATTTGACTGATTGAGAAATTCTCTTTTTGTTCGATCATGCAGGCAATGGAGGCCACGACCCTCACAGGTTTGAAGGACTATACTAGTCAAACTACAAACAACAACAAAAATCATTATTGGTTAGTTTTTATACAATTTATAATACTGTCCTGCAGGTAGCAAAAGCTAATCTTGGCAGGCCGGTGAAATTAATTACATGATTAGAAATCGCTACACACACTAATTTGTTAAAATAAAAAGAAAGGATCAAACAACAGAAAAAAGAAGAAGTAAAAAGAAAAAAAAAAAAAAAAAACAAGTGATCGAAATAAAAGAAAGAGAATTGTGATTTTTGTGAATTGTGATTTTTGTTAACTGTAAACTATGTCATGGGGATTGTGATGTTTCTGTCTCAAAACACGAAATGATTATACAGATTATACGGATTTTGGATTTTAGAACTTTTGGAGAGCATCACTGAAAGCGATTTTTATTTGAGACTTTGAAACTTATTCCTCAAGAATTTTTGGATCAAGATTACCATTTATGACGGCGTTTTGTCTACTTGTGCAGTTTATGACGGCTTTAGTCCCGATGTTGCCTACGTCTGTATGACGGACTTTTGAATCTGAGACTTTTGTTCAAGGCGGCCTGGCTCCCGATGTTTTTTGGCTCACTTGGATCCTGGAATAACTTCCTGTTTTTGACTTTTTGTTTTGTATTACCTGTATTTTCTTTTATTTTGTCTCTTTCGGATTTTTTCGATTTATCGCTTTTTGTATTTGAATTTTCGTTGTATCGCGGTTGTAGAGACAGTCTATGTTAGCGCGTGAGTTGCTTTCGTAGTAGTCGTGACAGGTCCCCAGCTGAAAGGTTGACCCGGCCTCCCTTCTGTGTCTTGTTTTGGGGTATGACAAGGCGCACAGGGTTGTAGTGACAGGTCCCCAGTAAGCGAGGTTGACCCGGCCTCCCAGAACATCGTTTTTTCTCGCTCTTGTATTTGTAAATAGTTACCACATGTTAGCGTTTTTCTCAGCGTTTTTCAGCATTTTCTTGTTGACTCATAGCTTGTAGTAGAGCCTAATAAACTTCTACTACATACCCCCTTGCGGGGTTTATCTATCCCACTCACCCCTTTGGGTGAGTGCCAAAAAAAAAAAAAAAAAATTGAGATTTTTTTGGTAGACGGTCTTCCAAATGGCCACCCCTATTGTTTTTTTCAGGGGCTCATTTCCGCCGGAAATTCCGTCGAACGCGTCTCCATAATCTGTGATTACTGCTAGTATATGCCAAACGTAAACATTACTAATGTAAGTAGGATTGTAGAAGACGCTGTCGTGACACTCAAGTAACGCTCTTTTACCGAAAGTGAAAGTAGCTGAAAGTCACTAAACAGGAAGTGTAGTGACAAAGCTATGAAGCGGAAGTGCGCAATTTAAAATATGGACGCATAAATTTGCATGCAAAATCGTGACAAAAAAATAATAAAAATAATAATAACAAGGGGCTGCAAGCAGCCTATACTTATGCGCATGCGTAAGAAAGTTTTATGATATATATTAAACATGATAAGAAGATGTCCGACATGGATACGAGTTACTCCTTTCATTCAGTCATCGATCCTGCAAACCACGTTGTTTACTATTGAATATTTTGTAAACGAAGGCTGTACCACAATGAAGCCAGTGATTCTTCTGCGTCTTATATATACCTAACGTGAATAGTAGTAATGCAAGTAGGGTTGTAAGAGGCGCTGTCGTGACACTTAAGTAACGCTCTTTTACCGGAAGTGAGAGTAGCCGGAAGTCACTGAACAGGAAATGTATTGGCAAAGCCATGAACCGGAAGCGCACAATTTAAAATATGCGTGCATAAATCTGCATGCAAAATCGTGACACAAAAAATAAAAATAATAATAACAAGAAAAACGGAGCCGAAACCCTACCTCATGGCGCTTCGCGCATGAGTAATAACGTTTGATTCACAAGAGATTTATGCATCAAAATACCAGCAGTTCGTACCGGTTATGTACACTATTTTCATACGTTGTTTCAGTAGCCTGAGTTTCCTCCATTATTTTTTGTTACATTTGGTAGCCGCTCCGGCATGGAGTGATAATTCTTGTGGCGTGGAGAACGGTACGTTTGCCCATGCTAGTTTGTGCCGCCGTTTCAGTTTCTTCATGGTCTTCGGGATAGGATCTTTGTATGTGAATTCATCTATTATACTCCAGAAATTCTCGATCGGGTGTATGTCTGGTGAATTGGCTGGCCAATCTCCTTTCTCGATAAAACTGGGAAAATTTATTTCGCACCATGTTTGCGTGGCTTTAGCTGTGTGAGCTGGTGCCTCGGCTTGAACGAATGTCACTTTACGGTTCGAACTGAAAAGTTTTCTTTTCACGGTTGTTTCACTTGAACATTTGCAACACAGAAGTGTTGCGATAGCTGCCTTGTTGATTTTCCTCATTTGTACTTTGCCTTCTTAAAGATTTTTTTTAGCCTTGTCGCTTAAGATCTTAGGTCTCTTACTTCGTTTCTTGTCTTCAAAATCTTCGGCTCTTGATGACCATTTTACTATCCAACGTTCGCTTTAGAGTAGTTTGGCGATTTGTAAAACAGAAAGACCAGAAGATCTAAGTATATTATCGATGCTTGTGCTCGCAAATAGGAGATTTTTTTGGCTTTGAGAGGACTCATTTCATAAGCCGCTAAGAAAAACACTGACAATTAATTCAGAGCAGCTCGCGGCTGTAAAATGCCGTAAAATGGCGGGAAATTTTCGCACGCGCCATTTATAATCTCATATTTTAACGGGAAAATGAAAAAAAGGCCTGCTGCATTTAATAAGTAATAAGTAATAAGGGCATTAAACTAGATTGTTTTTGTGAAAGTTTTTATCAAAAAGCTATAACATGAGTCAATACAGAATAAAATACAGGCCTGTAAAGTCGAGGAACGAACTTTTGGGACACCCTGTAAAACACTAGGGGGAAGATATAAATTCAAGTGACTTTTCGAAAAGAAATAAGCTTTTAGCGACAAAAGCTGGAAAACTTCAATTTTTGACAAATGAACTGAACACAATGTGACCTTCGGGGAATCTCTCTGATAACATTTACCGCCAACAACATTTGTATTATTTCAAAAAAAGCAGGGCTTGTTGTCTTATCTTAGTTCCGCATGTAGCTAGCTAACAATAACACACCAGATCCAGACCCATAAAGCCCGGTTTCACTACTAGTACAGTACTTGTAACATAATAAATTATTTAGTTGTCATTTTAATAATGATAGTACTTTGATTAATTTTTCTTCAATTCTGTAAAACTGTTCCCAGCTTCAGGCTGCCCCCCCCCCCCCCCCCCCCACAGTATAGTACCTCGGCATGTTCTCTTGCTCCGTCGTCTACCCCAGTTCCTTTCCCTGTGCAGCTAGAACAAGAGCAGGAGGGAGTGATATCCTCGTTCAATCCTCCCTTTACCGTACGTATCGGGTCAAAAAACAACATAACTTACCTCGTTGCATGTCAGTATGATCGGCATTATCCTCAATATCTTCATCATGTGATTGCTGACTTGCCTGCTGCTCAAGTTCTTTGTATCTGATCTGTTTCCAACCGCGCAAACTTCTCCACCCGCACCAGTCTCTTGATATATCACAAGGAGGATCATCTGAATTTAACATTAAATTTGTTACGTGAACGTTTTAAAACCATGCCAGTTTTAACCGTTCGGAGGCGCCGTAGCCTATTAATTAACCATTTAATTCACACCTTTGTGGATCTCTGAATGAAGTCGTAAAGTGTGGCTATGAAATAAAAAAGGTTATTAAACAACACATTTTTGTTGTGTCATCTATTATGCTGTGTAGGATGGTTCTAAACCCTCAAGTGTGGTCACTGAAAGGAAAGCTATTGGGGGCTTAGCATTAGTTTCCTATAAACAATATGTAATAAAAATAGTGTTATAGCTTTTATTAAAACAGCATCGCTTCATGACAGAAATGGCCTGCCAGGGAGACGTGGTGGGGATGGACCGGGATGCTCTTATCTTCATTTTTCCCAAGGAATGAAAAGAATGAATAAAAACATACAACTTTATTACATGACTTGAGGTTGAACTGTTCGAGTAAATCACTGTTAAGGTTAAAAAAAAACCTATTCGCCATCTCGCTTACCAAGGCAAACAAAGTCGCCTCTGAAGTCATCAAAATTGATATGTCCTCCTTTATCGTAGTCCAAAAGGACTATCCGAACAACCATTCCTATATACGCAGCAAAGACACGTGATGTGACCCGAACCATATGTTCCGTGCAGTTAATATTGTCGAAAAATCGCACGAGACGGGTGCTCAGGAGGAGATAGACATTTGTCATAGAATAACAGTTTCCACCAAACAAGAAATTAGCGTTTGGACCAGTAATAAGTATTGATGAAGACAAGAGATACCCAACTGGCACGTCCCCTTGTACGTTTCCCGCTGGAATTTCAGGGCTTGATCGGTTTTCGTACGTTCCCACCCACCAGTTGCCTTGATGCCCGGATGTGGTCTTGGAAGACCCGGATGTTCGAGCTAGGATGTTGTCACCGAGGGTGGGCTGGTAGTTAAAGGCGTTTGCATGTGGTGTCCATCCCTCTAATGTTCCCTTTTCAAAGTCGAAGTTTCCACATGTTTCTACTACAAATCACGAAATACAAATAGTTTTGAAGTCAAAGTCAGATTAGGAATAAGTAATTAAGGAAACGAGTCTTCAGTATGGTTTAGTCGCTAGCCCACCCAGCTTGCACCTTCAATGGTCAAATCTTCAGACATATAACGTTGTTCTTTTACTTTTGAGTCTGTTTATAAAATCCCGATGTTTCATCATTCAAATGAATGCGTTCGAGCAGTCACTTCTTCCTGTGCTGTTCGTTTTAAATTTTACCCACGTGGAAGTTTTAATTTGTTTTTAACACATTTATACTTTCTAACGTCAATCAGAGAGATTGATGACAAAAAGAGTTTACAGTAACATTCCACGAAGGTCGGGATTTCGCCTCTAAAAGTTGACTGATCTCGCATTTTGTTGAGGTTGCTAAGCAGACATACCAAATATTTTTAAAACCGCTTTCTGCTTTAGGAAGACAGTATCAACTTGTTAAACTTGCTTAAAAAGAATAAGATGTTCACTGTTTGTCTTCGGTGTACGAGTTATCGCATCTACACGTACCCAAACGGCGCTGCTGGTAGGTGCTTGCAAGTTCATGTAACACTACTGGTAGTTGCTTGCAAGTTCATGTACCAACTTCATGAATGTATATGTTTCACTCATATAATGACATCTGATGACCCTTTTTGAGCAGATTAACTACCACTCTCTTGAAGCCTGCCCTATACCTTAAACGACCATCTACCAAATACCGTTTAAAACATTTCTCCTTTCTTGGTGCGGAGGGTGGTCACCTTGGTAACCTGCGATCAGGCGTTTTTTTTTTTCGGAGGGAAAGTCGGCGGAGAGCGGGGAGGGAAGAAAAGAGGGGAGCGGAAAAAAAAAGAACGCCTGATACATTAATTTAACGACCCCCCTGCCGCCCCCAAACTAAGTAATCTGTCAACTGCCAAAATGTAGCCAATCAGATTTAACTGGATATCACGTCGCTTGTTGTTTACAGTTGGCGCTTGGCAGGCTTTGCGACTTGCCGTCTTCGTATAATTTTTCAGTGCTAGTAAAAATCTTTGGTTTTTAATTCCGATCAGTAAAAAGTGGCAAGTTGAGATGTCGCTAACGAAATCATTGGACAAGCACAGCTACTTTTGCAAACCATTTCAACCGTAGGTGCACTGTGGAAAGAGCTTTGGAACAGCTGAAAGAATTATTTCATCAGATTTGATCAAGAGCGTCGGAATAATAAACATTAATATTCATTCTACCTAATTCTACAGCAGCAAGCTCACGAAATTGTCAGAGAATTTCTTCGTCGAACTGAAGACCGTTTAAGCTCGCAAGGATAAGCAACTGACATTGCAACAAGTTCGTTAGAAGCATATAATATTTTAGGCAAAAGAAAACGCTCTTTGAATTATTAAAGTTCTACCAGGCTGGTCAGAGCGAGAGCGTCTTCTCGCAAACAAATAATTCGTCTGATATATTCTTTCTGCTTGTCCTTCAAGGACTTGCGAATAAAATGTCGAAGAGACAAATTCGAAGCCGATGATAATTCACTTTCAACATTCAACGCGACAGTCGCAATGATAAACTGGTGTTTTAGGTACATGCATGCTTCAGAACGGAAGTCATAATTCTAACCCAGGAAACCCATCAGAATGCAGCTCATTGATTTCTTTTGTTTTACGACCAATCAGAAAAAAGTCAGATTCTGACTTTTTTGCAGAAGGTTCGTTAAATAATTATATCAGGCTTTCTTTTTCCCTCCACGCGCCCTTCCGTCGACTTTCGCGCGTTCGTGCTCTCCCGCTCCAAAAAAGAGCGCCTGATCGCAGGTTATCACCTTGGCGAGATCTTAAGTCAACTATAGTTTCTAATCAACTAAGTTAGCTGGACCCACTTCCGTTCTCCCTAATCACACCACATCTCAATTATTACCTTTCTCAGGTTTCCAAGGAATGCGTTCGCAAGGCTCTTTGGAAAAAGACACGTCATCGACAGCGATGGTTGGTCCAAGTGGCAACGGACTGTAGCCCACAAAATCAACCTGCACAAGACACGGAGAAAAACGTGGTCAAATTTCACCGCTTCATCTCTTTGTGATTTGAAAATTAATTAATGTAACAATAGCAAGTGATTAAAAGCCGGTTATCCGAGACAGGATACGCTCAATGTAAGGGAGTGCACGTCTCCAAAAATAGAAGACAATCAAAATCACTTCCGGTCATGCAATTGTCACGTCCACAAAACAGTAAAGAAAGCGCCTTGCAATAAATGCAACCGGACATCGGGGAAATACATTTTCTCACGATGATTTTAATTAGATAGAAATACAAAACTACGAGAAAATAGGCAAGCATGGTTTTGACAGTTTCTTCACTATTCTTGCGATTTTATCTCGTATCTGACTGATAGATACACAATCTGCCGTTTACATTATGACGTCATACTCGCAAAGACTTCTGGTAGTTGTAATACACCCGCGGAGATTGGGCCAAGCGAGTGTAAAAATCACGGGAATCGCTACGGCAAAATGATAAACATGATGTCATAATGTACACGGTCTATTGATATGTAAAACCAAACCATAATGTTCATGGTTTTTGTAGCCGCACAGTAAACAATTGAATGGTGTATCATTCTTTACCCGCGCACAGGAGTAATTGCCGGGTATGGGTATCTGTATATAGCGTCCCTCATTCGTCACTTTATTCTCATGGAACAACTGCAGGGTTTCATTAGACGTTATCCCTCTGAGCAGTACCATTAAAGACAACCCATGAAAGTCATGTTCGTGAACGCTGCCAATCAGATACCGGAAACGGAAGCACTTCCATTCGTAAGCATGCGTGTTGATGACCGGAGAAGACAGAAAGGAGGGTTCTTCTGAAGCTCCACCGCGAAGCCTAATGTATCCGCCTGATAAGAGAAAGAAACAGTCAAATACACATTTTAAAAGCTCTGTCTCATGCATCTTTTAACCTCGAATTCTTATTAACTCGAACCAAGAACAGAAAATTTACCAACTGTACGTCACATGTTGCTAGAGAAAATAAGATAATTTCTCAAAAATCCCAGCACTGACTACGTTTGTTTTATGACCGTAAATTCTCGAATAATCGCTCGGGGCGCTTATTTCAAATTTAGGATAAGACGGGGACGCTTTTTCGAGATTATTTCCAAATATAGAGGCCAAATGACCATTTAATTTTGCTCTATAAGTTGTGCGCGTCAAAAACATATTGCGAGTATTTTATGTACAAAGTTGTTCGTATAGTTCAGGATATTTCTGTATGCTTCTTGACTAATAGCGATATATTTGCCAATTTCTAATAATTTTCCCTTTAGTTAGTCAGCTCTAAGGTGTTCACAAAACGTCACGTTAATGTCATTTCGATTTCCGATGCTGTTAACTTACGATTTGTGCAGTTAAATCAATTTGGATTCTAACTCATCGTGGATTGCATACTGAACCTCTTTTGTCTCAGTACTCGCCCAGGAAAAAAGAAAAGGAGACGGGAGGGGGCGTTTATTTGAAGGATTTATGGTATGACCCTCATGGTGGAACTTGGACCATGCGCGGATCCGGATGAAGGTGATTTATTTTATAATTGAATCATGAAATTGTGATAACATGTAGATTATTATTTTTATCTTAGTTTAACTTATTAAAGCAATTAGCATGTTTTTCATGCGCTGAAATGAACTACCTAAAATTATAAGTAAATAGCTTTTTAACCCTTTCATTAACTTAAGCAGTCAAGACCAAAACAAGGAAAAATGTAGAAAATTAATTTAATAAAAAATTCAGACGCAAACAGCAATGGAAAAAAGAACTCATCAGAACTTAAATTTACAAAATTTGAAAAAGAAAAAAAAAGGAAAAAAAAAAAAGAAAATAAGAAAAAAAAAAGAAAAAAAAAGGAAAAAAGAAAGAATAAAGAAGAAAAAAAGAAGAAAGAAAAAAGAAAAAGAAAAAAGAAAAACAGGAAACCAGTCTGATTTAAACCTGGAGGATCTGTGACCTGTTAATTTTTCGATGCTTGAAAAACAAATGTAAAAAAGTAAAATGATGCATGATTTTCTTGCTGTTATAATCCGAACTTTTCTAGCATGGTTCTGTCTTCATCACAAGCCCTCCCAGTTGATTTGAACTACTCTATGCACGTAGCTTCTGTACGTTTATTCTCTTGCACGCTCTCTTGAATCGTCGCAGAACAACTCTATAACGGTCATCCCGGGCCAATGCTCGAAAGGTTTGGGTTATAACAGCAAAAAAGAACATTTGACACTTTTTCAATATATGCACCTTTTGATAAAAACATTGCGACTTTGAATGTATATATTTATCCCTTGTGTTCACGTCCCATACGAGTTGACAGGCGACAAAGAGTTCTCAAGGTACTACTAAATAGAGTTTGACAAACGCTATTGCATATAGGCTTGCATGAGAACTATAATTTGCTGCCTATGTGATGTGAACACAAAGTTGAAAATGTTTTTGTAAAAGGTGTATAATATACATCTATATATATATGTATGTTGTGGTGTAATTTTGTCCTTGCTGCAAATTTTCTTTTGCTTTGTTTTGGGGTATGGTAATGTACATGTATGATAATGTATGATAATGAGTTTTTAACAAAGGAAAAAAAAATTGCACCAAGGATAAAATTGTACCACAACATATACACCTAATTGCAGAAACGTTGTCATAGAAAATACCAAATACCAAATAGGAATTAATTAGCTAAATGACATTTTCAGCGGTGTTCTTCTCATGCATGACCTTTCAACAGATATTTTCTCGAAACAAATTTCTATCAAATTTAAAATAAATGAATAAATGTTTATCTCGTGAATACGCGAAACGTTGAACGAGATATAGTATACGGTGGCAAGTATGCAAATTTTCACTCGATTAATCATTCAGATGTAAACTTTTTGAATTCTCCAGTGTATTGCGTAATTCAGTTGTCTAGACAGTCTCGTTTCACACAATGCATATTTATATCTCGCTGAGATGTTTTGGTCGTTTTAAATCTGTTTTACTATTTTATTCTTTCACTCCAAACTCAGTATGGAAAATTAAAACCGATCTGTGGACTTAACCGTACATTGTTTTGTTTTCACGAGATGGCTATCAGAGCCATGAATGAATAGTTTTTTTTTTTTATTTCTTAACAATTTCTCTTCTTTTATCTTCTGTGAATATCATTAAGGTAATTAATTTATATTTCGTATTTTGCATTTTCTAGGACAAAGGTTCTGCAATTAGGTCCTGGTGTATATTATGATTACACGAATCGAGGTTTGACCCTGAGAGTTAAGAAGAAACAAAACAAAATACTCCCTTGCTGGAGACAAGATCGCCAAGCCACTAGATTCATCTCCAGATGACATACTGGTCAAAGACATTGCTCTGTTATTTTTAGACGTACCCTGCATGTTGGTTTGGTCTGGAGTGGAACTCCCGACCTTCCGCTCAGCAAACTGGTGCCTTACCAATTGAGCTAACCAACCACGGAGTTAAGAAAAGGCAGATAACATTAGATAAGATGTTAGAACAGTTTATATCGGGAAAACATGGAGATCAAAGCATAACAGGATTAAGGAACATAGAAGAGAAATAGAGGCAGAGATATACGGCTTAATCATACCGTACTCAGACAAAAGCACTAACCGGGAAACAAGGTTAAGTTTATTGACTGATCCGTCCTGTTTCACCAATAAGATAAAAGAATCGAGCCACAAACGACTTAAACTTTATTTAATAATTAAAGTGAAGAGGGGTATAGTGCAATTGAAATTCTTAAAGATTGGATGTCTATCATAGAAGTGCAAGTGTAAGATAACAGCCGTGCAACACTACATGTACAGCAGACCTATGAGGAAACAGCGAATTGGAATAATTAAGATGGAAATCCACCAGTAATCGATGATGGAGCATATAGTGCCACTTAACCAGTCCTCCTTATACAATGACCGACAGTAAGCGGTCGAAACGCGACAATCAATATCAAAGAGACTTCATAAAGCGGATTTACGGTACATCACATTGTTTTTGTTTTAATTATGTTTTATTTTCAGCTGTTTCTACCACCGCAATCCTTTTTTAACAGGTCTATCAATTTTTAACAACAAAACTAATGGTTATACTGCTATTTACATTAATAGCTTTATTTTACTTTGCCTTTTACTTTAATTTACATCTTTAGGTTAACACATCTAATAGAAACACGTAGATAGATGTCCCTGATGTTTTAAATAATGCTTTCTCTTTTTTTACCCAACAGCTGTTACATTGTATTTATGCCTTTTTAATTTATATATATATTATCTATTTATTTATTTATTTATTTATTTATTTAACTTTACACATTCTTATTTTGCCATTTTAATATATATTTTTTAATACAATTTGTTTCTCTTGTTAGCATTTCCATTAGGCGATGTGTTAAAACATGTACTATGTGTATGCAACTGACTATGCAACTGACTATGTAACTGACTGACAAACAAACAATAACAAAAACATGTGTAAACTCACAACCGCGCGACGTTTCACCCTGGTCGTCCATGACCAGATATTTACTAACGGTTGTGTGTTTAATATTTAGTTAAATACAGTCGAACCTCCATGTACAACCACCTCTCGTAAGCGACCACTTTTTTCTAAAATACCATTTTTTCCCAGTCAAATCATAGAGGTTCAACTGAATAGAGTATGGTACATTTTACCAACACCACTGATCTTACCCGACTTTTCCAATCCCTCCAGAAATGTGTCCAGCACCCATCCCTCTTGGGCTTCCCAATCGCACATACCGTCTTCAAAATGGCAGTCTGGACTCGCTAGTCGCAATAAAAGAAAATGAGTTCAGTAGAGGGATTTTCAATAAAGCGTCCAAAGTAGTAATTACCATGCTTTGTGATGGAAACTCGTTCTCATGTAAAAAGGAAAAATAGAATGCACGATCACTGCAACAAACCGTTGAGAATGGCCGAATCTGGGTTTCCAGACCTACAGTATCCTCGTCACATTTTATTGCATGGGACACCTCACGCTCAAAACATATTCACCCTACAGTTGACGTCCTTCCCTCCCAATGTTGAATTTTGCGGCTCTCGGAGATCACTAAATGTCAAACCAGCATTGAGAAGGGAGGGAGACCCACATGTGTCCCAACAAATGCGACGAGAATTGTAGATCGGTATTACTACTTGATGTGAAACAAAAGAAACGACAAGCTAATCCATGCGGCAGAAAAACAGAAGCAGAAGCAAATAAAATAAAATAAAAGTGCAATATTGAGCACTGTTATATTCCACTTTTATTTTATTTTATTTCTTCTGCTTCTGTTTTTCTGCCGTAAGGATCAGTTTGCCGTTTCTTTTGTTTCGTCACACTTTGGAGGCAATATCATATGGTTATTTCAGACAAAACGTCTTCTTTTTTAACAGAAATATGTTGATCGTAACGACTGAATTGGACAAAAAGGAAAACATTTTAACAGGCAAAAAAGATCAATGCATTTTTATGCGATTTGATAATTTATCCTTAGAGCCAACAATAAATTCTCCTCGGCACTCATAACTTTAATCTGTTTCCATCATCCTCGATATTATATAAAGCCATCTTACAGTTTTAACTTTTAATGTAGAGCTGTATTTAAATAATATGTAGCAGTTGATATTTTTGTATTTTAACATTTATTGCCGAACAATGGAAATATTGTACAATCATGTTATACAGCCCGTTTGGAAACTGGAAAATGTTTCAATACAGTAAGTTATTTCACAACTCGAAAATTACCGTCACACGTCAGTTTTTAATTAGTAATTTCTCGTTTACTTACTCTGTTTTAGAATTGTTTCGCAATTTCCATCTAGCACCATTAAGTCATCCACTGCAATATCACCTTTGCTCCCATCACCAACTGTTCCTTCTAAAACGAACTGAAGTAAAATCGGAAGTATGTTCAACCACGACGGCAAGGGGAGCGGGGTGTGTGTGTGTGTGTGTGTGTGTGTGTGTGTGGGTACTCCTCTTTATAAGCTAAATAATGGGAATGTGTGACGTCAAATGGTATTTTGTTTGGGATGTTTTGATCTGAAATAGGATAAAGATTTTGATCAAGTTGGTCTGATAAACGGTACAGAATTTTGCATTTTGGTCTGCACAAGATGTTTAATAGAAAAAAGAACGACAACAAAAGCACAAACCAAGGGATGTGATTATTCAAACCTAGCACTCTTTAAAGAAAAATAGGAATTATCCTCGTACAAACTGGTAGGAGCAATTATCAAGTAACCATGTAATTAGAAAGAACATGATGCGACTCAGTATCTAGAGTGACATAGCTGGAAATATACACTTTCAACACACTTTGAACACCTGTGATTACTTACTTTATAAAAACTTTGACTAAGAAGAGCTGTCTGTCCGAATGTCCAGCGGTTTCCCTTGTCTCCTGACAGTCTCCAGACGAGTGTCTCTGATTGGTTGGTTTTCAGGTACACGCTCAGGTTACCAATGTTTGACCCATGCATGTGATACCAGAATTGCAAACAGATTGTCTCATTGGGTTCTATCCAGCCGCTTAGTAGCCTCGCCCTTTCTCCGGGTTTCCTTTGAGAAGCTTCAATGAAGATGTAGGAACCTGTAACAATAAAACAAAAATGTACCGGAAGTGGAGGCCCGGTGGCGTAGTGGTTAGCGTGTTGAGCTTTCGTGATTCGAGCCCTGGTCTGTACAGTGGTGTTTTCTTATTGTCAGGACTCTTAACATTTCCCAGAACTGCCCAATTGGACCGGTGGATTCATTAATAGCATGCCATTATTTGTTATAAGTGGCCGGCCAGGCTGGCCAATTCGTAAACAGTGTAAGCTATTTTGATGGACAAGTAAGAAAGGGGTCTTCATAAAGGTGCATTCTATTCATAAAATGACCCGTCTGACCGGCCAGTTCTGTTGCATATTAAGCGACGATAGACACCGAATTTGTCTCACACCGTCTTTCTCTACTCAGGAGCATAAATGGGTACTGGAGTACCAACTTTGCGATGGACTACAGTGGTTATGGTATCCTGTTTATCATAACACTGTCACTCACATCATGCTACGGACACCAGGTTAAAGTGCACCTAACCCCCCAATTTTTTTTGACTTAATCAACTCTATGTACGTTGAAAAGTTGAATAGTTAAATATTTCTTGTTTTTAACGGCGTGTTAGTGAGTTATAGAGATTTGAATTTACAAAATGCTAATTAGATGACGTAGATTCGGGAATCATTTATTATACAACTACTTGTTTTTACCTTCAAGTAATATTTTAATTTTACGAATCAATTGACTATCCACAGTTTTTATTTGGTATTTCTCAAATTGATTTTCCTTAAGTTGTATACTGCGTATTGTTAATTGACGTAGAAATAATGGCAAATTCCCGAATCTACGTCATCTAATTAGCATTTTGTAAATTCAAATCTTTATAACTCACTAATGCGACGTTAAAAACAAGAAATATTTAACTATTCAACTTTTCAACCTACATAGAAATGATTAAGCCAAAAAAACATTTTGGGGTTAGGTGCACTTTAAGCTCAGACAGTTATGGGCCACTTGTGAACGAAATAAGCTCTGTTTCTTTTCTCAAACAACATGAATCCTGAATTCACTTTCACGAATATCTCAGCTGCCTATGGAGAAGGCTATGGTACGTTTTCTTTCGATCTTACTTACCATCCTTGCTGAACGAGGTATGATCATAACTCGGTCCAGTACTTTCTGTGGGTGTCTGTCCAGAGCCCACGGCCCAGTGGAATGCAGCATTCTTATCAGGTTTCAGGCCACAACGACCATTTTGAAAATTACAATGACCTTTGAAAGAAAAATCGGAGAGGAATGGACATGAAAATGGTATTAAACAACAGGCTTAAAGACAGAATCCATATTTTCCTAAATGCCAAACGGAGCATCGCGTTCAAACATCGCCATTGTAAGACAAAGTCATAGAAAAAGACCTAGAGAGCATGTTTTTTTTAATCGGCAACAAAAAAAAAAAACAAAAAAAAAAAACAGGTGAAGTTAAAAGGCAGGTTTGCTCTATGATTTGTTCTTTTGCACGGTCTACTAGCGTTAAAATTAAAATGTCGTGTTGGAAAACGTGCCGCAAAAAAGAAGACGAATTGGCCAAAAAAAGTAAACCGCGTATTGCATTTGGCTAACTTTATGCACAAATCTACCCACTTTCAGTATAAAGTACCAACGGGCTTTTGTAGTAGCGGTTGGAGTAGAGTAGACAGCAACGTAACTAAAAGAAGAAGGATTTTAGTTTACCTCTGAATGATCTACATCTTTTATTTCCGCGAGACGTTTTTGATGAGCACGCTAAGTCATTCAGATGACACTTTCCAGATCCTGTAAACAAATTAAGGACAGTAAGAAGGAGCAGAGAAAGTTAATATGTACTTTTAAAATGGACATTGAAGAGATTATTAACTTGAAAGACAAAAAAGTTAAGGAAACGAAAATCGAGAGAAAACACACAAAAACTACACAGACAAGATCACCCAACACCCAACCCACTGAGAAGTCTACTGGTTCGCTCCTTTACCACAAACAGACGGCGTGTTAGTTCCATCTCTGCAAAATGACGTTTGACTACAAGTATCTGTCCAGGGAATGCACGATCCATCCAGACACTGATGAGCAGAACAAGGATTCCCTGAAAGGTAATTCGCTAGAATGAATTCAGAGGTGTTACTGTGTAAAGGTGAAAATATTCTTCATTTCTCTCTTTGACCCAAATAAGTAAATGATGACACGTAGGATGCATTTCGTTAGCCTTCGAGAATACGAACCCAATAGAGGTTTTGCACGGCAGCCATGTTGCATGGCAGGAACAATGAAAATGTTTTGCATTAGAAAGAACATTCTTTCCCATAGGGAAAAGAATCTATTGTTCCTGCCATGCAACATGGCTGCCGTGCAAAACCTCTATTGAAAACGAATAAAATACATATTGAATTATGTTTTTCCATGGCAAGGATTTACTTTAATGGGTTGAGTTCAAATACATTAATTGTTAAAGCAATAACTTATGATACCTTAAATGCAAAAGACTGCTTCGTTTATTTATATCAGTACCAAAATTCGGCTAAATTGAGTAAATCATGATACGATGCATGTAAATCAACCTGATGGCAAATCTCAACTAAATAAGACCAATTTGTTGAAGGTTTCCTGACTAAGACTATTCTTAGTTTTGCTATTATAAAACTGACAGAGTTAGTCACGCAGTCAGTCGAATTCGCGGTTGCTCGCCGGGAGGTTAATTAAATTTTAAATTTGCTGGTGTACATGTACTTAACAAAGCAACCAGGAAACTGCGGCGTACCTAAAATGTCTTCAAGAATAAAAATAATTAGAGATGTAACAAAGCTGACTCACGGCAATTGTTTTCATCATCTCCATTACAGTCATTCGCTTTAGTGCCGTCGCACAAAGCAGTCGCCAGCAGGCAGCCTCCGCCCGGACAGTGAAACATGCTTGTAGGACATGCGCAGTTCTCTTCATCTGAATCATCCTTACAAGCATAGTCGCCATCACAAAGCAGATTCTTCTTCACGCACTCGCCATTTGTACATCTAAACTGATTGTCACTACAGCTGAAACCTAACCAGGAAAGTGAATTAATCTTTCGATAGTAAGTTGGAAAACATTCCTCAAACAGAGCGGGTCCATTCAGCTTGGGAGGGCTGTTATCCAAAGGAGTCCTACAGCTATGCATGGTTATATATAAGAATGTAAATTAATTCAATATAAATTTGAATGGATAAAAATGCCAAGAAATACATAAGAAAGGATTAGAGAAAGTTTGTACACAACGACGTTTGCCTTACTGGAATATCACTGCATAATGTTTTTTTTTCGGGGGAGGGAAACAGTCACAACTAGCCACAACTGAAGGAAACAACAATAATAAAACTAAAGGAATATGAAATGTTACCTGGTTTAGCAAAATAAGGTCTCAATGAGCAATTCTCTGTCGTTATAACGATGTCATCGATTGCTATATTAAGTTGTTTATCAAGAGAACCATCTCCCTGAAAAACAACCTACAAGAATTGGGAAAAAAAGGAAACATATTTCATTTTTGACAAACGTTTTCCCTTCTTTTTATCGTATGTTGTTTAACTAGAAGCATTTACAGCTTTTCACTCCTTGAGTGGCATATTTTATGCCGAGTCGCATGGATAAGGTCTTAAAGGGTGACCATTCAAATGTTGAACGATGCTGCAACATATTGAATGAGTAGAAAACACAGTTTACATTTGCCCGTCTCTATGTTCGTTCAACAACGTTTAACATGCATGTTGAATAGCCGTGTCCCAGTATGCTACAGTCCTCATCAGGAATGGGTCTGCTAGTCTGAGATTGAGCAGTAGAACTTTATCGTTACTTAAAACACTAATTTACCACCATTATTTTCTGGAAATAGTAATTCAAAAAGAAATTTCCATTTCACTTGATCATCTAGATAGACTTTTACCTTACCAATTTTAGTTCATTTATAACGATTGATTAAAACTTCTATCATTTTTAGCTCTATAATTATATACAGATGAACCTAGACTTCAACTCTACCCACATCTGGAACAACTCCCTTATAAAAATCGCGAACAGACCGTTCTTCTAAATTGGGGACTCCCTTGATGCAAATCAAAATTTCAAAAGCTGCATTATTATTTTTAATCAGCCTGAAACATTTCAGAATGGGATTCTTTACCCACCTGAATTGCAACTGCGCCTGACCAAGGCACTTGAGCTGCTGACCATTCTTCGCCATGGTAACCGCCCATCTGCCATGCCAAAACTGATTTTTCCTGTTTTGTTTCTTTGAGGAAAACCTTTAAAGTTGACTTTGAACGAGTCCGTAGGACGTAATTAAACCGTAGACACAAACCCACAGATCGATGGAATGGTTTCCATGGTAACAGAGGACTTTTAAATTGAGCCTCGTAGGCGCCATCAATGTAGGCAAAATGAGCTGAAAGGAGTAAGCATTTACTAACAATGAATAATGATAGATTAATATTTTTGCTGATATGGCCCAACAGATAAAAACGATGCGCCAGCTCTGATGTTATTTTTGGGTGTTTCTTAGTGTTGCGGAATCAATTGTTGGTTACTGAGCTTTTGTGTTGTGGTGTGAGTATTGTTCAGTGTCTTTTGAATCTTTTGTTTTACGTCATTTGGTGATCACACCATTCGCAACACCAAGAAACTACCTTTTCTTTCAACTGGTGATTGTCACGATCGGAAAGGACTTCTCACAGGCTCTACGTTTTCATTACATATTCTACGCATATAAAATATGTATGTGAAATTTAAAAAAATCTCTAGTAAAAAATTAAAGGACAATGCCTTAGGTTAAAAATGCCACAGTGTTATTTCTGATACTTTTGCCACATACCTGGATATTTAATGAAGCTTTTGTCGTTTGATAACTTCCACCTGTGATCTTTGTCTGTAACAGTCGTCCAGCCACAAAATCCGGATTGGAAATAACAGTTCTCTATAACCACCGCTAATAAGGAAATATACCAAGCAACTAAAACTTAAAAATAATTTTGAAAACTTCTTTAATGCAGTTTGAAGCTCTGTATTGAATGCGACATTGCGTGCTGGAAATAATGCATGAAGGATGGCAAGCTAACCGGCATCTCCAAAGAGCGGTTTTTAATTGAGTGCAGTAAAATCAAAACCAAAGTAATTACTCTGACCAATCACAACAGACGCAGGCAATCCAATGAACCAATCAGAACTTGAAGCAAATACATGCAGCCGGCGCCAAGCGCGGGAAAACGCCTGCGAGAAAATCACGATTGGTTTTGGTTTTACTTCTGATTGGTTGAGAAAGTGGCGCCAGATTTTTTTAGCCAATCACAGAGCGTAGAAATGCAAAACTAAAGCAACTGCGAAATTACTTTCGACACTGTCACTGGAAAAGTTGAAAATTTACAAGTCATGTAAATTTGGATTTACAAAATGTAAATTTGGATTTACATGATTTGTAAATTATAATTTACATGTTAATGCTTTGTAAATTAAAATTTACAAGAAATTTACATGTTTCAATGGATCATGTAAATGTACTGTAAATTGCCATTTACAGTGTCATTTTCTAAGGCTATAATTTGCCGAACATGTAAATAACATGTAAATTGTTTTCGGTAGATTTACAGGATATAAGACATGTAAATTTCCCGAAACATCCTGTAAATATCATGTAAATGGTTTACCAGACTGAAGGGGGATTCGAGAACCCTGTAAATTTAATTTACATGTTTCAATGGATCATGTAAATGTAACGTAAATAGTCACTAAATAATGATTTATGTAAGTGAGAAAAGGAGGGCTCAGTATTGAAACTGTGTACAGTGAGAGTATCAGTATCGAACTTCTCGATAACTAAAACTAAAGTCAGTTTCCCCTGCTTCACTCTTTTACAATTATTCGTTAACTGTTTTAAGTTTCCTCTAACGGATCGAGTTATGAAGATTCTAAAAACTCACGCTAAAATACGGGTGCCGTTGAAACACTGAAATCCACCGGCACCATGTTATTGAAGGAGAATGGAAATAGGAGGCTGCGAAATACATGAACACTGATAAATTACATAGGACTTCCACCATACCATCGGATTTCATCGAAACTTACAACTTTCACCCATGATGACCCTTCTTTACTATTTAAGGCTTAAACAACATACTTATCAAACACCATGTCATTGAAAAAGGGAGACTCTAGACACCAGTGTAACAATCATGTAACCCTTTAAAAGTCGTGTAAATGAAAGTATCGAGACTGATAAATCCTCCAAGGTGCGGGATTGCAGAAAATTGGAATATACTAATTTGCATCTCATTGAATAAGAATAGAGCTCATTGTCCCAATGCCTCGTTCTAAAAAGAATTGAAAAGAATAAACCAATTTTCCACAATCCCGCACCTCACTCGATAAATCCCTGTAGAAGAAGCGCTTTTCAAGAGCGTGCACTCGGGCATATTGTTGATTGCCGGCAGCATTCGGGAAATGCAACAACAAACAGAGCCAACGTCAAGATTACTTAGCGTTCGGTATTGGTAGAATAGCTTGCCGAAATATTATAAAAGTACGAAGAATTTCCTTGAAAATGATGTTGCGCATGTGATGCGTTACGCGTGACACGCGTCAGAACTCTCATGTAAAACAAGTCCGGTCCCCTTATTGAAATTGTTCCAGCATTGATAAAGTAAAAAATGATATAATCAAATAGTCCAAATTTAAATTTCAAAGAAAGATTCGTAAAAGTTGCGTAGTCTATTCCAGATGTTCAGTTTCAGTGGATTGAGTAAATGGGTATCCCGTGAGCACCTGAAAATGTTTTACCTTTTATGAGGATCCTGGGGAAATATAACAATAAATTTTTCAGTTATTCTAGGAGCGAAATAACATAAGCAGAAGCTGGATTCTCCTCAGTGACTCCTTGGAAACGGGGAGGTCAAATTCTCCAAAATCTGCAACCGGGCGTATGAAAGGGTACAATCTATGTCCCTTTAAATGACGCATCTACCGCTGAATAATGAAGGCCGCTGACCCGAAGGCGGCGAAGGCGGGATATTTTCAACGGTCTTTGACTTCAGGCGAGGCTTCGGGCCTTAAAACGGCTTTATTCAGTGGAAATATCAATACAAAACGCCTTAAAAGAATGAAGAAGAACCCACGCATCTTCGCAGGTATGTTTTACCGCTGGGGAGCGTTTCGATTTGATTTGTACTGTCAACCATGCGTGCATTTCTGGCATGAATCTACATGTAAGCAGATGTAAGTTAAGCTTAACTCAAATGTGACAATGTTTGTTCAATTGATTTTCGAAACCTACATGTAAATACTCAAATCAGTTTAGTTTCACAAAAATGGTGGGATATATTTCACTTTAAACTGCCACAACTTGATAGAAAAATGAATCGAAAAAGATCAGTTTTGAGAAATGTACATTAGGGTATATTTTATAGAGAGTTACAAGCCCGGGGGGACTCCCATATAAAAATGACAAGGGTACTCGTCGTACCTTTTAGGGGTCATAATTTGTAGATTGCTACCGCTTAGGGTACTAAAATCTGAAATGGCTACCGTTAGAATTATCGCTGTACCTTTTAGGGTATGAGCCGAAAAAATATGACAGAATATGACGTGTGTTGTTTTCAAATTGATACCTCTTAGGGGTAAAAATTATTTTGAACCACGCCCATCAAACAAGATTCTGGTACCTTTTAGGGTGTTTTATGAAAATTGCCTACGAGCACCCCCGTCATTTTTATATGGGAGTCCCCCCCCCCCCCCCCCCCCGGGTTACAAGAACACAGGTCAATCAATACATGAACACACACGTTAATATTTACATGTACGTTTATACCTGCAAAGCTTTTCAATACGTGAAGGGGCTTTGTTCTCATGGCAGTTGCCTTTACCTGGAAATGCCTTCAATGTTTCAAACTGTCCAATGATACTGTACATTTAAATACAGTTTTGTATTAAGCGCACATGTATAACTCTGAGAAATATTAAGTATTTAAAACAACAGCATTAAAGGGATGGTTTCACGGTTCGGCAAATATACACAGATTAAAATGCTTTATTTGCTTTCTTACCAATTTGGTTAAAAAACCACTCACATTTACTTCAATAATGACATACTATAATTAGTCCAAACAAAGTGAAGGATGATCAAAATTCACAGAAAATTTGAATGGATTACACCGACAAAGTCAACACTGAATAAAACCTTTGACCGGAAGGATTTATTCTATTTTCTGGTGGCTTTCATGGCTCACATGGGTACAGTATGTATGTGTAATCATCCATTCAATCAGCTAACTGACTGTGGCATTTTCATGGGCAAATTTCCCACCAGAGTTATCTTCACTTCTGATTGGTGTAAACGATGAAGTTAAATGGGTTACATCATAGCTTGCACATGCACCGAACCATGAAGCCCTCCCTTTAAGTATAAATTAAGCTTAAATATGCAGATTGTATTGTGACTGGTCAGTATCAATAGAGGTTATAATTCAGCGAAAAGTTGTGTAATGCAGCTTTGTATTTTTACAAATCAGGTGAGAAAAAAAAAAACTGACGAGTAAAAATGCCCAGCCCCATTACACAACTTTCCACTGATTAAATTGTTTATTGTACATGTACATGTTGCTTTTTATATAGTTAAATAATGGTTTAATGGACAAGTGGAATAACACGGCATATTTGACTTGCTCTGTTGCTTATTTGTGCCGTCAAATGCTATGTTGTGTAATATATAAAAGTCATTATAGCTACTTTAGATTTTGGACTCCAGACAGTATAAAATGCTGACTACATTAATATAGTTGTAAGACCAAAACTATTTCTTAGTGCCTACAGTGGCGTGCAGCTGTGTGCTGACTATCTCTGAGTACCTATGTCTGATAGGTACTCCATGCAATTCATTTTCATAACATTACAGATTAAAGATGTGAAGATGTTCACAGTTATCCTGTGTGATTGTGGAAAATAGAATACTGTCAGAAAGAAGAAAATATGAGACATCTGAGTAGACTCGAAGGCTTAAAAGGACAGTTTTGCAGCAGATTGCTTGATAGATTAAGTCATAAATTAGGATGAAGTGACAGTTTTGGTCTTAGTCTGCATTTTATACCCAGTCAGCAGACTACACTTGATACTAATAATTATGCACTTATGCCAGTCTGCAATCTTCAGTCTGAATTTTATAACATCCAAGATTGTAGCTTGGTTGATCACTTAAAGACAGTAACCTTACATAAAAAACCCTGTTGGTCTTGATGAGTGGGATTGACACTTTGTACATTGTACTATGGAGTATTAAAGTTAAAAAACATTGGTGACCTCTTTCTGCACATTCTAAAATAATGTTCATACACTGTAATTGTGAATGGATTGCATCATTCTTTTTAAACTCCCAATGTGAAATCAAATATTCTAATCAGTTAAAAGCAACACATGCTGAGTAATAAATAACCAGATGTACATGTAACTGTGGAGAGAGATGAGGGTGTTTTTCTAACACATGTACAGTGGTGTAGGTTTACATAACAGTGTAACTTGAAAATTTAAGTATCAGTATAAAGTGCAAGCTAGGCAATTTTGGGTTCACAGAAATTCTCTTTACACTATTATTATTATTTGTATTGTTGTTCATAGGATATTATTATTATTATTATATTAGAGTGTGAATATGCACCAAGACAAAAGCAAAATAATATTTATATAAGAGCTGTACATTGTTCTGTCTTGAAACTAAAAGGTACATGTACATGTACACTATAAGGAGGATATTATACCATCATTCCAGCATGCTTTGAGTAAAATTCCTGTGAATGACTTCTGATTAGAGTTTTATATTGGTCACAGCAAAATCTACAGTAAGATGAAATAAAACTGAATGATTAATGCTCATACCATAGAAAATTCAGAATTGTGAGAAAAGCGAAGGTCGATTTTGAACTAAAAACGGTAACCGTAAACAAACGCAGCAGGTCAGTTGCATGCTGAGTAGATGAGCTGAGTAGCTGTTGTTTTATATTTTTATTAGCGGGAATTATTTCACCAGCTCTGTTCACCGGTGTTAGATTCAATACAAATGTAAGTCAAACTGAAGGCAAGTAATATACAGATATTTCTTCTAATTTAAGCCAGCATTGTTTTGAAATGGCAAGAAGGTTTATTGATTCCATGAATCTGTGAAGAGATTTCAAGTGTTTAACACGCGATGCTGATCGAGGATTTTGGCCCCTCTGGGAATTTAAGCAACCTTAAATCAAACTGTAAACATAACCCGAAATGGAAAAATATTACTGTAAAGGTAAATAGAATAAATAGGTTAACATTTATTTTGAAATATTTCTGCTATGACCAACTGACCTCCAACCTCAACAGCGTCTGTGTAAAATGAGCTGCTTGCATGTCACCGTTATTTGATAATATAGTTTGCTTGCAATGCATGCTGGAAAGATGGTAAAATCCTCCTTTTTTAAACTGCATTTTCAAGTCAGTTTTTATTCTTAAGACAATGTTCATGTATATTATTCACATTGACCATACCCATTTATTCACTGGTACATGTAATATTAAATAGTGGCTCTGAGGATAATATATTTAATGTAGCAGTGATGTGGGAGTATATGCTTCATATTTTCGCAATTTGAAATACATAACATATTTAATTTTGTGATTTCTCTTCTCTAGTTAGAAATGGTATCATTCAAAGAGATTCAAGGAGAGCTTTTTATGGTAAGAGAATAATTGATGTTATATGTCCATGCACATTAAGGCTGTTTTCTAACAGGAGCCCGGTAGTAATTTGGTACCTAAGTAACTGACATGGGCACCTACATGTACATGTACAATGTGTTAATATTTTGCTGCAGTACCAAACATTATTCAAATGGGATCCTTAGGTCTGATCTAAAATCAGTGTTTTAGTTGACTACTTTATGGAATAACATAATTTGGTGTTGTTTTCTTTTGATGTAGACATAATTAATTTACCATGCCAAGCATTCATGGTGAAATCTGATAAACTGCACCTAAATTTATGGTGCATTGTGTGCTTTCTTTAGTTAAATGTCCCTGATCTTTGTTTTAAACTTGGTCTTGTTAACTCAGAACAATTTGAACCAGGTGTTTATTGAGAGAACATCATTTTATTCATTGTCCCCTGGTGACTGTTTTTTTTTAATCAGTTCCTCATTCTCAGAAACTCGTGGCTGTGTTTTATTGATATTCTCCGGAGAAATTGGATTGTGATCACTGCATTAATAGGGAACCTTTGATTTAAAGTCCATTACTTGTCACTGGATTTTCCATACTCATGTTTATTGTAAACTTAAAATCCTGGTTACATGTACATGTATAAGTCCACCCGGTTATAGGCCCACAAAATTCTCCCAGTTATAACCCCTTCTGGATGTAAGCTTCCACATCTCCACAACAATTCTTTACATGCATGTAAGGAACATAAACTGACTGAAATAATTGAACAGTACTGTATCACAATATTTTGTGCTTACCATCCTACAGTTGTGTATAAACTCTTAAAAATTTGTATAAGCCCAGGGACAACATGTATAACTGGGATTTTATGGTATTCATATTGCCTTTAAATTGTTATTAAAAATGAGCTTTACATGTAGTTTCCACTAGGTTTTTCATAATGTAAAATCTTATGCACAGGCAGGTGATAGCATGTTATCAGATCTTTGAGTGACCACATTTATACTGATTGCAGATTGTAGCTTCAGTTCAGCAAGTGCCAGCATTTTGTCAGATCTTTAATGCCATTTTGGCATAATTATATTCATTGGCTGCAGGTACCTGGCCTATTAATTAAAGGAGAAATGTTAAATTACCCCTTCTGATAAATTTTAAATTCTGCACTAACATAGCATAATATGAACATCAATAATTTATGGAGATAATTGGATTATAGCCTGAGTGTAACGCCATATGAAGAAAAAAAAACAAAGCTAGTATTAAAAAAGGAGTTAAATACTTATCTTGAAGCAAGGGTCCAACCGACGAACAGGATTAATCTCCTTGCGGGTAGCAGAGTCGGTGGCAGAATATCTCGAAGAAACTGGAAAACCACTGGAATGACCACTTGTCAGGGTTTTTCTGCTGGAACAGGGACGCTGGTGTTTATCCTTTGTAACCTTCCCTGGTGAGAATCTGAAGGATCTTTAAGAATCCTTAAAAATCTGCATGAGGATCTGCGAGGATCTTACTGAGGATCTTAATAAAGATCTTTGAGGATCTTTTAAATTCCTGTAACATCCTCAATAATCTTGCCAAGATCTTCAAGGATCCTTTAAATTCTTGGCAAAGGATCTTTAAAAATCTTCAAAGTTCTTTGCAAGATCCTTTAAAGGATTGTATTAAGATCCTTGAAAGATCCTTATAAATTCTTGAGGATCTTAAAGGATCCTTGCAAAGATCCTCACAAGGATATTTTGCTAGGATCCTTTTAAGATCTTCATCAATTCCTTAAGGATCTTTGTAAAAAAATTCTACAATAAATTGCAGTGATGAAGAATCTTTGAGGATCTTTCAAAGATCCTGTGAGGATCCTTTAAAGATCTTTATCTTTAAGGATCTTTGACAGGTCTTTGAAGATCTTCAAAGATCCCTGAAGATCCTGTGAGGATTTTCACCTCTCTGCCTTCCCTTTGGCTTGGTACATTCTTTTCTCATCGTCCGAGTTTGAAGCAAGCTCATCTGACAAATATTCATTAATGGTCAACCAGCCGTACTCGCTTTGACGTGCTTCGAAACTAACTCAGTACCTGATTGAACAGCCACTTTAACTTTTTCGTATCAATTCATGTAAGGCATGGTCCATTTACAGGCTCCCTTATTCGATTTACATGTTATTTACATGCTCCCTTATTCCATTTATATGATACTCACAGGCTCCTTTATTCGATTTACATGTTATTTACAGGCTCCCTTATTCGATTTACATGATATTCCCGGCTCCTTTATTCGATTTACATGTTATTTACAGGCTCCCTTATTCGATTTACATGTTATTTACAGGCTCCCTTATTCGATTTACATGTTATTTACAGGCTCCTTTATTCGATTTACATGTTATTTACAGGCTCCCTTATTCGATTTACATGTTATTTACAGGCTCCTTTATTCGATTTACATGTTATTTACAGGTTCCTTTATTCGATTTCCAGGATATTTACGGGCTTCCTTATTCGATTTACATGTTATTTACAGGCTCCTTTATTCGATTTACATGTTATTTACAGGCTCCTTTACACCAGCGTCCCTGTTCCAGCAGAAAAACCCTGACAAGTGGTCATTCCAGTGGTTTTCCAGTTTCTTCGAGATATTCTGCCACCGACTCTGCTACCCACAAGGAGATTAATCCTGTTCGTCGGTTGGACCCTTGCTTCAAGATAAGTATTTAACTCCTTTTTTAATACTAGCTTTGTTTTTTTTCTTCATATGGCGTTACACTCAGGCTATAATCCAATTATCTCCATAAATTATTGATGTTCATATTATGCTATGTTAGTGCAGAATTTAAAATTTATCAGAAGGGGTAATTTAACATTTCTCCTTTAATTAATAGGTCAGGTACCTGCAGCCAATGAATATAATTATGCCAAAATGGCATTAAAGATCTGACAAAATGCTGGCACTTGCTGAACTGAAGCTACAATCTGCAATCAGTATAAATGTGGTCACTCAAAGATCTGATAACGTGCTGTCACAAGATTATGTGAGACTTTCAAACACCTACTGTAAATGACAATTATTCTAATTCTTGTCTATGTTACTTGTATGTAATGTTGAAATGTAAATGGTGTGTATAAAATAAGTTCCTCACATAATCTTGTTCAAAATCTCTGATGAAGTCTGTTCTAACATGACTTGTATCAGATGAAACTGGTCTAGTAATTATATGGACACAAGGGACAGTTGCCTTTAGTATTAGGCAGACTACTACTAGACAGACTTTGCTCACTGCAGCTGTTTTTTGTTTTGTTTCGCAGGCTTCAAGAGCAAGAGCATCCCATGGCCAAGCTATTGCAGAAAACATACCAAAGCTGCAGTCAATGTACACTGTACAGTGTACATGTAGCTCTTTGAAAGGAATAATGAAAAGCAGAAACAAAGAATCTTGAACAGTTGAAAAAGGGTGTAACATTACGATCAAGGGAGTTATAATAAAACAATTGAAAAGCAGCTTTTTAATGAGTCGTGTATGTTTACTTTGTCTATGAATGTTTGCATTAATTTACGTGATAGTAAACAAGCGAGCTGGCTCGATTTGGTTCCCTCGTTCGATTAACATGATATTTACAGGCTCCCTTATTCGATTTACATGATATTCACAGGCTCCCTTATTCGATTTACATGTTATTTACAGGCTCCTTTATTCGATTTACATGATATTTACAGGCTCCCTTATTCGATTTACATGTTATTTACAGGCTCCCTTATTCCATTTATATGATACTCACAGGCTCCTTTATTCGATTTACATGTTATTTACAGGCTCCCTTATTCGATTTACATGATATTCACAGGCTCCTTTATTCGATTTACATGTTATTTACAGGCTCCCTTATTCGATTTACATGTTATTTACAGGCTCCCTTATTCGATTTACATGTTATTTACAGGCTCCTTTATTCGATTTACATGTTAATTACAGGCTCCCTTATTCGATTTACATGTTATTTACAGGCTCCTTTATTCGATTTACATGTTAATTACAGGCTCCCTTATTCGATTTACATGTTATTTACATGTTCCTTTATTTGATTTCCAGGATATTTACGGGCTTCCTTATTCGATTTACATGTTATTTACAGGCTCCTTTATTCGATTTACGTGATATTTACAGGTTCCTTTATTGAATTTACATGTTATTTACGGGCTTCCTTTATTCGATTTACATGCTATTTACATGGTCTTATGTCCCTGGTTTGAAAAATTTACAGGATCTTTTCCATAATTTACATGTTTCACCTCAATTATTTACATGTTTTTTACAGGATTTCTCAAAACATGTAAATGGGTAAAAATCATGTAAATTTTCATTTACAGTATCTTTTTGAGGATTTACATGTTATTTACATGTTTTTTACATACTATGGAAATTTTCAACTTTTCCAGTGTGTATGAAAACCACTCTATAAATACGAACAGTACACTTGGTTCGATTGGACAGAGACCAATCTTTATGGAAACTCTATTCATATACATGTTCGACTATATTTGGCTGTTTTTTCAACTGATTCACTTTTAGCTAGCTACAAACAAAACGTTGGAACACAATGTGTTGGATGATGTATAAATAGTGGTTCCCTCCCTCCCCACCTTTTAATGTTTTTGGAAACATAAAATGAATACGCACGTTCATTGTGTGATCAAACACTGAAATAGGGCACAGGTCTATGGAATAAATTACAACGATACCGTTTTAAAACTATGTAATGAAGTGATATCTTATGGCTTGCCGACATTCCTCCAGAAAATATGCACGAAAGAAAATACCTTGAAGATGGAGTTGTCCCAACTTTCGTTGATCCAAAAACTGCTCTGAATTGTTCACAAAGGAATAAGTGATCTGGGATAGACAAAAAAAGAACCAAAAGGGCATTCAGAATAAACATTCTTACATTTCAACCGATCATTGTAAAATAACACTGATTAATCGAGTCGTACAGTTAGAGTAATGTGCAAAAGTACTACAAAAAATTTTCGACGAAATGTGCTTTTGCTATGTGAAATTTCGCCTTGATTTCTTTGAAACGCAATGGATGAAAATTAAGTTAAATTTCACAGATAGAAGTAACATTTCGAAATGCTAAAAATTCGTAGCCGGAAAACTTTGTCGACATATATAAACTGCGCTTCAGGAAATTTTCAGGTCGAAGTGACCGAAATATCAGACGAGATTAGAGGACTGTGCTACTCGGCTAACGCACAATCGTAACCCAAGGGATCGTCAAATAACGAGTCTTTTTAGCATATCGATTACACTTGAAGCTACCGGATGTGTTGGGTTATTTCTTATCGATTTTTAAGCCTACGAGATACGGTTCAAAACTTGTATTGCGACTGCTGTTCAACAAAGTTCACGTTGAATGTCGAAATAAGCTATTCAACATGTTGAACATTGTTGAACGAAAATAAAACATGTAATAGAGACAGGCTGTAGTCGTTCAACAAGTCGCAACTTGTTGAATGACTATAGCCGATCGATTAAAAATAGACTACGAGTAGTCCCTCCTTTATCCTTGGGGATAGTAGAGCGAGCGAAACGCGAGCGCGCGTGAAAATCACTCCACGCGAGAAAAGCGAGACGCGTGGGGTGATTTTCACGCGCGCTCGCGTTTCGCTCGCTCTACTATCCCTGAGGAAAAAGGAGGGACTACTCGTAGTCTACTTAAAAATGTTGAATGTGTTTTCTACTCATTCATCAACTTGAACTGTCTGGTCTACGGTGCATGTTGCATCATTACTTTAAATAAAGAAGTGTACTCGATAAGGAGAACCTATTAAAGTTTAAGTGCATCCATTCATGCCCCATTTATATTTTCCAGTCCCATGCCACGTTTTTTAGTTTGTTGCCCCTGGCTCATCTACGTATTGCTGCGTCGTGCAGCAGGACGGAAACACACTGGAGGCAAACATATCGGACGCAAACACACTGGACGCAAACATACCGGACGCAAACACTCAGACGCAAACACTCAGAACGCATATACCAGTTTACTTTTTTACGTCCATGCTTCATACATTGTGACTCATGAAGAACCGTTGGACAAAATTAGACCAAGAAACAGTTTACTCCAATGGTTTATTTACAACATTTTCAACCAGCAGCTTTTTGGGCCACATTGAGTTACGTGGAACCCTTTAGCTTGGGTAACTCGTTTTAAGTTTAAAGAAAAACGACGTTTATAAGGACAAGGATTAAGAAAGTTAGACCTGTTCCGGCATAAGTAGATTTAAAAGACAAGAAGCCGTGCTCCTTGAAACGTGTTCTATACAAAAAATAACTTAATCTCATCTTGATGTTACATTTTGCATACTACAGTAAAAAACAACTACGGTAGTACGGGAACCCAGGATAGTATTCCTCAACATTTTCAATGTCAATAAACACGATATTATTTCATTCAAGAAAACAAATACGACTTTATTTCATGAACTGCATCTTTTTTGTTCAAGAAGACGAAATCCGTCAGGTGTAAGAAGTTATGTCGATTTTCACTAATTTGATAAAAGGAATTTTATCTGCCAAATAGGTATTCATGAAATAAGCAAAGCTGTTCACTCTATGTACAGCTGACCTGAGTTAAAACCTGTTTAAAACCTTCAACTTTGCTATTGCCATTTATCAACCTTCCTGCAGGGTCGAATTGCATAAAACTTAACGCCCAGTTAACTCCGGGTGTAACTGCTATCGTCAGACGTTCGGTCACTTTATATGCTTAAGTCTGACGTTAGCAGTTAAAGCCTGGCGTTAAGAGCTGCCCTTATTAAAAATACAACTCTCTGGCCAAGATCTCCAGCAACTTAAACCTTATTGTTCCTGTTTTATTAAGAAGTCCCAGAAACTTAGGGCCTCGCTTTTATTCAGATTTAGGTTTCTCTGTCATGATTGCATCCCAGTCTAGAAATACATCTCCTTCATTCGCTGAGCATGCCTAACCTATCACGTTACAGAAATAATTAGCTTTATATCCTTATAAAAAAACAATTGGTACATGGTGTGAATAATCTCTTATCGGACAGTGTCGGTCTTACACAGAGTTTACTGCATTTTGTGATATATCCATATTCAATAAAAACGCCCGGTGTTTGCTGTTTTAGTTTTTCAGATTTCACAAAGTTCACAAACATTTTAAAATTTTACTGTGATTTTAAAATGAGTATGCAACAAAAGCAACTGAAACACACGCCTTGTCTTTATTTAGATTTGGGTTTCTCTGTCATGATTGCATCCCAGTCTGGATAATACATCTCCTTCATTCTCTGAGCATGCTTCTCAAGATTCTTTGCTTTAGACTTGGTGAGTTTGGCAATAGGACTTTCTGGTATATCCCAAGCGCACCCGACGATGAAGGCAAAAACTGCAGCGTCAGCTAAGCAGGGTTTTTCCCCAAACAGGAATTTCTTCTCTCCCAAAATCTCAGAAACTGCAAGCAAATCCCTCTCAGCTATTCCATAGATCTCTTGTTCAGTGTGTCGACCCATGCCATGGCACCAAAGATCTCTCTTGAGCCTTTTCCTTATCCCGTAAATTACCAGTTTTGGCAAAACAGGAGGACCACGTTTGCTGGTAACTATTCGGTCTCTTGAATCCGCGCCAAAGTCGGAAATCATGCGACTGTACACAAGCGACCTGTAGACACATAGCAAAACAGAAGTCTTGAAGTCTGTTACACTGTGAATGATTCTCGTATTTATCCTTGTTCTTTTCTTTTTGCAAAATGAGGAGGGGCCCCGGGGTACCCTAATAGATCCGCTACTGTCTCCATAATCGTTTTAAACTTGTCAAGACAAGGCAAGGCAAGGCAAGGCAAGGCATATGTTTGTTTACGATATGGAGGACCTGTTCGCTTACATAATGGAATCAAAATTATCAAGCCAGGATAGTTGTTAAGTTTAAGATCCCGCATGCTAATAAGGATGTTTTTAAGTTTTCATACTTTCCAAGAACTATCGTTGACTGAAACTGTCTCCCCGAGGAGATTGTTAACTCAAGCTTTAGATAGTTTTAAATCAAAGTTGTCAAACTATTTAAGAAACTCGTTTTAAATTAGTGAACTAGAAAATATGTTTTATTGTTTCATTCTATTTTATAAGTCGGTGTGATATCGTAAGACTTTACCGACTTAATCAGTGTAAATGTAAATGTTGTTGAGGAAAACGTAATTATGCACTTTGTATAGTGTGTTGTCACTGAGAAAACAACAAACGTTTTCAAATTGCAACGTTTCTTATTATTTCTTAACGTTTTTACGTTTTAAACAGCAGGATTATTCAAGCACGATTAAAGGGCAGGCAGACTAATTTATCCATCATACAGTGCTATGCGCCTACTAATGACAGCAACGACAGAGATAAAGAAGCCTTCTATGAGCAGCTTCAAGCAACATTTGAGAATGTCCATTGTAGAGACCTCCTGCTGGTGATGGGTGATCTTAACGCCAAGGTGGGCTCAGACAACTTGAATTTTGAAAGGGTCATGGGAAGAGAAGGTTGTGGAGTGCAGAATGACAATGGAGAGAGGCTGGTAGAATGGTGATCATTTAATAACATGATCATCGGTGGAACTTTATTCCCGCATCGCAACATTCATAAACTCACCTGGACATCCCCAAATGGGCGAGATCAAAACCAAATAGACCACCTAATGGTTAACAGCATGTGGCGCCGCCCCCTGCTTGATGTAAGAGTAAGAAGAGGGGCTGATGCAAGCAGCGATCACCATTTTGTGACTGCAAAGGTGAGACTGAAACTGAGAGCAGCTGGACCACCCCTAGATATGACATCATCAGATTACAAGACCAAAGGACTAAGAATGCTTTTGTCCTACAGCTGAGGAACAGGTTCCAAGCCCTGAGTAACATAGACGAGCAAGGCATTGATGAGGAGGAAGACACTGTAAATCAACAGCGGAAGCAAGTGAAGAACATATTTGATGAAGAAAGTAAAACCTGTCTGGGGATGCAAAAGACGAGAAAGAAGAAAGAGTGGATTACACCAGACACTTGGCAGGCTATCGAGGAGAGACGCCAGCTGAAGAAGATAAATGACAGCAAATCAGCCAAACTTCGAGAGAAGTATAGAGCGGTTTACACAGAAACCAACAGGCGTGTCAAGAGAAAGATCAGAACAGATAAAAGGGCATATATGGAAGATCTAGCAAAAGAAGCAGAGGAAGCGGCACAAAAGAGAGAGCAGAGAAATGTCTATAAAGTCACTAAACTGATCTGTGGAGAATTTAATGGCCATAGAAATGTCCCCATACGAAATAAACAAGGACAGCTCCTCACCTCTGAAAAAGACCAAGAAGCACGTTGGGTAGAGCATTTCAAGGAAGTCCTCAACAGACCACCACCAGAAGAGGAGTCTGATATACCAGAAGCTGAGGAGGACTTAAGTATTGACACAGGACCACCAAAGAAAGAAGAGATCATTGCAGCCATTAATTCTCTAAAAAGCCACAAGGCACCTGGCAAAGACCGCCTAAATGCTGAGCTGTTCAAGGCAGACGCTGTGACCACGGCAAACATATTGCAACCACTTTTCAACACCATATGGGACAGAAGGAAATTACCTGACGACTGGAATAAGGGTGTCATCATCAAGATACCAAAGAAAGGAGCTCTGTCTGACTGTAACAACTGGCGCGGCATTACACTATTATCCACCCCTAGCAAGATCTTAGCCAAGGTCATCATGAAACACTTATCACTGGCTGTGGACCATAGACTTCGTGAAGAACAGGCAGGTTTCAGGAGAGGAAGGGGCTGTATTGATCATATTTTCACACTGAGAAACATCATTGAACAGAGTACTGAATGGCAGCGAACTCCCTATGTCAACTTTGTAGATTTCGCCAAGGCGTTTGACAGTGTGCACCGGCACAGTCTCTGGAAGTTATTACGAGCGTATGGAATCCCCTTCCACCTTGTTGAGGTCATCAAAAGCTTCTATGACAACTTTGCCTACTGTGTTGGTGATGGTGACATCTTGTTTGAAGTTCACACTGGTGTCAGACAGGGGTGTGTAATGTCTACATTTCTTTTCAGCCTTGTTATAAACTGGATCATGCACCGCACCACTGAAGATCAGATCAGGGGAATCAGATGGACACCTTTCTCCTACCTAGAAGACCTGGATTACGCTGACGATCTAGCCTTACTATCACACACCCACACCCACATACAAGAGAAGACGCAACGCCTCAACACCTTTGCAAAGCAAGTTGGCCTTAACATCAGCAGCAAGAAGACTGAAATTATGGCACTGAACGCTACCAACACACGACCAGTCCAAATTGATAATGAACAGCTTCCTTACACAGACAGATTTACCTACCTCGGCAGCATCATCAGTAGAGATGGAGGAACTGACTTGGACATTCAAAGCCGTCTCAACAAGGCCAGAAACTCGCTCAATATGATAAATAAGGTATGGCGTTCTCCCACCTACAGTACTAGTACCAAGCTGAAGCTCTATCACAGCTGCGTCCTTACAACCCTACTGTATGGCTCAGAATGTTGGCGCTTAACGGAGAAGGATCCATCAAAGCCCACCACTTTTCACACTAAAAGCCTTCGGCGTATTTTACGCATCTTTTGGCCTAATGTCATCTCCAACAAAGATCTATTTGAACGGTGTGGAACCGAACCAGTGGCTAACATCCTGATGAGGAGACGCTGGAGGTGGATTGTCCATGTCACCCGCCAAGAAGCTTCCATTGCAAAAACTGCTATGCACTGGACGCCAAAAGGGAAACGCAAGCGGGGTCGCCCCAAGATCACATGGCGACGGACAGTTGAGAAAGAAATAAAGGAGATGGGGAAGACCTGGGAGGGCATCAAGTTCATGGCAAGGGATCGCCAGATGTGGAGGGAACATGTTGCTGCCCTACATGCCAACCAGGCGTAAAGGGCATGAGTGAGTGAGTGAGATCCTTTACTACAGGATCCGGTGATTCTATTTTGTTCGGTGCTCCTTGCAAACACAGAAACGTTTCAAGGTAGATTCAAGATAAATATTCGTTTGCGACCTAGAAAATTAACTGTATGGTTTACTTAATGTCTGAGTAACTTTAGCGTAACTAGATATGTTTTTTTTGTAAAAAAAAAAAAAAAAAAAAAAATGCCATGGAAATGTGAAATAAAGTAGTATTGTATTGTATTGTATACCATCAGAACTGTTATTTATACCGTTGTAACACAAGCAATATTGCAGTCGATCGCGAGTGACGTTTCTATACGGAGATCTGAAAAAAAACTGACTTAAAACTAGAGCCGGAATATAATGATGGTGTAAAAAAAATGATGATTTTGAAAGTTAATTTCAGTTATAAATCAGTATATTTTTTAGTGAAGCGTGACATTTAAATATAATATCAAATCAATGTAGTCAGTGGCAACTGAGGTGAAGGGTACTAGCTAGCCGTATTTGTAAAAATGGCAAAACTAAAACCTTTCACCTACCAGTAAGTGTTTTCCTCCAACATGGTGCGGATACAGTGACCAATGGCCCTTTCTCTGGCGCTCAAATGCGAATCAACGTCCACTTGAAACTCTTTCTCCAAAAATCGAATACAGAAATTGGAATCAGCGATTTCTTGTCCGTTCAGCTCGATCCACGGCATTTTCCCCTTCTTAGAAAACTCGAAGCTGTCGTCATTTTGGTACGGGATCTTTGACATTCGGAGGAAAGTTTCTAACTTTAAACACGGCGGAGAACCGCTTATCACGGTATACATATCTCGACTGAACTGATGTAGAACGACTGTGCCAGGCTTAGCGGGTCTCTTGCTCTTTTTACGTTGGGATTTCTTTGCGATGAGAAAAATGAAAACAAATACGATAGCAGCAATGCCAACATACACTGCTATTTCCATGATTTCAGCTATTTTTTCCCTTTATACCCGAAAATTGCAGTTTGTGAATGAGTCACTAAATGGGAGCGGCGCAGCAACAATGGCTGATTCAGTCCCTCTTGAACAGATATTGTTTGTTCTATTGTTTTCTCAGTAAATCTGAGGAGACCTTGTAAGAGCTGTGTACTGCCCCTCTTGAACAACAAGCGCGATAAGAGATGGCTTGTCACAACACTTCTACCGTGCTGATATAGTGCGGCATGGAATTTTCGCGGGAGATTAGTTTTGCTGATTGCCATTTTTTTGCGTTTCGCGTGAACAAATTTTCGCGAATTAGGATTTCAGACTTTTTCGCGCATCTTGCGCAAGTTCTTGTCCGGTTCTTGTCCGCAAATTCTTGTTCATTCGGACAACCAATTTTAATTAACCGAACAGTTCCCATGACCACAGGGAACCCAAACGCTGTATTTTTTATAACATAATCATTTAATAAAAATATTGTTATTTACCTGTGTTCTCGTGTCTTTTTGAGTCGTTTTGGAAGTGATTGAATCAGAGCGAAAATGCAAGTTTCAAACATTTATCTTGTCTGCCGCTTCGTAAATACGACGCGCCTATTATATTACGTCTCAAGTTGTTAACTATTAACTCTCCTCGGGGGAGAATCTCGGGTTTCAATTTAACGGGGAGAGAAAGAAGAGAAGTTAAATTAGAATCAAAGTGCCCTATGGGCTATCTCCTGTAAGGTCTTCCCATCATGCATTGCTGTCATATTATGTCTGAATATTGTTTTGGATGTTACAATTAGGCATTTAGGTAAGGGTACGCGGTTTCTTGAGTTTAAATCCTCATTTGTTGTTACTGTTAGTGACGAAGAGTGTCCAGGAGTTATTTCGAGTGATCACGAGGGACGATGCCATTATTAAGCCGTTATCACGTCATTTTCAATCGAAATGGGGTAAACCGTACATGATGAACGCTTTTGGACCGTTTGGCGAGAATGCCGTAAATGTCTTGAATTTCCGAATAGTGAGAGTGATGCAAGAAAGCGTGAGAAAATTATGTTGTCAGACGTGGTTGCTTTGTATGAAAAGTGAATAATTGGCAAAGGACCGCACACGAAATGCTGTTGGTGTACGTAGGATCTAGAGAAGATCTAATTAGCCAAAAATGTGAACACAAATAGAGTAAGCAAGGCTGCTACTACATCGACTTTCAGTTTGGGCTCCGTGTCATGTCGTTGCCGCGTGAAGTGTTCTACGCAATATCAGCCTTGCTTACTTTATTTGCTTTGTATGGATATCTTGGGAGCATTCCATTTAGCCAAAAAGGCGGAAATTTCGGTTGAAAGTCGAATGGAGCAGATAATTTCCGGAAAATCTGTTCGGAAATTGTCGACTACCTCCACTATTTTTTTCCGTTTCGTTATCCGTACCATTTGAACGATACTTCCGTTTCCAGGCTCTCTTGAAGGACCTTCGCGCGGTTTTAGTTGTCTTTTCAATATGGCATCTCATCAACAATGTGGTTCTTGCTTGTTCATCTCCGACACTATGGACCACGCAGAAACGCCATCCCCAGCACTTGTTTTTACCGGAGGAATAGGCTGCCTACCTCTCGTATTCCCGGTTGAAATCCGTCCAGCGTTAATTATTTCTCTGCACAAGATCTCACATGTGCCTCTTGTCATTCGAAGATGACTCCGAAATTCACTCGGTGCGTAGGTGGGAATAGGTACCTCAAAAATAACCAAGTTTTGTTTAAATCTCGTCTCATAAAGCAGCGGACGGCAGAAAACAGCACGAGATCTTCTTCTTCGTCAAAAAGTTCACTGATTTTCCACCTCAGAATCTTCAGTTAGTTCGATGACTCTGCAAGAAAGCTTGCGTCCGCCATATTGACTGAAAAGCAGAAATCAGTGGAATTTCGTGCTATATAAATTGAGTGAACGGCCTGGGTACCAGGATAATCTCATCGGTTGGTCGGTATATTTGGAAAATCAATTACCATTATGTAACGGTCACCCTAACCGGTTTTTTCCAACAAATGGTGAGCACCCCTTATAACTGAAGGGCTATTTTTACAGGTTTACATGCTGGATCTAGTACACAACTTCTTTCAAGACATTTCTTACTTCTGCTTTAGACATACAATATAGGTGAATATTCTGACGGGTCATGTGGCTTGTGAAACAGGTAAAATAAATTATTGAGACAAGGTTTAGCCTGCCAAAAATATGTTTTTTTTTTATTTCAGGCTTAAAGCCACAAAATAAAGGGGGAAGTTGTCATTGAACATGTGTATGGCTAGCTTTTCTTCAAAGGAAGGGCGGCTGTACGCTATACTGTCATTGAGTTAACAGACATCCTCACAGACACCTCAATAAAACAGAAACAGTTCATAGAAATACACACAACAGTTCATACAAATGATAAAGATATGGACACTCTGTTCTGTCCCTTTTGTGCCCTAATAAAGAGTTTGATTGTACTTGTGGTCTGGTTGAGATGTCTGGGCCCGGTTGCATAAAGCACCTTAAGTGTGATGTACTGCAATCGTTTCCTGCATTCCAAATGATTTTCTCACTCTCTCTTTGTGTTTCCTATATACACTCTTTGTTTTATAAGAATGTATATTTTTAATGCTCAGGCTGGATATTCTAATTTGTTTGCCGACTTTAGGCTGAAAATATTTTTGTGTACATTCTTAGATTACAGAGTATAGTATTTCATGAAGCCTCCATAACACCCATGCCCCATATAATTGTCATTCATGGACGTCTACAAACTTCTATAGAATACTGATTAAAAAAACGACCAACTGTCATGGATATCTTTTGTACCTTTTATCCGAATTGCCGATATGTCGATCATATGAATGTCTAGTACTAGTTTTTATCGTTTTGTTATAGCTAGTTTTGTTAGAAAAACGAAAGAATTTACCATACTTTTCAATGGTATATTAAAGTTCATTTAAAGTATTATGTGATTTTATTGTATTTATTTTCCATCAGCACGCAAAAAATGTACTTAACAAAATCTCAGCCTTGGGTATATTCGCCAAGCTCAGCCTCAATATTCTTCTCATAAAAAGATTCTTATCGGACTAGTATATATATAAATAAAGTGTACTCGTTAATGCGCCTTCGGTCGAGTTATCCATGATAACGCGCAAGAAAATCCTCCGAAACGCAGAGAATGGTTGCAGAAAATCTCACTTAGTTATGCAGCCGGGCCCTTGACCTTTACATAAGAATTTCATAAAATTTGGTTTCATTCAAGTACATATACCATCCAAATACTCTTTAATCACTGCTACATAAAAACCCTGATTTCCTACAGGTATGGAAATATGCTTCTAAATTTCTTCTCATTTAATACATGAGATGAGCACAATTTTTCTAAATTAAGATCAACCACTTTACCAAGTTAGAATCCTCGTATTATGCAACTTCTCACAAAGTTTCACATTAAAATGATAGCAATACATGTATATTGACTGATGATTATTTACATTTATTTGGTTTGCATTTCTTAATATAAACGAGACATTTATAAATACTGTCAGGAACAGTACAGAGCATTAACATATACTAACAACTAACAGCGGTTCACGTCGCTCATAGCCTCCTACGCAGACGTCCTTTAATAGACGTCCCACGTTCGTTGGGGAGGAAAGCCCTAAGGACGTCACGGCTGCGTAGGAGGCTACGTCGCTCATCGAATCTGTTTCACTGCAAGGGGGTTTCATCGCAGACGCTGTTTTCATTACGAAACATTTCGTCCGAATTTCACAATGAATATTCACATTCAGTAATAACACTGTTGTTTTGTATAGTCCTTTACTCTCTCAAACCAGTATGCAGCTATAAAAGTGACCATGTTTTCAAGGTTTAAAAAAATCGGGCCGGCAAATCGGCAAATCGAATTGATCGAAACAAATACGGCCCTAATTATCGAAAGAAAAGGATTTTTGGGATTTAAATTAGCACAAATGACAAAAAAGCACAATGTTAAAGGAAACGCGAGTTATGATTTCAAAAGCGCTCGCACTGCCAGCTCTCTAGAAGGTAAACACAGGTAAAACCCATCAAAGTGGTCCTCCAACCATGGCGGACGGTAATTCAAGGGTCACCTGAGCGCACTCACTCTATAGGAATTCGCGCATTTAATTAAAATCGACGTGTTTATTGACCTTTTTTGAGATAAAGGTTAAAAGAATGTCTAAGCTGAGAGCGCCAGAACTTTCGTTCATTCAGGCCAGTGATTTCTGGCGCGGACTCGACTGTCTGTGAGTGACTCGTGAGTATTTTGCTGTCAATATTTAATTCAACTCAAAACACAAATTTTCCTTACTGGTCCCCATACATTTCGTATAAGACAAATCAGGAGAAATTGTTAAAGGATCAAGAGAACTCATCTTGGGTGATCATTATCGTAATTCTTATCACCTCTGTACTTAATAGTACATTGATACTACAAGGAGAAATTTGGTACTGATCACTACTGGCGCTTAAAAGGTTAATTCAAAATGCACATACTGTAAACTACAAAGCAAAAAGTCACAGGTTTTTATACCAAGATAAACCCAAAATTGAACAGATATACATAATTTAACTTAAAAAACATAGACATTTTCATGCCCCTCACATTTTACATTAAAGCTTTCAGAGCTTTTCAAACCCAATTCACAAACTCTTTTAAAACCCTTCCCTTTCTCAATACTTCTCAGACCTCTTTCAAAAAAATCATCAACCTATAAATATATCCCTTTGTCAAACCACAAACATCCCCTCCCTAAACCACTTTCAAAAAATATGCAACTCGACTCTTGTTTTCTTATTGATCATATCTAACACAAATCTGCTAACAAATATGCACTAGGAATGTCCCCACAAATTCACTAAAAAGTCCATTAATAGTATCTAACGCATTTTTTGGCTAACAAAAATGCATAAAGAATGCATCTTAGCCCACATAAACGCAACTCTATTCAGATTGTAAATACTCACGCAAACGAGCGTACAATGGCTCAATAAGCTAGCACGCGTGCGTCTCATGATACTCCGTAGTGACGTAGGACTGATGACAGATAGAACAGTAATGTGCTAACAAAAATGCAACAGGAATGTCCCCACAAATTCACTAAAAAGTCTATTAATAGTATCTAACGCATTTTTTGCTAACAAAAATGCATAAAGAATGCATGTTAGCCCACATAAACTCCTGTAAGTTAAACATTAACTTACAGGAGATAAAAATGAAATTAAATTAAAATAGAGAAGTTAAATTGAAACCCGAGATTCTCCCCCGAGGAGAGTTAGAGAATCTCGGGTAATGGTAGTTAATGGTAATGGAACTTGAGTTAACAATAATAACAATAATAGGTGCGTCGTATTTACGAAGCGGCAGACAAGATAATATTTGAAACTTGCATGCAAGGTCAACCGTCTTCGCTCTGATTCAATCGCTTCCAAAACGACTCAAAAAGACACGGGAACACAGGTAAATAACAATATTTTTATTAAATGATTATGTTTAGCTAATACAGCGTTTGGTTTCCCTGTGCCATGACCGGAAACATGCATTGTTCGATTTTAGGCAGGAGATGGTCTCCTGGCCTGTCTAGAGTTATCAAGTTTACCCAGAGACTCTTCGTTATCAGTTGCAGTTGCAAAGATGAGCAGTGTAATCAATTTTATTGAAATTCATTGATCTAAATAAATGGAGTAATGGTTAGTAAGTTTTCGCGAATTTTTGTTTTTCAAATTTCAAGGCGAATTGTGCGATGCAAGTTCAGTGTTATGTTGTTCAGTTGCAAGTTCGGTGTTATGTTATGCTATGTTATGTTATGCTGAACATAACAACCAGTTATCTTCAAACCGTTTATAAACAAACACTGTATTGTTCCGAGAGACCATGACAAACACGTTTTTCGTCCTTAAGAGGAGCAAGAATAAGTTCGATCGTTTAGGGCACGAAATGCTGCTATTTAGTGAATTGACACCATCTCTTAATGCCAAATCGGACTCAATTCGAGCCAAACTATTTGCGTGATATTACAAACTTTGTTATTATGTTAATCTTCAGTGACCTATTCATTCCAACAGTTTATTCTAATAATTTTGAACTTGAAAATGACGTCATGAGGACACAGGAACGTCGTTCGATGATTTTATCGTTTATGTTTACATGCTTGAACGGCATTCATGACCTTGCTATACCGCTGGGTACTCCAGCTGCAACTTTTTACCATTTTAGCTATCAAGCCAACTAGGGAACTGGAATTGTGATAAATTTCATCTGTGGTTCACATATATCACATATGTTTACAGTCAACACTCTCTAACAGATCCCTCCAAGACCGGAAAACCTAACGGTTGGTCTTTACCGCATGACTCTTTTTACTGCTGACTGAATTTCTGGAAGACGGGCATCTCTTTAAAAAAATAACTAGACTATGACATAAGAGCTCTTTATGGGACTCAACTGTTAGTAATGTCGTGTTAACCATCTTCATTCTCTTCCTGGCCTGGAAAAGGTGTCTTTTCGAGCAATTGTATGGGCACTGGTACGTTCCACAATCAAAACGACTGATATCCCCGGGCTGATATCCATGTGTCACTCTATTCCGTTCCTTCACAATCTCGTCTCTATCGGTTCTCTACGTATACAACACTTATCTCTTATAACAATGTATTATACTGTATGCAAATCAGTAATTCTACAAAAATACAATCATTTTGCGGTTATATTTTGGCTTAGCAAACCCTTTTGTTAATTGAGGCCCTAAGCTTATTTTCCATCATGTTCTCTATTAAACTTCAGTTCAACTAAACCAACAATCGTCGTGACATTTAGTTGAGACCGTCTATCGCTCAATACATATTCTCCCTGACAGTTCCCGTCCTTCCCTCCCAATGTTAAATTTTGCTACTCCTGTGGACACTCAATGTTCTAAATCAACATTCAGAAAGGAGAGAGACACACAAGTGTCCCAACAAATGTGACGTTAGAGAAATAATTGTAATAATTGGTTTATCCTGAAAAATAACAATTTGTACATGATGTAAATAAACTTTTTTCGGACATTGTCGGTCTTACACAGAAGTAATCACATTGAATAAAAACGCCTGGCGTTTGCTGTTTTAGTTTTGTCAGATTTTACAAAGTTTACAAACATTTTAAAATGTTTCTGTGATTTTCAAATGCGCATGCAACAAAATCGGACTGAACATGACTGAAACACACGCCTTGTCTTTATTCGGATTTAGGTTTCTCTGTCATGATTGCATCCCAGTCTGGATAATACATCTCCTTCATTCTCTGAGCATGTTTCTCAAGATTTTTTGCGTTCGACTTGGTGAGTTGAGCAATAGGACTTTCTGGGATACGCCAAGCGCATGCAACGATGACGGCAAAAACTGCAGCGTCAGCTAAGCAAGGCTTGTCCCCAAACAGGAATTGTTTCTCGCCCAAAATCTCCGACACTGCAAGCAAATCCCTCTCAGCTATTCCATAGATCTCTGGTTCAGTATGGCGACCAATCCCATGGGACCACATATTCCCCCTTTGCTTGTTTTTTGCCCAGGAAATTAACAGATTTTTTACTGGGTAAAAACCAAGAAAACCAAGAAAATGGTCAGCCATAAATTCTCGCGCGGCCGAGCCATAGTCAGAAATCCAGTGTATGTACACAAGCGTCCTGTTTAGATAAACATCAAAACAGAAACTAAGTAGACTGATGTTATCATTAGGGTATGTCTACGTTTTTGGTGGTTTGCATGGCAGCCATGTTGGATGATAAAACTTTAGAAGTCATTTCCATAAAGATATATTTATATATGGAAATTTCGAGGGATACTGAATATATACTGTAAAGTTTGGAGAGTATATAGGCCGCAATTTGATAAATTAGAGAGCTGCGTATTCTCGAGTATTCGTCCAACGAGTATACACTTTTCTGTTACTACCTGCGGTTGCATAAACAGCATAAAACCAAACCTATCCTTTCAGTGTTGTACGATGAGCCCCCCTCCCACCCCCACGTTTGAAAACGCTCCGCCGCCTGTATATGCTGCAAACTGAGCCTCTCGAGAAAGAAATCTTTTAGACAACAAGAAATGTACGAGTAGTGAAGTCGGGTTTTAAGGGTCTTGTAAGTGCCCTTAAGGCACTTCAGAATTAATCCAATTGTTATGATTTGTTACAGTCGTTTTTCCGGTCACACAAGGAAATCTGTCACGCACGTTACTACGTCATTTCAAACCTTTAATCAGTCTTTGAAGTTTTCCAGCTTGTGTCGCTAAAGACCGATTATAGTTGAACTTCTCTTCGAAATGGCACTTGAATTGATATCTTCCTCTTGGTGTTCTATAATCTGTATAATCATCACCATCCCCATGACATAGCTTTAATAGCTCATTTAACAACTGGTGTACAGTTTACAAAAAGCGACTGGTATAGTCCTTCAAAACTGTGAAGGGCCGTGACCCCCATTACATGTATGATCGAACAAAAGGAGAACATCTCAATTCAAATTAAAACTTCCAGAACTTCAAACTTTCGGTCAAATGGTTCCTTACTCACTGCACAGCACAGGTAGCCCAAGCTCAAGTGATGTTTACCGGTAACTGTTGCGTAATAGCGAATTTATAAGGATTTGTATGGGGAAAATTCACTTCGAATTTGAGCGTAAAATTAGGAAAGATATTTGAATAAAACTGGCTCACCTGAACTTATTTGTGTGTTTACTTGTATCTTGAGTGGTTTTTCGAATCGACCCGAAAACCAAATTCGAAGCGATTCCAGCGAGTTTTAGTTCAACCGTTTCTTCCTCCCTATTTTTTTTTGAGTCTTTTAGGGAGGAAGTAACGGTTGAACTAAATCGCTTCGAATCGACCCCAAAACCACTCAAGATACAAGTTCAGGTGAGCCAGTTTTATGCAAATATCTTTCCTAATTTTACGCTCAAATTCGAAGTGAATTTTCCCCATACAAATCCTTATAAATTCGCTATTACACAACAGTTACCGGTAAACATCACTTGAGCTTGGGCTACCTGTGGGCACAGTATCTTATATCCTAACTTGTACTCCTTCTTTTGAGCCAGCCTTCCTCAGCGATACATAAAGAAAATATTATTCATTTCTCAAACGATACGTGACATAAATATGAAAGCTGAGATTTGTTAAATTTGGTTGACCTTTAGGTACCGTGCGAGCAGAGTCGCATGCAAGAATGTTGTAAAAATACCCTGGCTCGTATTTTCAAACGCGTATGGTTGACCATTCAAATCCTTTCGATAGGAAAACTTTCTTTGTATTGTACAATTTAAAACAAGCAGTGATGTCTGCTATTAAAAACACACGTATCGAGGAAAATCGGCGATTAAATTTCAGATAAGTCGATAAGCAGAACTTTGTAGAATCATATTTTAACTTCCTAGAATTGTACTTCTTATCTTTAATCTCTTGCCCAGAAGAATAAACATTTTAAAACTCGTTGGCGTAACGCCCCCACCCCCACATGGTCGGCGACATGGTGCAAAATTCAATATTGTAAATATTCATTCACATTCACGATCAATATTTTAATTCACAAATAAAACAGTTCACATTCAACATTTATATTTACATTCAGGAATAATATTTGTTCACATCCAAGGTTTATTTTCGTTCAACAGTTTATATTTATCCGCTTTCAGTGGTTGTATTGGTTCATATTTACGGACTAAATAATTACGTTCAGAAATTATATTTTGTTCACGGAATGGTGCAAAATTCACGAAATACTTCCATTCAGCAATTACTGCGCATCGCAATTTGCGCACACCACGTAAGTCAAACAACCTGGTACCCAGGGCCCGCTCTTCGCTTGACCAAAATGGTGGATGTGTCGCCATTAGATCCCATTAGGCGAACGATCCGAACCATCGGATTGGGAGCTCTTTTTTTGGAGCGGCAGTTGACGTCCTTGATGAATGCGAAGCATAATGGGAAGCAAGTGATCCTGATTGTCGAGAAGCAGTCCAGGGCGTCGGACTTGAAATCTGGAGGTCCCGGGTTCAAGTCCCGCTCTGACCACTTGCTGGAGGTGTTTCACGGCAGACCCGAGTTCAACTCCTCGACCACGCTTGTAACATAGCCAACTGGTTTGCCTCCTGCCAGTTGGGATTTTTAAAAAATGTTATGTTCTATTTGCAATATTTGTTTCTGTATTTGAAGTGGCGTGCCTGTGAAATAGCTTGATAGCTAAGTGCTCGTCCACTACAAACAATGTTAAAAAAAAAAAAAAAATAGATAAGGCTGGAGTATGTTGTACAGGCGCTCCAAACCATTATTACCATTTCTCTCATAGACCAGAATGGTAATAGACAAAATTGCCAGGAACTTTCATCTGTTGCACAGGCGGTGGATCGGAAGCCAGCTCCATGTGCACCGATCTCGCTTTGTATTCGCTAATCTGTCCAACAGTGGAAAGACTAATGTAGATGTTGGTCGACCGAGACTTGGCATACCAGATGACGTGATGATCAGTCTTCGCTCATTGGGTCTTTGCTTTCCACTGCAGTTGTGGTTATTTTATCTGTGATTACGCGAAGCAATGTCTTTGACTTCAAACTCAGTAGTCAGTATGGAAAATTAAAAGCGATCTGTGGACTTCAAATGGATTTTTCAAGACTTCGCTAAACACTACAGCACGATATATATTTCTATTAAAATGCGAAGCCATTCGAGAAAGCGAATAATCAATTCATCTGAACTCTTTATTGCTAAAACACTTGAAACAGAATTTTCTAGAACGTTCTAGACAGGCATCAAAAATTGCCGGAGAATAAAAGTGAATTTATAATTCAAGCAGACTTGGCATTTTAGTGCCCAACTAATAATATTGCCACTCTTTAACAATTCTTTGCATTTTCACCAAAGTTTGAGATGTTCCAAGAATAATTTTTTAGATTTTCTATTCAACATTGACCCGGGTGTTCGATTTTCTTATGAAAATATCGATAAAAGCCGTATTAACGTGTTCGCGAACACCACTTTCCAATAAAAATTATTATGCAGGAGGAGTTTGTTTGTCTGAGTCACAGTGGGGGTCAAAAGTCTGTGACTCATTAGTGCGCAGCGCTATTCAACATTGAATAGCGCTGCGCACTAATGACGTCAACTCGGAGTTGATTTTTTTTGTAGCCAACCTCGTTCCCAGGGCCTCTCTCTCTTCAGCTACGTCATCATCGGGAGCATCGGCGTACGGGAAAAATTTTGTCGGGGGGGGGGGGGGGGGGCTGAACTTTATTTGCCCGAATAAAACTCGTGACGTCATGTTTATTTGTCATGATGATGGTTCTAGCACTTGCCGACATTTTACTTTTCTACCCCTGTGAACGATCCGAGAATGAGCTTCTACATCTTGCATTCTTCGCACTTCACACGGTACCGATAAGATCTTTTACGAGACTTCAACGAAGACATACTATTTTAATCAACCACGACCAGATACCAACCACGCATACAAGATGGTCGCCAAATGTTATACTTTATACGCGTTTTTTGGGACATATTCTGGTCATTCTGAAATCAGAATGCGCTAACAATACTATGTTGTTTACATTCTCACACACGAAAATTTTTCCAGGTACACATATTCACAGTAGCGACTTCTTTCCATATTTTACGAGAGGAATAGGTGCTCAATAGTTTGAGGTTTTCTGTTTTTGGAATGGGCAAAATACGTAGAAAAGAAATGCGCCTTTAGTTTCAATCCCTGCGCGGTATACATTATCATTCCCACCCGGCTTGGCGGACCACAACGCAAATTTGTCGTTCTATGCCTGCTCACGCTTTGAGCATCTAATGAACCTATCACATGAATGAAATGATCGATGTAGTATAGAGCTCGGTTAGAAAGTTAAGTGAGTAATGTTACGAAATAAAAACAAATAAATTAAGACATCGAATCACAAAATAATTAAGTAATTTTACTGTGTCTGTGGTGCCCGAATAGTCGCCCAGTTTTGCCCGAATAATACTATATTTTTTTACGACTGGGGGGGCTGCAGCCCCCCCCCCCCCCCCAGCCCCTACCCCTCGTACGCCTATGATCGGGAGAGACCCTGGTTGCGGCTGGTCACATGCCGCCCTGTGACAAAATATTTTCCATCGGGGTAGGGTCAATAACTACTTTCGTTGATCTTCTCGAACGAACAGAAGACGAAAGAAATGCATGTCAAGAGGCTCATTCGTACAGCTGGCTTAATGTCGAATTCAGCTCGGTTCGTGGCATTTGCCAGTGCGAAATATTGATCGTCGCGGCGTTTGTTTCCATCCCTGAAGAAACGAGGATTTTTAACGTGCTTTCCGTCGCTCAGAAACGTTTTGGCTGAGTTAACAACAACATGAACCGGTTGAAGGTCGAAAATACTTGTGTGATCACAAAATGTTTGGCTATAAGCTTGTTATGATGACCGAGAATGCCTCAAAACACTTCTACCCTTTCTCGTTAAGCGACAATTATATACTTTACTACCCCTCCCCTAACATAAATTTTTGTTAGCACCCAGATTCTGGGAGCCACTTGACCAGCCGCAAACAGGGTCTCTCCCGATGATGACGTAGCTGAAGAGAGAGGCCGTGGGAACGTGGTTGTTTTGTAGCTTCGTTAGAGAATGAGGCGTACATGCTAATGAGGCAGTAACTGTATGTAAACAAACATTCACCCGCACAACAACCAATATCGTAGCGCAAAATAAAGTAGAATTTCGAATTTGAAATCGCTTATTAGTCCGACCCGGCGAAATGATGCATATGGTGTCAGGAAAATTTAAAATGTAACAATGTCATTGAATGTTTTGAATTCATGTATATGACTTGGGAGCGATATTTTATACTTTTCGAAAGGTTTGGCTTTAAATAGTTATCATACAATAAAGAATTACATACATTAGTCTATGTGCATGTTTTGGGAACAATTTGGAACCGGGGCATCCAAATTTTAACCTTTGAGATTTAGTTTTCAGTTGTGTAAATATGTGGTTTTGGTAGTGTACTTCCGGTGTAAGACCTTTCCACTTACCAATAAGTGTTTTCCTCCAACATGGTGAGGATGCAGTGACCAATGGCCCTTTCTGCGGTGCTCAAATGCGAATCAACGTCCACTTGAAATTCTTTCTCCAAAAACTGAATACAGAAATTAGAATTGCCGATTTCTTGCCCATTGAACTCGATCCACGGCAGTTTCCCCTGTTTAGAAAACTTCATGCTGTAGTCATTTTCGTACGGGATCTTTGTCATACGAAGAAAAGTTTCTAACTTTAAGTATGGCGGAGAACCGCTTATCACGGTGAACAAATCTCGACGGAACTGATATGATGTAGAACGACTGTGCCAGGCTTTGCGGGTCTCTTGCTCCTTTTACTTTGGGATTTCTTTGCGATGAGATAAATGAAAACAAATATGATGGCAGCAATGCCAACATACACTGCTTTTTCCATGGTTTCAGCTATTTTTTCTTGTGCGGTCTGTGAATGAATCACTGGATTCTCTATTTTCGAATTGCCCATAATACACTTTGTTTGCGCCCCAAATTTTGCATAAATTATTGTTTTGAAATGCTCTTGGGAATAATATGCAGTCCTCCCAAAAGCATTTAAAAACAATAGTTTATGCAAAATTTGGGAGGCAAACAAAGCGTATTATGGGCAATTCGAAAATAAAGTATGGGAGCGGCGTATCAATGCAACAATATTCAGTTGTCCGTTACAGGCCCTCTTGAACAACAAGCGTGACAGGAGATATCTTGTCACAACACTTCCACCGTGCTGACCGTGCGGCATGGAATTTTCGCGGGAGTTTACGGGTAGTTTCGCGGATTGCCAATTTTTAGCGTTTCGCGTGAACAAATGTTCGCGAATTAGTATTTCAGACTTTACCGTTGGGAACAACTTTACACATGGCGGAGAACCGCTTATCACAGCACAGGCAGGCCAAGCTCACGTCACGAGAAAGCGAAGGTTAATTATTAGCGGCGTGTGAGACGTTTGAGCGCTTTATCACAGGCAGCCCAACCGTTGTGTGTGAGTCACATCAAATTACAGATTCGAAGCCGGTACACAGCATGACACAGCAATGAAATATAGGTAATAATACGATTTGTCACGGAATTGAGAAGCGATAGAAAAATCGACAATATTACACAATTAAGACTTCTTATCTTTACTTTATTGTCCCTTGATGTGTCCTGACCGGTTTAAATGCATATTTACCACGTTTGTCACTCGCCCCACTATCCACCGTAAAAGAAGGATAGTGGATAGTGGGGCGAGTAACAAATTAAAGTGGTAAATCACAGGCTTCCCAAGCTCTACATACATAAAGCCAATCATTTATAACCATGAAATTTTCAAATTTGAGGAGCCGTTACAATATTTTCTTTCAGTATAGCCCTGGCTCTGAGGAAGACTAGTACAATTAGTCGAAATATTGGCCATTAATAAATCTGCCCTTTGCCGTAGTGCCAGCCTTGCATTCAGTTTTGTATTTACATACGTGGCGTATGCGACAGCTTGTGTACATAGAGAAATGTATGGGAAAATCACAGATTCTCTAAAATTGGGTAAATAACTAGTGAAATAAAGTTTACCTACCTCAAATTGGTCGCTTACTTGTGTCTTGTACCGAATTTGAAGCCATTCCGACGCCATTTAGCGAAGTTTAATATTCGAAGTCGTTTTTAGAAGGGGAGACAACGACTTCGAATAACTTCGCTAAATGGCGTCGGAATGGTTTCAAATTCGGTACAAGACACAAGTAAGCGACACATTTGAGGTAGGTAAACCTTATTTCACTAGTTATTTACCCAATTTTAGAGAATCTGTGATTTTCCCATACATTTCTCTATGTACACAAGCTGTCGCATACACCACGTATGTAGAGCTTGGGAGCCTGTGGGTAAATATGCATTTAAACAGGTCAGGACACATCAAGGTAGGGACAATGAAGTAAAGGTAAGAAGTCATTATTGTGTAATATTTTTTTTATTTTTCTATCGCTTCTCAATTCCGTGACAAATCGTATTATTACCTATATTTCATTGCTGTGTACCGGCTTCGAATCTGTAATTTGATGTGACCCCACACCACGGTTGGGCTGCCTGTGATTTCGAACGCTTAATAAATTGACTCTATTGAACTCACCTCTGGGGTATTTTTTTGTCCATTGGGGTATTTCAAGCCATTTTGGGTTGTTTTGTCACCACTGTTACTCCCTTTTAAAGACGGAGTCAAGGCGAAACACTCCGTTTGAGACCGACTTCCACTCGGAGGCGGTTTGCGTCCCAAAAACCCATCCGATCGGCGATTTTTCCAGCCAAAGTTAAAGCACTATGTCCCTTCCACCAGAAAACATGTCTGGTTTCCGAAAATCATCGCACATTACGCTGAAAATGAGTATTTTCGGCCACCGATTCCAATATCGCTTCTTTGGACGCGTGCCCTTTCACGACCGTTAGTTGGAGGCAATTGGGTCCGAGGTCAAGGCGATTTATGTTTAGTCCTTGCCCCATTCCAACTAAAGTGAATCGAATAGTTCCTTTGTCTCGATCAACCAATGGCGTAGGGAGGCCACGTCACGGAAGATAAACAGACGTCAACTTGAGTATTTTGCGGGGTTTTCTTCGAGGTAGTTAACATCAAAACGTTTTCTCTATTAGTTCAAACCAAAAATGCTATCAAAGTTGAAAGAGACCCGATAAAATGGAGCGTAGTTAAGGCGGGGGCCTACCTGAGCCATGTTTCCGCCACTTGACATGGCTTTAATGGAAATATCTCGTTCACGTTTCAAGCAATCCAAAAACCCTTCGCTCATTACATGAATCTATGTTGTGGGATGTTTTGAAAATTTTTGGGTAATGTTTGGGTATTTGGGGGAGGAAATAGTTTTTCTCAAAGGACTGGTAAAAGTTAGAGAAATAGGAAATATTGAAGATTTAGTGAAGTTTTAAAATTATAATTTGTAGTTAATAATTAATAGACTGACACGATGTAGGTACGAGTTAAAACGCGCCTTTTAACATGTTAATATAACAGGAAAAAAATGAAATATAATTTTTGAGCAAAATGCTCCCCCGTCTCTACTCCCCCCCCCCCCCTACCCCCGTCATTGGGGTAGAGTTACTGGACGCACAGTCTCTGCAGAGTCCCACCCTCACCGGTCCACCCACACGAGGGAGCTCTTAATAACCTGATGATGCTGCAAACATTATATAAGACGCGACAGCGTCTTTTCCTCCCATGTGGGACACATTTTCTTAGATGTTCTCGAGGCGCAGCCTCGCTTTGGTGCGAAGCTTGTTTTCGTCCTATAACGTCATAAAATTACTGTTTTCATTCACAACTATGGCAGAAGTCTTGAACTCGTGGATTTCTTGACATCTTTTAGCTTAATGTCGATAACATCAAGGATTTTCTTGAAAATGTTCGTCTTAAGGCAGGGGTCTACCTGAATGCCATGTTTCCGCCACTTAACATGGCTTTAATTGAAATATCTCGTTCACGTTTCAAGCAATCCAAAAACCCTTCGCACATTACATGAATCTATGTTGTGGGATGTTTTGTAAATTTTTGGGTGATTTTTGGGTATTTGGGGGAGGAAATAATTTTTCTCAAAGGATTGGTAAAATTTAGAGAAATAGGAAATATTGAAGATTTAGTGAAGTTTTAAAATTAGAATTTGTAGTTAATAATTAATAGACTGACACCAAGTTAGTCCACTCGCAACCTGGGGTGCTCTTACGTGGGTATCAACTGTCTGTTGGTGTTCCAAAAATCATTTTCTTTCTCCTATCCCTTCTTAAAATCTCTTAACATTTCATTAAAATTCAGGTAGACTGCGAAAACAGCTAAAACTGGCAAATGAACTCTGGGGGTGAACTACACTCACACATTCGCTCAGTTCGTTTCTTCTGTGACCACAGTGGGTCGTTTGACATACTGGCCACCGAGCATAATTTGCTCAGTTTAGTTTGTTGGTCACAGATCAGAGCATATCGGCTCAACTCGTGATTGGGTTTGTAGGTCGTTTTACTTCGCTCCTTTCGCATGATTTGCAATCAACAATGCTTTGAAAGAAATGACCGAATACACTCCTTTAGTGACACGGTAGCAAAGCAGTACAAATTATACTAACCAAATACAGAAAGTTAAAATCTTGTCCTATACTCATGTAAGGCCTATGGAAGAGCTCGCAAAGGGAAAGCAAGTGCTTGAGCCAGCGTTGCAATGGTCAGCTGTGCTGTTGAACCGCATGAAAGCGAGGCAAAATGTTCCACTAAAACACGTCGAGAACCAAATCGGTATCTGAGTTAAACACGACTAAAAAAAATGATTTTCGTTTTATTGGACTTGTACTGTAACACCGTTGAGTAGTCAGTTTGCATACGTAGTGACATCAAAATTTGGGCGAGTGGTTGCTTACCAGAGGTTAAAAACAAAAGAAAATTTCAAATCACCAGTATTGAAAGTGGTCACGGTCACTAACGAGCCACGGTTGGTCGCTCACGAGAGGTTTCGACTGATTCGAGTGATTTGACTGGAAATAATTTGGTATTTTGGAAAAGTAGTCGCTTACGAGAGGTGCTCACACATGGAGGTTCGACCGTAGTATTTATTAGGTTTATCTTCGCGCACGTTATACCCTGGCCTTTTTCAGCCTTTCTTGATTCTTGGGTTTATAACGGATATCAATTCTGCACGCAATTTATCACCGTCACGGTATAATGTATTGAGAGACAGAAAAATAATAACGGCTCCCATTCAGACAGGATATTTCCCTGTCGAATTTTCCGTATCTGTAGTGACTGTAGTGAATGCGAAGCCTTGCAAACAGCAACGTTGTAATGAATAAAACCGACTAGAGTGGCTGTTAACAGGTTAACCGTGAGTGCGAGATATTGCTTTGAATGCTTTTAGTGCGTTACTAAATATGTTTGGCTTTTCAAAGTAAAAAAAAAATTAAATAGAAAAATAGGTTACATTTTGCCTTTAAACTATACATGTAGTATGTGGAAGAAGACGGGCAAGTTGAAGCGCCGTGATCGGTATTAACTATTAGGAAAGCACTTTGTAGATCGGGCCAATAATACGAATGAAACTATGAGCAGGGTGTTAAGCAGGTTAGAAGGTAAAAAAAGAAAAATAGTTCAACAGGAAAAATTTGAACAACAAAAGTGAAAAAATAAGAAAAAGTATTCAAAAAATAGAAGTAAAATAGGAAACCAGTTATATGGAGAGATAAATAATTAACTCCGCCCACAAGGCTAATCTCAGAACTCGGGGCCGAGCCATAACTATCACATAGTATACTGATTATATCGATTTAACTATAAGGATGTCTATTGTTATTCCTTTTTTCCAAGAACTATTAGACTTTGGAATAGCCTACCTGATGAGTTAATTGAAAGTTGCTCATTAACTACTTTTAAGTCTAAACTTCTTGATTATTCAGCCATGCAATCAACTTTAAAATCTGCTTAGATTTAGTTTTATACTTTGTACATGCAGTTGGTGTGCTGTCCGCAAGTACGTATACCAACTCAATATAATGTAGATGGCCATGTGTTTAACACGAAGTAATACCTACGGCTTTATTTTCCTTCACAATCTCGTCTCTATCGGTTCTTTACGTATACAACTTAATATCTTACACCACAATGTGGTATGCATATAATTCTACCGAAATCATTTTGCGGTCTTAATTGACGCCCCAAGCTTAGTTACAATCATGTTCTCTTCAACTAAACCTACAATCGTCGTGACATTTAGTTGGGACCGCCTCACGCTCAATGCATATTCTCCCTAACAGTTCGCGTTCTTCCCTCCCAATATTGAATTTTGCTACTCCTGTGATCACTAAATGTTCTAAACGAACATTGAGAAGGGAGAGAGACCCACAGTGTCCAAACAAATGTGGCGAGAATTGTAGCTACGCACTGTACGTGACGTATCTAAAAACATGCACACAAAAGCGTTACGCGTTAAAGAAATAATTGTCATAATTAGCTTATTCTGAAGAATAGCAATTTGTACATGGTGTAAATAAACTTTTATCGGACAGCGTCTGTCTTACACAGAGTTTACTGCATTTTGTGATATATCCATATTCAAGAAAAACGCCTAGCGTTTGCTATTTTAGTTTGTCAGATTTCACAAAGTTTACAAACATTTTAAAATTTTACTGCGATTTTCAAATGAGCATGCAACAAAAGCAGACTGAAATATACGCCTTGTCTTCATTCAGATTTGGATTTCTTTGTTATGATTGCATCCCAGTCTGGATAATACATTTCCTTCATTCTTTGAGCATGCTTATCAAGATTCTTTGCTTTAGACTTGGTGAGTTGAGCAATAGGACTTCCTGGCATATCCCAAGCGCATGCAACGATGAAGGCAAAAACTGCAGCGTCAGCTAAGCAAGGCTTGTCCCCAAACAGGAATTGTTTCTCGCCCAAAATCTCCGACACTGCAAGCAAATCACTCTCAGCTATTCCATAGATCTCTTGTTCTGTGTGTCGACCCATGCCATGGGACCACAGATCCTTCTTGATCTTTCCCTTTATACGGGAAAATATCAGATTTTTCATTGGCAAAACAAGATGACCAAGCATGTTGTCAGCCACTTTTTCTCGCGAGGCGAATCCATAGTGAGAACACCAGCGTGTGTACACACCTGCCCTGTAGACAAACATGAAAACAGAAATTAACCCTTTAACTTCCAAGAGTGCCAAAGATAAAAATTCAAGGAAAATCCCAAATTTCATTTTGTAATCAAATATTAAACACCAAATGGTACCATGCAAAAGTACTGTTAAAGGGGTTTTACAAACGTTGGACCTACACAACATTTCTCCAGATTTGACTCTGAGAGTGAAAGGGTTAAGCAAACTTATCTCATCAATGTAACGTTCTTCTCACTGGCATTGTTGCTGATTTTACTCGCTTGCCAGCTGGGGGTTTTCCTGGAGCGGTAGCAGCCTGGGTCCCGGCATAGCTATTACGAAACCGGAAGGTTGTCGCGTAAAACACGGTGAAGAGGGTCTGAATGGGGGTAGCTCGATAACACTAAACACTTAATTTTTCGGCTCTATAACATTAAACAGTTAAATTTTTGACATTCTAACACTAACAGTAAAAAATTCACCGTAACAGTAAATTTAATCCAGATAGAAATAAAGACGGCTCCAAAATTGTCGGAAAGTTGTCCGAAGGTCATTTGAACCTTTGCGATCATTTCCGAAGATTTCCGAAGACTACCGAAGATTTCCGAGGTAAAATCCGAAAATATTTCGACTATATACTAAGGACAAACAGTTCATTCATCACTTAAACGAGGAAAAGACGTTTGCGAAAGTTATCGCGTAAAACACGGTGAAATGTCTTCGGATTGACAGAAAACAAACACGGCTGGGCTGCCTGTGGTTTCAGATTGACAGAAAACAAACACAGCTGCCAATCGCTAGAAATAACCTCCGAAAACGGCATTTCATAGTGTGTCACGTGACAAAATACTCCATCTTGTCAAATGCCCGCTTGCCATTATGAAAGCGAAGAAAAGGCCCCGAAGAAGACAATTTTGCTGTTTTGGTCACGCAAATCTGCGCGCAGGCTAGGCACGGCCAATTTCCATCTATCAGACCCATCCAGACCTTCTTCGTTGACTTCTTTGACGGCGGATGACCTTCCCTCCATGTAAACAGAGTTATCTATCATTTAAAATGTGATGGAGCCCTGCACACCTGTCACTTGTAGGATGGAGCGCAAAACTCTTTTAGGACGCTAATGTTGGCATTTACAATCCAGATGGAATGAGTTGTGTCTTTAAAAGCTGTAATGAAACCGCTTTCAGTTAACCGGTTTTTCGACCAAATGCATTGTGTTAGCTGAATCGTCACGAATGTTTGCGTGACTCTCCTTGAGACACAAGCCATATGACTTGGGATCGATATTTTATACTTTTCGAAAGGTTTAACTCTAATAGTTATAATACAATAAATAATTACATACATTAGTCTATGTGCATATTTCAGGTACAATTTGGAACCTGAGGCATCCAATTTTTAACCTTTGAGATTTAGTTTTCAGTTGTGTAATGTCAGGTTTTGGTATTATTCATTTATACCCCGGGTTTATACTCTGTACTCTGTCTCCTGGAAATGCAAATTTACTATATAATTATATGACATTGGATAAAGGGAACTGCGAAAAAATGGCAGAAGTAAGACCTTTCCACTTACCAATAAGTGTTTTCCTCCAACATGGTGCGGATACAGTGACCAATGGCCCTTTCTCTGGCGCTCAAATGCGAATCAACGTCCACTTGAAACTCTTTCTCCAAAAATCGAATACAGAAATTGGAATCGGCGATTTCTTGCCCGTTCAGCTCGATCCACGGCTTTTTCCCCTTCTTAGAAAACTCCATACTGTAGTCATTTTCGTAAGGGATCTTTGTCATTCGGAGAAAAGTTTCCAACTTTAAACAGGGCGGAGAACCGCTTATCACGGCAAAGCCGTCTCGACGGAACTGATGTAGAATGACTGTGCCAGGCTTAGCGGGTCTCTTGCTTTTTTTACGTTGAAATTTCTTTGCGATGAGATAAATGAAAACAAATATGATGGCAGCAATGCCAACATACACTGCTATTTCCATCGTTTCAGCTATTTTTTTCTTTATACCCGAAAATGGCGGTCTTCGAATAAGTCACCGAATGGGAGCGGCGTATCAACAATGGCATTCAGTTGTCTGTCATACCCTCTTGAACACCTAGCGTGACAACTTGTGATGTCTTGTCATAACACTTCTACCGTGCTCACCGTGCGGGAGTTTAGTTTCGCGGATTGCCAGTTTTTCGTGTTTCGCGTGAACAAATATTCGCGAATTGGGATTTCAGACTTCAGGAATAAATGTTCGCGCATCTTGGGCAAGTTCCTGTCCCGTATTTCACGTAAACGTACCTCAAGATAGCTGCTCGATTTTTACAACTACATGAACAGCAACACTTCTATTATTCCTTTGAGAATGGTGTCCATTCGGACGACCCAACAGTTCCCGTTTACCGAAAACATACATTGTTTGATTTTAGGCAGGACGGATGGTCTCCTGGCCTGTTTAGAGTTATCAAGTTTACCCAGAGACCGCAGAGAGTCTTCGTTATCCGTTGCAGTTGCAGAGAAGAGAAGTGTAATCAATTTAATCGATATTCATTGATCTGAATAAATGGTCAATAAGTTTTCGCGAATTTTTTTTTTCAAATTTCGATGCGACTTGTGCGATGTAAGTTCAGTGCAGGGTATACACTCAGGCACTTACACCAGAGTGCGGCTGAACATAACAACCACTTATCTTCAAACAGTTTATAAACAAACACTGCATTGTTTCGAGAGACCTTGACAAACAGTTTTTCGTCCTTAAGAAGAGCAAGAATAAGTTCGATTGTTTAGGGCACGAAATGTTGCTATCTAGAGAATTCACACCATCTCTATAATGTGCAATCGGACTCAAATGAATTCGAACCAAACTATTTGCTTGGCATTACAAACTTTTGGTTATTATGTTAATCTTCAGTGAACTATTACAGCCAGGCTCCGTCACGCGTGACCAGAAATGGACATTTGAATATTTCTTTGTAACGTCCACGATTTGAATGAAACCTTCAAGATCTCGCTGGTATTAAAACACTTTGAAAGTCACAAGTTAACGGAAAAATAACTTCGCTACACGCATAAAAAACCTAATATTGTTCGAATATGTAACATTTAAAGTAAAATGATATTTTGTTGCTCTTTGTTTCCGAAAATGCGGTAAAATTCTCAGGGGAATTCCGAATCTCCGACGGAATTTACAAAACCGACGTGTAAACTTGAAAACTCCATTCAATTTTCAAAAATACTGGTCACGCGTGACGGAGCATGGCTGTGATTCTGGCAGTTTATTCTAATAATTTTGAACTTGAAAATGGCGTCATGACGACATAGAAACGTCGTCCTATGATTTTATCGTTTATTTTTACATGCTTCAACGGCATTCATGACTTTGCTATACCGCCGGGTACTCCAGCTACAACGTTTTACCATTTGAGATATCAAGCCAACTGGAGAACTAGAATTGTGGTAAATTTCATCCGCGTTTCACATATATGTATACAGTCAACACTCTTAAGGGACCGTTCATTATTTATGGGAGGGGGGGATGGGTGAGAAAATGGGGGGACCTGAAATTTTAGCCACTGCAAAAGGGGGGGTCCTGGGGAAATTTTTTTGTTATGGAGGGGGGTCTTGAAATTTTAAACAGATGATGTCTTAAATAAAAAAGCAAAAAAATAACTACAGTGTACCAATAAGAGCGGGGCACCCCAGATTTCATGGCTGGGAGCCTTTGGGCTCTCTATGATTCTTCTAAGAGCACAGCCTTGCACAGTATTTTGGTGCAGTCATGGAGCATGATTTATAATTTTAATTTTTTTATTTGGTACTGCCATAATTGTACACGACATTACTTAAAGTTTTAACCCACCATTAAACATATTACTGGATTGTAACAGTATTAAACTGGAGGGTTTAATTAGTATTTGTAACCCTAGCCAAAGAAATTTTCCTTATCTGCTACGTGGACATTAAGTTGAAGAAATGTTAGTAGTATCTTGTAGTTATCAGTTCGTCTTTTGTCATCCTTGTAAGTGAGTCAACCCACCCACGTGCACCACTCCCGGTTTCTGGGTTGCTCAGTAGCAGTGGTTTTGTATATTGCAATAAATCTTTATGTAGCCCAGCTGAGTCTTGGTTGTGATAGTAATAAACAACTATTAAAGTCTTAACTCTAGTTCTTCAAATGCACAGTGGACCAAGTGGCTGAATTGCTTCGAAAAAGAAAACCACACAAGAGTCAAAATGCCATAAGTTGTAATAAATTTACTGAAAATTATTCTAAACTTTTTCCCATTTTCTGTTACAACATGTTATGGTTTTGTTGCTCAATGTCTGGTTTATACTACATTATGTCTGGTTTATACAGGTTTATGTCTCCTCCATATCCCCATTCCCATCAAATCCTCATTCCCATCATACCCCAGGCCCATCATATCCCAAATTTACACCTATATGCTTAAAACTAAATATGATATTAGCACAGTTTTTAATATCAAGACAGTAATACAGTCACCCCCAAATTTTCACCTACTTTAGATCTGAAAACCAACACGCTAGCCACTACATTATCGCGCCCCCACAAAAATACGGTATGGATACATACAATACGACTTTTATTTTATGGAAATCAGATTAATAGTGGAGGGGTGGGGGGGGGGGGGGGGTATTGAAATTATACTCCAACAGAACAGGGGGGACCTGAAAAAATCCAGATTCACTAAGGGGGGGTCATGAAAAAAAATGGAAAATTTGTTAATTTCTCACCCATCCCCCCCCCCCCCTCCCATAAATAATGAACGGTCCCCTAGTCGAACAGATTCCACTCCAAGATCGGAAAACCCAACGGCTGGTCTTTACCACATGACTCATTTTACTGCTGACTGAACTTTCTGGAAGGCGGACATCTCTTTAAAAAATTATGCACCCATCAATGTTAAGCCCCAGGGTGGGGGGAGGGGGGGGGGGGGGTTGACCCAGGGGATTTTGACATTTTCATGAGAGTCAGAGTCAAATGGCCCTTATCGTAGATGAGTACGCCACGCCAACATATCAGCGGTTTCTCGCTTTCTTGACCCTATAGTCTCGTTTTGATGTTTACGAGAACCCCTGACGACGATGAGCGTAAACATCAAAACGAGACTATAGGGTCAAGAAAGCGAGAAACCGCTGATATGTTGGCGTGGCGTACTCATCTACGATAAGGGCCATTCCCCACCCCCGGGCAACTGCAGAAACCGTGGACGAAGATCCTGCTGTGTTTCGTTGGATCTCACAGGAGGAGACCTAATCAGCTAAAATGAATCAATATACTAACGAGAAGTCCAAGGACTACTGCAGAGTAGATACATTTCAGTGAAACAATATTTCGGCTGGCCAGACCAGCCTTCTTCAGGTTATAAGATGTTACTGAATGTCAAATTTCCTCCCCTAGTGTAAGTTTTTCTATCAGAGTCAGGCCTTACTAATTGACAGGTTGGAAGAAACAAGCACTCTCCCCCGATTTGCAAGCACTCGAGTACACAGTAATTAAATTGATGGTCCATGTGTACGGAAAAATAAAACAGGTTTGCTTACCTTTCTTTCGCTCGTGTTGCGTTGATGCTTTGAAGAAAAGCAGAGAGGTGTTTTGCCCCTGCTGACTTCTGGGTATTACCAAGATGGCATGTCAAATTCCCGACCCTGGGGCAACGTATAAATGTCAAAATCCCTGCCCAGTGGAAGGCTCTCTCAGTCAATTTCCCGTGGATAGCACCCCCCTCCCCCCCCCCCCCCACTCTGGGGCTTAACATTGATAGGTGCATTAACTAGACTATAAAGTAAAGCTCCACTGTTATTCTCTATGTCGTTGTCGTGTTAACCATCTTCTTCCTCCTTCTGGCCTGGAAAAAGGTGTCTTTTCGAGTAATTCTATGGGCACTGGTACGTTCCACAATCAAAACGACTGGTATTCATATGTGTCACTCTATTCCGCTCCTTCACAATCTCGTTTCGATCGGTTCTCTACGTATACAACACTTATCTCTTATAACTTATTACTGTATATGCAAATAATTCTACGAAAATACAATCATTTTGCGGTTATTTTTTCGCAAAGCAAACCCTATTGTTAATTGTGGCCCTAAGCTTAGTTTCAATCATGTTCTGTATTAAACTTCTGTTCAACTAAACCTACAGCCTTCCCTCCTAATGTTGATCTTGCTACTACTGTGATCACTAAATGTTCTAAATCAACATTAAGAAGGGAAAGAAACCCACAAGTGTCCCAATAAATGTGACGAGAATTGTAGCTACTCACTGTACGTGAATCTACAAGCATGCATACTATAGCGCTCTGTAAGTACACGTCAGGCGCATGCGACGTTAGAGAAATAATTGTGATAATTAGCTTAACCCGAGGAATAACAATTTGTACATGATGTAAATAAACTTTTTTCGGACATTGTCGGTCTTACACAAAGGTAACTGTATTTTGATACATCCATATTCAATAAAAACGCCTGGCGTTTGCGTTTTAGTTTGTCAGATTTCACAAAGTTTACAAACATTTTTAGTATGAAGTGTCAAACGCTTTCTCGCCTTACCCCCTGTGTGCGCCGGCGAGAGAGAGCGTCTGAATTCTGAATGTAATAATGCCGTCCGGTTACGTCACGGATAAGTGCGAGCATGGTAGGTACATTCTGATTGGTTCTCAATAAAAAAACAGCTTCTTATTGGTCGAAGCTTTGTTTTGATGTTCAGTTTGAATGATGGCGGCCCTTTTCTCGATATATCAACAACAATAGCTTGAATATTCCATAAAACGATTCAACACAAAAGAAAAAAAATAACGTAACGATGGATAAAAAGAACGAGGTATTTTGTCTCCACTCCACAACAAACATAACACAACGCGTTATGACAAATAAGTTCATTTTGGGAGGGCCTGGCGTAACCAACCCGAACCCGAACCATTATCCTACTAAATACAAATATTCTCATACAGAATAAGTACAATTTACGTAGAGTAGAGTTTAGATAAACCGTCATAAACTATTTTCAGATTTACATGCCCACTAAGCTGCGCGACAAAATGAAAAACCCCACAGGGGAACTAGAAACTCTACTATCGCAAGCCATTCTTGTCCTGCATTATCTGCAAGTAGGCACACAGGCCTAGTGCCGTTAGCCAGTCTTGGCTAAGTCCCCGAGTAAGCAAGCATACTTAGTGCCACTAATGCTGCCAGTTGGGCTTCCAGTTAGGTTGGGAACTTAGAACATGATATACCAGGTCAGTCCTGAGCTACAGTGCTGGGGAACTTGCAACTCTGATGCACAGATCATTTTGACTTACATCCCCCAAGTGACCTTGGAAAATTATCCTAATTAGGCTGGGAAACTAACAAGCTCTGACATCCCGGGTCACTCTAGACCCAACTTAGGCTGCAAATGTTGTGACTCCAATATTCCTGGTGACTCTAGACCCATCCATGCTAAGCACAATGGACTTCGGGAAACATACAAAGCCATCATTAATAGGCGAACTTGTACCCGCAAACTAAGTAATATAGCCTGAATAGAGGTTACTAAGATCCTAATTGTATGACAAGTATACTAAAACCTTATTAGTAAATACCAGTAGAAAACAAATCTATTAGAACGCTAAACTAAAACTAGTGGAGCTGAGCAACCGCTAACAAAACAAATGCGGTTATAGACGGAGGACAGAAAAAACCTGTCAGAAAAAAACCCCTGTGGGGAAAAACCTTCAGGAAATCTGGGTAGGAACCAAGGCTCAAGCGCCAGGCGTTAGAAGCCCATCCTACGAGGCTTTACAGAGAGAGAAACGGCCGAACCTACGAGTGAATAGAGTCTGAAAACTAAAGAAAATAATAAAAAAAAATTAATCGAGACTAACGAAGGTTGGTTATGAAGGCCTAGATGGCCACCACGTGCTATACTCTACCTTATATAGCCCTGTATCACTACCCATAATGCACTGGCATGGACCCAGGCCCTGTTGTATCTCGTGCCGACAAAATAGTTATTTCAGCCTTCTTCTTAAGCTCATTCGTCAGAAATAATGCATTGTTCTATTTCATTTCGTTGTTGATATATCGAGAAATTACCATGATGGCGGCGAATTCGCAAGAATGGAGGGGATATTTGAGTCAAGTTTAACGAAAGTTTTACCGAACTTCGGTTTCAAAGATTTATATCAGGAGCAGAAGGAGGCTCTGTTTCACTTGCTTTCTGGAAAAGATGTTTTCGTAAATCTTTCAACCGGCTTATTCAGAAATGACATAAATTAGTCCGTGAAGTAACCGGACGGCATTATTCCATTCAGAATTCAGACGCTCTCTCGCCGGCGCCCACAGGGGGTAAGGCAACTTATCAAACGCTATAGAGCGTATGCACTCACGTGGCAAGCAGCTATGCAAATTTATTGGAACAAAAGAAAGTGTTAACATAAGAAAAGCGTTCAAATCCCACAGGATTGTTTTGGTACACCAACATGGCCGCCGTTCTATTGTTTTGGTACACCAATATGGCCGCCGTGACGTCATGTGCATACGCTCTATTGTAATAGAGCAGTTTTCAATTGAGTATCGAAAGTAATTACACAATTGCTTTGGTTTTGCATTGTTACGCTTTGTGATTGGCTAAAAAATCTCGCGCCACTTTCTCGACCAATCAGAAATAAAACCAAAACCAATCGTGACTTGCTCGCACGCGTTTTCCCGCGCTTGGCGCCGACGACATGTAATTGCTTCGAGCTCTGACTGGTTCATTGGATTGTTTAGGTCTGCTGTGATTGGTCAGAGTATTTACTTTGGTTTTTGTTTTACGACACTCGATTGAAAACTGCTCTAATATAGATATTAAATTAGTCTTTTCGTCTTTCAAGATCGGCAACATGTTTAGCGTGAAACACCCTATCACGAGCGGGCTCCGTTCGTGTGTTGTTTACAAATTTTTGTGTGCGGGCTGTAATGCCTGCTACGTCGGCGAAACCACCCGACATTTTTCCACACGCGTTCGTGAGCACTTATCCACTGATAGGGCCTCTCACGTATTCAAACACCTGGAAGACTCTAAAGAATGCCACAGTTTATGTTCACCCAATTGTTTCAATATCTTAGACCATGCTTCCACCAATTTTCAGCTTAAGATAAAGGAAGCTTAGCATATCAAATGGGAACAACCTTCTTTGAACTAACAGTTGCATCATGTTAATTTAAAACCTTCTTTTTTATCACGTATTGTCACACATTCTTTCATTTATTTGTCAAAGGTGTTTTCTCTCATAAGCATTTTCATTTACTTAGTATAAATTCAACTTTGTAACTTAAAATTTCAAACTGAAGATGACAAAGGATTGTCGAAACATGTCTTTTAAAATCAAGTCAGTTGTCGTTGCTTTGAAAATTATTACTTGCTTGCTATTATCCAGACCCTTTAAAATGTTACTGTGATTTTCAAATGAGTATGCAACAAAAGCAACTGAAACACACGCCTTGTCTTTATTCAGATTTGGGTTTCTCTGTCATGATTGCATCCCAGTCTGGATGATACATCTCCTTCATTCTTTGAGCATGCTTCTCAAGATTCTTTGCTTTAGACTTGGTGAGTTGAGCAATAGGACTTTCTGGCATACGCCAAGCGCATCCAACGATGAAGGCAAAAACTGCAGCGTCAGCTAAGCAAGGCTTGTCCCCTAAAAGGAATTGTTTGTCGCCCAAAATCTCCGACACTGCAAGCAAATCTCTCTCAGCTATTCCATAGATCTCTTGTTCAGTATGTCGACCAATCCCATGGGACCACATATTCCTTCTTTGCTTGTTTTTTCCCCAGGAAATTATTAGATTTTTAATTGGGTAAAAACCAAGAAAACCAGGAAAATGGTCGGCCATCCATTCTCGTGCGGCCGAGCCATAGTCAGAAATCCAGTGTAAGTACACAAGCGTCCTGTAGATAAACATCAAAACAGAAACTAGTCCTAAGTAGACTGTCATCATAAGGCTATGTGTACGCTTTGGTGGTTTGCATGGCAGCCATGTTGGATGACAAAAAAAGCCGTTTACACGACATAAAAAATGGGTACGGACCCGTCAAGAAAGGAGAACGGACCTCACATTTCCCCCCGTGTAAACTATGCGTACCATGTCTTTTGGGATTGGTCCGGACCCGTGTTTTTTCAGGTTTTGGAGCCATTGACATCTATGGCCCCAAAACCTAAAAAAAAAAAAAAAAACTGGTCCGGATCACTTTATTCATTTCTTAAGTCAGCTTGCATAATAACTTCGCTGATCGCATGCGCAGTAAAAATCCACGTGCCTCTGTAGACTTGAAATTGGTCCCCCCCCCCCCCCCCCAAAAAAAAAAAAGTGCAGTGCAAACGCAACCTTCCAAACTTGGTCCTTAGGCCTTTTTTGTCGCACCTTTAGTAAAACATTATTCGTGTAAACGGCTAAAATTATGCGGTCCGTACCCGATATTTCTGCCGTGTAAACGGCCTTTTTAAAACTTAAGATTTTATCATTTCCATAAAGATAAATATATTTTTTTCCCAAAAGATTGAAATTTCATTGTTTCGTCACGCAAATAGGCTGTGATTACCGGGTCAGGGATGTTTGCATGACAGTCTTGAGGGCGAAACGTAAATGATGTCATTGTCTACATTTTTTTTGATTATTAAAGGTCTGTCACCTATTTTTAGTATCAATTTGAAAAGCCAAAAAACATATTTGTTTCAATGGAAACCTTAAAATAACGGTCCAGTTTTGTTAACAAATACTCTGCTAGTGCACAGCTCGTATTCGTTATCTTTGGCTGCGGATGGCCAGGATAGACCAATTTTTTCAAGTTCCTCCCAAGAGTCGTGGAAAAATCGCAGGAAAACTTATGGTTTGTTCTTCCTTGAAGAAATCACTTGATATTATCTTCTAGAAGCAATTTTATATTTGAGCAAAGGTACTTTATCATATATTTAGTGTATTTTGACCAAAACAGCAAAATCTGCGTGACAATGCCCCTTTAAGTAAAGAAGGCATTTCGAATCTGAAATCGCTTGTTAGTCTGACCCAGCAAAATGATGCATATTGTGTCAGGAAAATTTAAAATTTAACAATGTCATTGAATGTTTTGAATTCATGTATATTTTTTTTTCGTACTATTGCCTATGGACATGCTCCATGTTGTCAGATAAGTGCAGTCAGTCAAGATGTTTAAAATAGTAAAACTAAGACCTTTCCACCTACCAAAAAGTGTTTTTTACGACGCTAATGTTTGCAATAGAATCCAGATGGAATGAGTTGTGGCTTAATTTAAAAGCTGTAATGAAGCCGCTTTCAGTTGCATCGTGTTTGCTCAAGCCGTCACGAATGTTTGCGTGACTCTCCTTGAGACAAGCCATATAACTTGGGATCGATATTTTATACTTTTCCAAAGGTTTGGCTAAAATACGTTTAAATAGTTATCAGAATTACATACATTAGTGGTCTAGTCTATGTGCATGTTTTGGGAATAATTTGGAACCCGAGGCATTCAATTTTTAACCTTTGAGACTAGTTTTTAGTTATGTAAATATCTCGTTTTGGTATTATTTATTCACTGATGCGGTGTACTTTGTCTCCTTCTGGAAATGCATATGAACTATATGTATGGCTTTGGATAAAGGAAACTGCGACAAAATGGCAAAACTAAGACCTTTCCACTTACCAATAAGTGTTTTCCTCCAACATGGTGAGGATACAGTGACCAATGGCCCTTTCTGTGGCGCTCAAATTCGAGTCAACGTCCACTTGAAATTCTTTCTCCAAAAACCGAATACAGAAATTGGAATCGGCGACTTCTTGCCCGTTGAACTCGATCCACGGCAGTTTCCCCTTTTTAGAAAACTTCATACTGTAGTCATTTTCGTACGGGATCTTTGTCATACGAAGAAAAGTTTCTAACTTTAAACATGGCGGAGAACCGTTCATCACGGTGAACAAATCTCGAGGGAACTGATGTAGAACGACTGTGCCAGGCTTAGCGGGTGTCTTGCTCTTTTTACGTTGGGATCTCTTTGCGATGAGATAAATGAAAACAAATATGATGGCAGCAATGCCAACATACACTGGTATTTCCATGGTTTCAGCTATTTTTGTCTTTATACCCCGTAAATTGCGGTCCGTGAATGAGTCACTGAAATCGAATGGGAGCGGGGTATCATGCAACAATGGAATAGCCTCATTGAACAACAAAGGATGTCTTGTCACAACACTATGGCGTCAAATCGTGGACAAAATGTTTGATTCGTCGTTTCGAGGATCGGTCAGACAGCTGTGCTTTTCAACTAGTGAGCTGAAATTCAACGACGTGTTGTCGGATCGTATTTGTTGACGTGAAATCTGCCAAGCTCGCCATCTTGGCAGATTATCGATAACCTCGGGGATAACCTCTTCATGTTATCAAGATGTGAATTGTGACCTTTCCCATTTCCAGTCCAGCGCAGTCGATATAAACCAAACGCAGACTAAGGCTTACATGAGGTATAAATAACAGAGAGACGAAACGAAACAACGCAGCCAGTGACGAAACGGGACGACGTAACGAAGTGACGAAACGACGAAACGAAGTGGCAAAATGACACAACGAAACGACGAAACGATACTCGAAACGACGAATCAAACGTTTTGTCCACGATTTGACGCCATACAACACTTCCACTGCCATTTTCGACATTTTCGCGGGAGTTTAGTTTCGCGGATTGCCAATTTTTCGCATTTCGCGTGAACAAATGTTCGCGTATTAGGATTTCAGATTTTACCGTTGGGAACAACTTTACACATCGCGGAAAACCGCTTATCACGGTCAACATATCTCGACGGCACTGATGCAGAACGACTGCGCCAGGCTTAGCGGGTATGGTGGCAGCAAAAAAGCCAGTAATGCCAAGGTACACTGCTATCTGCATAGATAGTTGTTACTCTTCTTTTCTCTTTATAACGATAATCGACTTAACGATGTCCGACTATAAATGAGTCGCTGAAGCTACGAGAGAGTCATATCAACAATGGAATTTGTTCAATAATGCCAACTTGAACAAAAAGCGTGACAAGATGTCACAACACTTCTTTTATCATTTTCATTGTATCTTTTCGTACAGTTGAACCGAACGTAAGCGACCACCCAAAATGCAAAGCCTGGAGGTGGTATCCCGGTGGTCGCTTACAAGAAGTCAGAGCACAGGGACCTTAACTTTGAATCAGTAAAATGATACCGGACACGATGTACAGTACCGTTAGTTGAACCTCTGGTAAGCGAGCACTCAAAATGCAAAGCTTAGGTGGTCGTTTGCGAGAGGTCAGACCACAGAGAGCTTACTTTGAATCAGTAAAATGATACCGGGCACAAATACAGTACCGTTAGTTGAACCTCCTGTAAATGCAAAACCAAGGGAGGTCAGACCACAGGGACTTAACTTTCAATCATGTGAAACTAGTAATGTCAATATACAAAGCACCTATGAGACAACAGGGGTCTTAACTTTGAATCATACGAACCTGTAATAATTTCAATATGCAAAGCACCAGTATCAGACCACAAGGGGTCTTAACTTTGAATCATATGAACCTCTGGTAATTTCAATATACAAAGCATCTATCAGACCACAGGGGTCTTAACTTTGAATCATATGAACCTGTAGTAATTTCAATATACAACGCACCTATCAGACCACAGGGGATCTTAACTTTGAATCATATGAACCTGTAGTAATATCAATGTACAAAGCACCTATCAGACCACAGGGATCTTAACTTTGAATCATATGAACCTGTAGTAATTTCAATATACAAAGCACCTATCAGACCACAGGGGGTCTTAACTTTGAATCATATGAACCTGTAGTAATTTCAATGTACAAAGCACCTATCAGACCACAGGGGATCTTAACTTTGAATCGTATGAACCTATAGTAATTTCAATATACAAAGCACCCATCAGACTACAGGGGTCTTAACTTTGAATCATATGAACCTGTAGTAATTTCGCTATACAAACCACCTATCAGCACAAAATATTGTTTCACATTGAAGTTTTGATGCAAGGCCGGGACAAATAATTTTCGTTTTATTTCACTTACTAACTGTAACACATTCGTCAGTTTACGTCTGTAATGACATCGAAATTGTACAATACCGATATGCCTAGTCACGCATGCAAACGACAAAAATTTCAAATCATGCACACCAACGTCGTGGAACGTCAACCTAATGGCGACGAACAAATGGCCAAACCAGTCTGGCCATAAGGTCGTCGCGTACTTTATTTTTGTCTGCCGACAAAACGACTCACACTGTTTGTCTAATGCGTGATGAATTCAGACGAGATTATGGGGCTTGTCAAGAAATGTCTGGCATACGCAGTCTTAGACAATGCCATGACATTGCCATGACATCTTGCTGTAGCTTTGCTTGTCTAAATTTGCCGCACTTTAGCCAATTTTTTGCAGACCGTCAAAAAGTTGGGTAGTGTGCGGCGAGGGCAAGACTTTGTCCACACCAATACATTTGCAAAATAATAAGGCTCCTTTCGACCGATAAATGTCGTTAAATATTCAAGTCATTGCTACCATTTTCATATCGTTTCGAACAGGTCATCTCGAATGGTTTTCCCGTTAGAAGTCTCCGTTTTCGTTTGAAGATGTTTTCGTTATCACTAATTGTTATCCGCCCGTGGATAATTATTTTAACGCACTTTGTCTCAGAAGCAGTTTCTTCCGTTTGGCACGAGAAAACGTAAGAAATATTTGCGCCAACCCTGCCTTTTCAAGTAAATAACAGTGGTTTTCGATCCATGCGACAAGCACTATTGATCTGGGGGTGGTTACGCATATAATCTTGGCTTTGAAGACGCATTTTCACTTCTTTAGTATGAGCAAATTCGAAAGGCGAAAACGTATGGAAATAAGGCGAAAACGCAATACGCGTCTTCCAAAAGTGTGTACGAAGTGCGGAAACGCATCAAATGTTAGCAAATAGGTCAGAGCGAGCATAAACAGCTGATTCAACTTACCTCGACTGTAAAATTCCCAGGTTGTTTTTCAGTTTTAAACGTGGCCGTGAAGGAAGTGTTCACACACGACAAATTAAGTGCAGAGTTCACGGATACGTTTTGTTGAAGAGTTGAGATGTTCACTTCCATTGGGCAATCCGGACAATACATACCGTCACAACAAAACTGGTAAAAACCTGATGAATGAAATGAAAACACATCAGTCATCAATCCAATTTTACAGCCGTCTGCTTAGCGACCTGGCCTTTGAATGGAAGCCCTGAGTCGTCTACCACAGACAATCCAACCTAAAACGACATGAAGAAAATTGACTCTCAGAAACTATGCCCCGAGAAACAATGTAGCTGCATGTTAACATAGCTGCTATAAATGGGACAAGTTAAACCAACCTGATATCAGAAAATTTGAACCAACAAAGGCAGATAGTGAGGATCTATTATTCAGGAGTGTCACATCTAATCTTCGCATTCCTGTTGACAAGACAGAAATGCTGAATTTAATTTCGATTGATTAACATGAGCATAAGCCTATGAGCATAAGAAGTGGATACATGAAGCAAAGAGAGATTTTAAAAATAAGCAAAATACTACGCTACGATTGATTGGTAACTGTCTACTATCATGATTTGAGCGCTTATGGCATAACAAAATAGAAAATGTTCCTTCCGTGTACGTGTCTCTCCATTCTCCTCAATGTTGAGTCAAACCAGGAGCCAGTGGTCAAACTGCTTTTAACGTTGCAGGTCATTACTATCAACATTGGAGAGAAGGACCAAAGAAGTGTTTCAGCAATTGCATGCGTCCGATATTATAGCCTTCAGTTCATGTTCTTTTTGTATTTCTCGCTTCCCAAACGGATGTTACTAAAATCGGGAACCGAGAACCGGGAACGGGGAACGGGCAAAATTGATTAAGATTAATTGAAAGTAACTTACTAAGAAAAGAAAAAACCCTTTTTTGTATTAATATTAACAGATTCACTTATGTAGACAAAGAGCGTGTTTTTATTGTGTTAATCAGTTAAACTAGAAATTTACATCTTATTGCCTTACGATCCAGCTTGCTTGAGAATATCGTTTTTGTTTCAATATTTTTTCTTTAAAATTTCAACAGTAATACCCACATATTGTCCAGCCAATGCTTTATTTAACAGAAACCGTGTGCAGTACTTGTATGACCGCTCGTTCCCAGACCCTCCTTCCCCGATTCCCGGTACTCGATTTTCAATTTTCCATTTCCGGTTCCCCGTTCCTGATTTTAGTAACAGGGATTCTGACAGGGTGCGGGAAAAAAAAATTGTGCGGGAGTTTTGAGGCAAATTGTGCGGGAAATAACGTCGATTGTGCGGGAAATTGTGCGAGATTGCGCAATCCTGTGACCAACCAAATATTCAATCACTAGTATCGTAAAGACTTCTGTTCTTGGGTCATCGTAGTTTGATGAGAAATAGAACACAAACCGCGGTGATAAACATAAATGAATAAGTTCAATATGTTTATCACCGCGGTTTGTGTTCTATTTCTCATCAATCACTAGTGTTCTAGCCAGGCCAGAAAAATATGACAGGGAGGAAATTCTGCATAAGAGATGTTTTACCTTGGGGATTAAAATGTACCCAGCAATCGCCAATTTGTGGCTGTTTTTCTTCACCAAAGTTTATTTCAGTCCAAACAAAATCACATTGCGTGACACGATGAACTCGATCGGGTAAAACCGAAATACCACCTCAAAATAAAATGTTTCCGATCTGAGCGAGTTCCTTTATGTAGTGTGAATAATTTCCGGGAAAGGTTCACACAATTTCTTCGAAACCCCGGTCTGTATGCAAATTGCGTGCTAAATGTAATTTGATAGCATGTTTGTTTTGCATTTTCCTGAATGAAAACGTCATTCACTTGATTGAAAAAATCAAATCCAGTATTCTGATCAGAACTTAATAATTTTCTCCCATCAATCCGAAGTTCAGGCGCTTTAATAGTTTGTTTGTCGATTCGCAAACTTGATCAGTTCTTTGCGAAAATAGTTCACACAGACTGACATTCATTTCGGCGCCACGGTACATTTCTTCGATGTTTCTTCTTCGGTCCCCGACATATTATTAGGAAGCGAAAGCGCTCGAAAAAATATCAACAGGCTGCTAAGAAAAACGACATAATGTCTAGAAAACGACAACTAAAAAGTTACGCGAAAAATTCGGTAGGAAGTCGGACAGAAGGAAAACTGAGACTAGTTCCCAGGACGGCGGAGAGAACGAACGCCTTGTTGTTTTTATATCGATCGGCTCGAGCTGTTCCAGGAAAGCGAGGGATTTCTCGATAGTTTGGAAGGAAAATGGGCTGAAAATAGCCTAAAACGTTTCTCGAAATCTTGGTAATTAATATAAATACCTGATTTAATTAACATTTTAAGCAAATATTTCAGTATTGCGGGATTGTGCGGATTTTTAGGAATTGTGCGGAATTGTGCGGGTTTGACCGAATTGTGCGGTCCCGCACCCGCGCACCCTGTCAGAACCCCTGTTATAAGATAAGAAAGTGACATGAGTGAATATAGCAAGACCAAACAAAAGTCGAATTATACTTCGGAATTACTTTCTTTTAGATGACTATAAACCTCACCTCAGAATAATATTACCTGGTTTGGTCCAAAACAGTCTCGTTTCTGGAATAGGACGTTCATAATCGCCAGTCGGTCTTCGCATTCCAAGCGATATGTGATCTTGGCTGCTTTCTTCCCTCATAAAGGCTTCCATACGATAAATTCGACACTTGTCGAGAAACATCGGCTTCGAAAGCTGTTCTGGGTACCTACGAAGGCGAAAAAAAAAAAATAAATAATGATGCATTGCTTTTAGCCTCTGTTTTTTTTTTTTTTAAGGCGAGGCCAGGCGTACACGTAGCAACTTAAAAAAAAATCGTTTTCATTCGAATGATTCAGTTGCACCTGCCTCGCTATCATGCTGTCATTATCATGTCGCTATCATGCTGTCATGCTGTCATATCATGTCATATCACGAAATACACTGACAATGCTGACCACTACTCCCTCAGTCCCTAAGGAAGGGGCAACGGGGATACTCGATTATAGCTTCGCTAGAGTCTAGAGTGGTGCAGTTGTTCTTTCAAACACTGACCGCGTTCAAGACAAAATGACTAACTGTTCTTTCCTATTTAGTACAGAATACCATATTCTTTGACCTTGTCTGTTACAATTCATTACACCTGCAACGTTCCTACTTGATTTTATCTTGGGCTTTTAATATTGGCCATTTTACTGAATGAACTAAACTTAGATGGTCAAAAATATTATAAGCGCGACGTTTCGGTGTCGTACTGACACCATTATCAAACGAAAGCGAAAGATAGAAAAAGGACGCGTTTTACAAGCGAAAGGAAATCTGCATACTCTATACGAAAAGCTTAGCCCTAAGGGAATCTGACTGTTTGTTTAGGGATGGCTTGTGCTCTCTAATCAGGAGCATTTCATACAATAGGCAGTCAAATTTAGTTTGGCACTTTTTCAAGACACTAAGCTTTTCGTATAGAGTATGCAGATTTCCTTTCGCTTGTAAACGCGTCCTTTTCCTATCTTTCGCTTTCGCTTGATAATGGTGTCAGTACGACACCCAAACGTCGCGCTTATAATATTTTTAACCATCTGTATTTCCAAATACACTTTGATTGAACTAAACTAAATAAATCTAAGACATGTTGCTAAAGTCACTTACTTGTTCCACTTGTTATGACCGGTTACTTTTTTAAGGATTATAATTGGCTGCTTCGCCACACTCTCCTCTGCTTTATTCTTTACATCCTCGATGCCTTTCTCATTAACATTATGCTTCCACACCTCACACAAATCATCACAGGACAGGTAAAATGTATAGTTTCCGCTTTCAGGAACCTATCAAATTATAGACAGAAATATATTCATCTAGATTTGGTTGCCGCTGCTAAACGATTTTCCCGAGTCCTCAAGCCCGGTGAAATGTCGTACATACTAATGATGTAGATGATTATTCCGGGGCAATGCAGTCTTTCCTGTTTAAAGTAGCTTACATTCTATCATGAGTTTGGATGGGTAGGGTGACATTATATATTTAACATTGACATTATATTATATGTAATTATTGGTGGCTACCATTTACTCTTTTACATACTGACGTCCCACAGTTGGAACATAAAACTACGGATTTCCAGCTAATCAAGAACCAACCAGTATAATGAAAGGTACTTCAAGGATGTACCTTACTGTTCCGACCTGTTCATCTTACAGAACTACGCAAATAAAAAAAAGATCTACAGACTGGCAAGAGTGGCAGTAGTAGCTGGGATTAGAGCAAATGTAACTATGTGGATACAATGGGAGGTTCAAACCGAGACATTTCTACCAGAATCAGCAAAGACAGTGGCCAAGGACTTGCAACATGTTGAAGGAAATACGACCACTGAGATCTACCTCGACGTCAACTATGATCAAACTTCGACTTTGGAACTAGAACGTGACTTCAGTTCTATTCTATGGTGCAGAAACATGGAAGACACAAAAAAACATCGCATCGTGCCTATGTTTCCTAACCACCGTCTGAGAAAAAAGAAGTATCTTTGGCATCCTCTGGCAAGATGGTGTAAGGAATGAAGACCCATGTAAAAGATCCCAACAAGAACCAATGCAGGTGAAGAGGAGGAGGTGGTGTTTGATTGTACACACCCTCATACAAGACAAGGGGGGCATCAACTGGTTATATCGTGGGTGGAGTCTGCATTAGTGCGATATGGAGAAGTTCACTGAGTAAACAATGAGTAAAATTTCTGATCCTTGCAGTGTGCTATCAACTTAAGCAGTTAAAAAGCATCCTGAAAAAAATTCAGGCTTAAACGGAAGTAAACAATGAGTAAACAACGGGTAAACAAGGAATGCTGAGGAATGCCGAGGAATGCTGGTGGGTATAGCCCAAAAGCGGGCTGTTTGGCTGGGCTGGAGAGCGTTTGTTCATGGCTTATTATATGTTTCGTTGGGAGCTAACGGCTAAGTAAAGCATATGAAATGGTGCATACCTGTAGGTAACCTGTCAATCGCTGGACGTACTTGTCTCCCACGTTGGTTGGTGCATCAAACTTCCGCAGAACGATCCGACTTTGAGGTGGGGGCTTAAACGCTGGATTTTCACGCATTGTTGGTGCTTGTTTGGAGTCGTAATTTACATTATACCACCCTTCACGTAATACTCCGTGACCATTACTGGAATAATCTACAAATGAAAAAGGTCATCAATAAATAACCAGACAAAAAAAAAAAAACGTGATAGTTTCATGGTCGTAACGAGGTATATTTCAAACACTAATTCCACGCAATTTCCCTTTTAATTCATGACACGGTTATATTCCTGGTACATGTACCACACAAAATACAGAGCTGGCTGCCGCGACCCCTACAAAAATCTATTCGTTCCAATAGCTTATTCCATGACTTACACACCCGGTTTTCTGGTTCCCAGGCCTGCTCTTTCCGAAGAGAGCATGGTGTGGTCAAATTCGGAGGCTGACCGCTGTATATCACATGAATATGTAACTTACCAATTGTTCTCACAACAACTTGGCAGAGAACTAGCGTGACGTTCTTTCCAATCAACGTGACTGTCACGTAACTGCCATATGCCGGTGGCGAACAATGTACTTTATATTCAAGCACTTTCCCATACTCAGTGGAGACTGCACAAACTGAGTCCAAACCAGTTTGACTAGTAGACACCGTGACGGTGATCACTCCACGGTCACGTGGGCAGCAATCGACTTTATCGGTTATTTCGACGGATTCGACGTAGAGTGGTCTTTCAAGGGTCACTTGCCACCAAGGGTTTGACTCCTGAGGGAAAAATGTAAGAATTGGTAAGAACAAAACAAGCAGACAGGGGAGTACAGCCGACTCTATCAACGTGGACATCAGTGGTAAGCAAATGCAAGGCTAGTGTAAGGAAAATTAAAGGTAGATTTAAGGATCAATATTTCACCGAGCTAGTAGACGGATTTGTAGTTTCTTTCAAGGGGTCCCCATTAGAGAAAGTTTACTGTACGTATTTGTACGTACTCGACGTATATGTATAAGTTTACTGTACGTACATGGCCAGTACACACTCGGCCTGAGCGCACCCGTTAATTGCAAGATACAGTTCTAACTTCTAAAGTAAAAGAAACTAAAAGTAAAGAAAGCAGACAAACGTAAAAAGATAGAACAGAAAAACAAACAAAAAACAACGTAAACAAATATCGTATCTACTTGACCATTACCGGAAAATTTAGAGGAATGCTCTGTGATATGTCTCACCTTTTGGGAACGAAAACATGTTGAGTATGATCTATCAATGGCCAGATATGGGTGATCAGGTAAGAGTATGCTTGAACTCCGTGTTATACTCCGATTCGACAATGAACTCACTGCAAAAAAGGGCAATTAATGTAAATAACACTGCTATAAATCTGGAGTTGATTAGGCTAATTAATTCTTCAATAAAAATTCCCTTTAATTTGTAAAACATCGAAAAATAAACAGTACTTAGGAAGTATCTTCATTTGAATGGTAGCACTCGATGATTTCACCCATAGGCTCAAGAGATTGTGCCACTTTGCAGTGAGAATACCATCGCGGATTTTATAAGTTGTCAATACATTCTTGACAACTTGAAGACCTGCCCCGTCGGTCCGGCTCGACAACTTAATAAAAATATTATAAACTAACTTATGTTCCAGTTCACCATCAAATAATGTCAAGACACATTTAAAACAATAACATTAATGGAGGGAAAAGGCTGAATAACTTATGTATGAGATTCGCTCCCAGAAAACAAACAAACAAATTAACAAACAACAAATTTAACTATTTAACTATTAACACGAGTTGGAATTTTAAGAAGGGAACTCCAGAAAACGATTTAAACAATCCTTTCAAACCTGTCATAACCCATGTTAATTAAATACAGAAAACTTCTTTCATATTTTTTTTAAAAATTATCCTGTTAACAAAACCTCAAGCGGTGATCATACCGGGAGTCCACTGAACAAAACTTAACACTCATCTCCTAGCTCTATATATAGAAGGTGCGACTAGTTTAAGAGCTGTCATAGTTAATCGAAAGACTTAAGCACAAATATCCTGTCTGGCATTTAGTTCTGGCTTGTGGTTAGGACGCCTGACTTGAATCCGGCGCGGATGTCACGGTTTCAAGTTTCTATTCCACAGCAGAGTCAGGCACAATGGCAATGATTGTAAAAAGCCAGCTGATTTGCCTGCCGTTAGTTAAAATTCTTACCTCTTTGTATTCAATTTGAAGGATTTACAGAATATTTCAAATACTTCAATTACACACGACCCCACAAGCTGTACAGATTTAACTCCTTATCGTGTTTACATTACATTACATCGGACCCACTACTGATAGATAGATATTTGGTCTACTTCGTAGGATTTATGTTATAGTGTTCCCAATTAGCTATTTTTGTGTATAAAAACATTGACACTTCAATAAAATTATCATTATTATTATTATTATTATTATTATTATTATTATTATTATTAGGGCAGTTTTCAATTGAGTGTGAAAAGCAATTGCAAAATTGCTTTGGTTTTCATTGCTACGCTTTGTGATTGGCTAAAACATTTTTCGCCGACATGTAATTGCTTCGAGCTCTGATTGGTTCATTTGATTGTTTACGACTGTTGTGATTGGTTTTGGTTTGGTTTTGGATTGATTTTAGTTTTACCACACTCAATTGAAAACTGTTCTATTATAGCTTGTGTTATAATTATCATTTACCGAGGCTAAATAAAGAAAAACTATTCAATCACCTACCGTCTTGTTTCTGGCACAGAATATTCTTCGTCGACAGACAGTCAACGTTTTTTATTATCCTCGATGAACCAGTTGACATAACAGCACAACTTTGAACTCCATGGTAACCAGCAGGATATCCCGGCATCCACAGTGAACTGTTAAATGGCGTACCGTCTAGCCATCCCCAATCATTCTTGGTCCAGAGTCCAAAGTGCAAGTTATTTGGCTTGGGTCTCCTTCTTTCAAGCATGTTGGAGAAAGCAAATCGTAAGCCTTCTCTCGATATCTTGGCAAGGGTTCCTCCTTGAAGATTGCAACCTGTCCTAGCGTCTCGCCACGTGAGAGGGACATTGGTATTAACGGAGTAACAACCGCCACGGAAAGGAAAGAATAATGAACTGCATGCTAATGGTTCTATGAAAAACAAATAATATGATGTGTAGGTTACTGTGTGTAAATACTGGCTTCGCAGAAAAAGCCCTAATCTTTACTCTACTCTAAGCCGGCCATCCACGGGACCAGCCCTAGCTGTTCGTCTTAGGGAGGTGTTCACCTTAAGGTCCATTTACGCATGCGATTTTTGATGCGATTTTTGTCGCGCTCTCCAATGCAACGTTTGTCGCAAGTGCAAAATAGCGGCGATTTCCTATGCGACTCGGGTGCGATATTTGCTGCGATTTCCCAAAAATCGCCGCCAAGTTGTTCTCTGCGATATCGCGCGACAAATCGCGCCCAAATTGCTCTGAAATCGCCGTCCGTTTACACATGCGATTTGATGCAACAAATGCAACAGATGCAACTTGCGCGCGTCAAAACTTGCATCGAAAAGTGCGACAAAAATTGCACAAAAAAATTGCACAAAAAAATTGCACAAAAAATCGTCGGTGTAAAAGGGCATTTAGGGAGAAATGATGTACCCTGACACTAGAAGTCCTTGACGTCAGACTTTAAACGAAAACGTCCCCATTATCTGAAAGCATGAAACAGGTTTAGCAAAATTAAGTGTTTGATAAACGATAAACGTTTTGTTTCGTCGGCCGTTAAAGAGAGTATAGTATCAGGCAACCATGCATGTCCGCCTTAGAGAGGTGTCCGTTTTGAGAAAGTTGACTGCTTATCGGATGAGGTAAGGGAAAAAAAGAGGTAAACTCTGTCTACAATCCAAGAAATTGAACGAGCAAGACGGTTCCCCCTTAGCTAATTAATTGTCATGCTTATTCTAAGAAAGGGGTTAACAAAAGGGCGCGATCAGGAATACATCCTACTTCAGAATTTATATAGACATATGCATCACAAATAAAGTGTCTATTAATTATACTCACTGGTTTGATTACACCTTGTTTTGACTTTCATAATTTGATCCACCGATAGCGCCTGATCATAAACTTGCAAGCACGAAAGTCTCCCGCGGAAATAATCTTTCTGCTTCCTCGTTGCTCCAACTCTTACATCAAATTGAGTGGTTAGTTGCATCTTTGCTGAAATGTACCTCTGTATGACTGTGCTGTTGTCAACAAAAACAGTCGCCAAACCCGTATGGTAGTCGTACGTGGTTCCAACAAAATTCCAAACGTTTCTTCTTAAAATGTTTTCTTTATAAAGCACATAACTGCCAGAACCTATCCTTTTCCTATATCGCACTTTAACAGCCAATTTGGAAGGAAACACCTTCAATAGGCAACCGTAAAAGTTAGTTTTTTCGTACTTGAATATTAGGCCAGTAGAGTTGTCGAGAAACATCCAAACGAAAACTCCGATAGAAAATCTGGTATCGATTTCCCCCTCGATTTTTCCAGTGTTTTTCACTTCCACGTAGCTGTTCTGGCTACCCTTGAAGAAGAACGAACCGTTTTGGTTTCCAAAAGGACCTGGTGCAAACATGATGTCGTGAGAGATAGCCTGGGTGAGTCCACGTGGACTGATGTCCACAGTGCCATTTACACCATGAAAGGTAAAGAGAGCTAAGGGATGAGGTACAGCTAAGAACAAACAAAAACAAAAATGCAATCAAACGGACAACTGCCTTGGAATTTGCTTGAAAGGAGGTTCCAGTATAAAAGAGACAGTATCTGGCTATTTTTACCTTTTCTAACTTTACCTGGAAGACTACACGACTACACGGCTACACTACACTACTACCGTAGTGAACAATATACAGCTGGAGAGAGGAAGCTCCAGAAGGCCAATGCGGCTCAGTTTATTGAATTCAGTTTACACCAAAAACAACATGGAGGAGAACGGGTTGAGGATGAAAGAGCGGCAGCTGGGTGACAGTCATGGGCGACTGTTAGAGCTCTAGCAGCAAATCAAAGTGGATAGAAGGAGAACATCAAAACCTTTTGTGTCTTAATTGTTATGGCATGGGGAGATATGATATAAGAAGACATGTATTAATAATGGCACAGAATAAAGAATAAATAGACAAATATACAATTAATTCAGTTATGGTGTTCAAAGTGAATGCGGCATTTTAAGGCATGAAAACCGAGATCTTGAATGACACTGACAACATCATCCAAACTTGCTCATTTTAAATTGGTGTGGCATAAAGTATTTATTAAAGTTTTTATCGTTTTTGTCTCTTTGTTTTGGTCTTATTGACAACGCAAAAGATTTTCCTCCATCATTTACTCCTTATATCTAGACACTATATATACACCTGCAAACTTGGAAACAAGCTTCCTAAGCTGCAGGTGTATATACAACTAGTTATAAACTCAATGGAAATAGAAGGACAAATTGCGTATTATAATAATGATCCAAAGCCTTTTGCACAGAAATGGTCTCGCCTTAATTTTCAGATTAACCTTTCACGAAATACATAATACATTTTATTAACAATATCTACAAATATACAATACATAAGCAATGTAAAACATAGAATCCTCTAACTGCAAACTAAAATACTTTGTATGACCTTTTTGTATGTTTTGTGTGTATTATATTGTATTGTATAGCACTTTATGTATGTATGTAAATATCACTACATGAAGATTAAAAAAAAATGTTTTTATCGAGAACGCATTGCTTCACATGCTTCAAAAAGTCACGGGTAACAAAATTGCATAACAACTTAGGGGAGCAACTACGTTGATGAACTTATACAAGTGATATGTCCATGTGTTTTGAAACTGCGGCAAAGTAGTGCGTACATAAAGTCAAACAGAGTTATTTTAACTAAAAATTTAGAATCCAGAATTGTTTTTAAAATAATGGAGGCTCTGTTTAATCAGATTAGTCCGACGAGAAACAGTAGGTTTTGTTTTTCCTTGACGGTCTCGCCAAAACATTATTCACTGAGCTTCACAATGGGACCAGTCATTGAGAGCTCAACATTTACCATCCTTCTTTATTGATCACCTAACATGCATGACGCTTTCGACAGTGCTGATCCTAGCAGTATGCAGGACGCATGTCATGTACATGAACCTAGTATAATGCCTTAAACTCGCTACGAGTCTCTCGTATATAGATAATTAAGACCGGTGTGCGAAAGGTCATGGGTTCGAATCCTGTCGGGGACTCAGATTTTTTCTTTGTCCCACGCTCGTGACGTGGTGAACATAACATCTTTCACAGCTCGGATCATCTGAGAACATTGTCAATTATCGTACCTAGTGGTTCTTCACAGATGAATGATAAAAGAACATTGTCAACATTGTCAGTTATCCTACCTAGTGGCTCTTCGCAGATGAATCCCTTGCGGTTGATGCAATTTTCATCATTCCAACGCCATCCATACCCTTTCCACGCGGAATCCCAGCTAATAGCATTCAAAAATGACCCGCATTTTCCGTCACCGCTAGGTTCTCCTGGACCCCACATGCTGTGTGTCCTTGAGACGTTTGTCCCATCTGGCCAGATCCAGTTTAATTGGCCGCTCAATCCAAGGAATAATTCGCGGTCATCCAACTTAAGTTCTCTTCTCTTATTGGCGAGTTGTTTTATCGTCACGGCGTCATTGACAACAGCAAGATCGGCACCGTGTTTGTGACAAAAAGACCGCGCTGCGCTCCACGTCGCAAAGTACTGGAAATTGAACAGGAAACAAGCGTTTCTGTTTTTGTACCAACCAGGCGCGCAGCTAGACGTTGAATGGTTACCTGCAAAAATAAAACAGAGATGTAGTTGTATTACCAAAGTTTCAAGCCATTAATGCGTTAAGGAAGCATTAATGTTTAGACTTGATTAATAATACCCTTTTTTTTTAAAAAAAAAAAAAAAAAAAAACAAGATGTGCTTAATTTTTTTTTTTCTGGGGACTAAACTAAATGGTGACACATTTGTTTCCGAAACCATTTTTCCTACATTAGCTAGGCCATTACAAAGACTTCAACATATGAAGAAAAGTCAAACTGGTTTACAATCTGGATGTTCCTATCAGCTATATTAGACTGCAAAGCCAAAGATTTAATAGCGAATGAAAACTAAATCATTAAAAGCATATGAAGTCCGTTTGATCTCTGTGATATGCGGCGGCCAATGTGCACCTGTACCGTGGAACTCTCTCCCAAACAACGTTTTTGAGTCAGATGTGAAGATTTTATAAGATTAGCGTTTTTATATTGTATAGTTTTCTCAGTTTGTTTCTCTGGCCTTAAAAAACATTATTATTGTTATGTTATTATTCTCTTGTGCTTAATTGACAATTCATTTTGGTGAAAACTGTGCTTGCTTTACAAGCGAGAACGGACGTCCTTTCGTACCTAGATCTGGTAACTCTCATGTTATTTTGCACTTAAGGAGGCTCGACTCAGTTTCTTTTTTGCCGTGGGCCGGGGTGCATGTTTTGAAATCTAATTAAATCCATTTTGAAATCGCTGGTGATCCTTGGAATCTGATTGGTCCAAAATGGTGCAATTTATTTCCAAATTGCACCATTTTGGACTCTAAATCGCATCATTTTAAAATGGTGCAATTTATTTCCAAATTGCACCATTTTGGACTCTAAATCGCATCGTTTTAAAATGGTGCAATTTATTTCCAAATTGCACCATTTGAAATCACTGGTGATCCTCTTATTACAATATTACACTTTTTTTAGCAATATTGGGGGATTTCAAAATGGATGTAATTAAGTGGTAATTGAACTTCGTGTCGTGCAATTTTGGTCTGAAATCATGCTTGTGATTTCAAATCAAACTCGCGCTATCGCGCTCGTTTGATTTTGAAATCACACGTATGATTTCAGACCAAATTGCACTCCACTCAGTTCAATTACCAATATAAATTTTCCCCGGGGAATGCATGCTTCGATTACTTTCATACTTCACCATACTTTTATGTGTCACTGGTTTCCAAGCGATAGCAGTTACTATAGCAACGCCAGCTTAATGCTCTTTGTTTTAAACAGTGTCGATTTTCTCAAAATCAAGTAAGACACATATGAAACTTTCAAAGTTGGAAGGACTCGCGTATCACTAGCTCAAGACGAAGTTTCAAAAAAAGTTATAAGAAGGTTTTCGAGTAAATCAAAAGTAATTTTTTGAGGCACGTTAGGCAAAACAGTAATAAAGCAAATAATTTGCATGAGGCAAAAATATTTCCTAACAGCCTTTATATATTTTAAATCAGCCAGCCGTCAAAATAATGATTGTCCTTTACTTAACAGATGGCTGTTTTAAAATGTCTTCCCTGCGAAATTTTGATTTCAAAACACCCCATGGCAACAAAAACTGAGTCGAGCCTCTTAAAGTTCTGTGTGTATAGGCCGTACCGGTGCAAAAGTTAGTTACGTAGAATGTTATAATAATAAGTGTTTTTTTTTTTAAATAAATACTCGTTTATTTCAACACATACATTACTAACTTACAATACATATTACATTCCATTACTTACGATTAATTACAATACCATACTTACAATATAATACAATAAGGCAAATAGAGTAGTCTATGAAAAACTCATTGATCTAAAGCAGCAAACCCCTTACCGTAGTCAAAACAAATGGTGTGCGGATTGCGAGGTAGAAAATATGGAAACAATTGATTGGAAGTCAGTATACCAACTGTCTTTCAACTGTACCAAAATAACTAAACTAAATACTTTTCAATTCAAACTACTTCATAGAAGACTGGCAACAAATGATTTCTTGAAGAAAATAGGAATAAAAGAGAATGACATGTGTACTTTCTGTAGAAGTGAGGTGGAGAGCCTAATCCACCTTTTCTGGTCTTGCAATGTGACGTCACGCGCTTTTGGCAAAGTTTTAAGCAATGGCTCACCACTGACAAAGGCATCGCAGACATAGAGACTATTAACTTTACTTCAACCATAATATTAGGCTTAAATACTAAAGTTTTTATGAAAAACCAACTGGATGTCTATTTTTTGATTGCGCGTTATTTTATTTGGATCTGTAGAACACAGGGCAAGGACCTAAACTTTCAGAATTTCACGAACTTTGTAAGTTTTTTTCTCTGAATGCCAACTTGTCTCCTATGCCTCGTTTCTATTTTCTATTAGCTTAATATGAAGAAAGTTTAGCCCTAGCAGTATTTCCCTAAAGACATAACTCATTAATCAAGTATACAAAATGTAAGAAATGTAGCAACTTGATGTAATGTGAAGTATTGTTATAATAATTGTTGTTAAGGAACAACGGAAGTTTCATTATCTTACTGCTACTAAGCTACCATTCTTTTATAAAACACGCGTACTGATCTAAAAAAAACCTCATAAATCTTAACGTGTTTCTGTATATATGATTAAAGAAGTATTTAATAAATAATTGAATATTAAATTACATCATTAAGATTGCAATATATGATTTATGATTATTCGCTTATTTTGTGATTTTACGTATTGTCATGGTGATCCTTTTCCTTTTTATGATTAATTTATGATTAAGAGTGAAATAATTCTAGTTGATACTGTTATTCTCTTACCTGATTCGGTAACATTTGAAGCATAAAACGAGAAGATGGTATTTTTCCTGCAGCAATTCACATTTCTGTGGTCATCCAGGCTTAACATGGTCCCATAACGATGCCTTTTGATCAAATAAATCTTTCTTAGTTCGCGTGACATATCCTCTGCATTGCTTGGAACAGCCACACCGATTGGGAAGTTTGTCGGGCTAGAAAGATCTAGCGTTAATTCAACAAATCTCTGTTGGCCGTATTCTCGAAAGTAGATGATGTGTGGTACCTCATTCGGATTTCCTCGTGGATGTTCAAGAGTGAATCGGAATTCTTCTGCGTAGAGACTGTGTTCGTAGGGCTGAGAGGATATCTGGTATACTTGCCCCTTATAAGAGGACACGTAATAGGTAGTTTCTCCTGCCAATGACAAATGAAAAATAAGGCGGCCGCTATATATACGTGCATAAATGTATCAATTATTTCACACTAAACACGATATGACTTAATTTATGGACCTATCCTGAGTTTAAAAAGGCGAAAATCGAGAGCAAGGTACCCACTGTAAGTGTTTTTCTCTAAATGTGCATGGTCATATACAAACAGAAAGATGGAAGAAAAACTCCAACAGAAAACCATCAAGCCTTTCTGGTGACGTTTCTCAAAAGTTCTAAAAACCTTTCGGGTTTCTGTTACGTGCAGAATCTTTAGATCTGTTTGCCAACAAAGATTCAGTTTTCGTTGATCGTTAAATTCTAAATTCATTGAAGAAGTCGGACTAGTTTACAGACTAAGAACCAAACCACCATTCGAAAGAAACTGAATTTTAAAATAGCTCTCGGGCCTGAAATGAAATGAAATGAAATGAATGATTTCTATAGCGCACGTATCTTATGCGTCTCACGTTACTTTACATACACTTATGGACGTCAGGTGATAAAGGCGACTCAGGCAACCATCATCGGTCCATTGTTGAACTCATCTCCCCCACCCCACCCACGAAAGGGCGTTTTGATAAACGTATCCCAGGGTTGGGCTGAGTGCTGAAAACTCACTCTTAGTTACCACGGAAACCATGCACAGCGTTCAACTGTATACAGACCAGAACACCTGGTTGGAACATTGTTCATGGCTGCATGGGCTATAGGAAAAGTGCATTTCCACTAAATCAAGTTTCATAGGTTCGAATCTGTTTTCTACCCAGTGTGTTTTACGAGTTAAAACCGAGTGCTTAGCGTCCGCGCCTCGAGTTAAAAATGCTTGGTTACCAAGACTTTACGAAAGCTGGCACTATTTTATGAATCGAATGGATTGTTTTGAAAGCTTTGTCCACAAAATAAAATATACTTATTTTTAATTTTTTATGTATTTTTTTGTATCTTTTTAATCCGTTTGCAACTTTATAGTTTTTGTTTTTACAATATATATCTAGTTTTGAGGTCCTTTTTGAAAACCATATCTTTTATGAAAAAGTTTCCTCAATAAAGATGATGATGATGATGATGATAATGATTATTATTATTATTATTATTATTATTATTATTATTATTATTTTAAATATATGGAGAAAATCGACCATAAAAGACACAGGACTACTGAATGTGAGCAATGTAACTTATTTTTATATAGCTATAGCTTTATTCAGTCGAAATGCAATTTTCCTTTTGCCCATGTACGCTGTCGAAAATAATACGCTTACTGATGTACCTGTTTGTTGACAAGGTCCTCTTTGAAATGAAACGTCGTCTAATGCAGCATCTCCATGATAACCGCTTCCTCTAACACCATCAATAATTATCTAAAATGAATTAACATTTCACACAAACACTTATGATCATAAGATATACGTAAGATGCATAACTCTGTCGATATAAAAATGACATCAAAAGCTAACTATTGCCCTAAAATGTACGGTGTCACGGTGATCGTAAGTCATAATTGCCACCACAAATAGAGTCCTAAAGTGATGACGTCACAAAAACTGAATTTGTGAATTTATGGGATTAGATCTGATATTCGGAAATAGCATGACGAAACATGATGCCCACTTGCCAAAAAACCGCATCTTAGAGATATGGGCTCTTTTATGCTTTGCTGACTATTGTACATACAAACCCTTCTAATTTTGCCTCAGTTCCAAACGTTTGGAACTGAAGCAACATTAGAAGGTAAAATTATTTAGGTTATTACTTTGAAATTTACAAAACCAATCAGGTTGCAAAAGCGTTATTGTTGCCCCAATCTTATTTTTGGTATTTAACTGAAACTAGCTTTAAATGGAGGCTCATGCGGGGGAATATTATAAAACATATTTGCATGTGAAAAGAAGTAAGTTACAAACGAGAAGGAAACTGGGTCGAGTGAACTTTCGCAACGACTTCTGGGACTGTTACTGGGGACAGAGACAAAAGAAGCGTCCCCTGTAACGATCCCAGAAGTCGTTGCGAAAGTTCACTCGGCCCAGTTTCCTTCTCGTTTCTAAAGTGGCGAATTACGGCTTTACTTCTGTACATGTTCTGTTATGCAATTGGTCTTACTCTAAATTAATTTATTAATGGAGCTAATGGGGAAGTTTGCAAGGCGTGGCAAATACATATTAACACTTTAAATAGGGTTGACTGCATCTTCTCGTAACTGAAAAGACTTGAAACTAAAAATACAAAATGTTCAGTGCGCATGTGTTACTTAATGATTACTGCAGTGACTCTTTAAGCAAACATCGCAAACTCACTTGATATACTGTAGTCTCGTTGATGCTTATCTGTCCTCGTATCCACTGGTTCCCCTGATCTTCAGACTTCAGCCAAAGTGGTCTCAACTTATTTGAGCCGTGGTTTCTTAAGTATATAACAACACAGCTCATGGTAGCACCATACATGTGGTAGTAGAATGTCATGCATTGCGGTCCCCGCATAATTGGACTCACTAGTCGTGCGGTGTCTCCCGGAGTTCGAGGATAGGAAGTCTCGATGTAAATGTACATTCCGTATCCTGGGATAGAAAAAGAGATTTAATGCAACCATTTACCCTTGGACGTACACGCGAACGTATGCCCCCACCGTGGTGCAAGGGAGAGGGGAGTGTTGCAACCCCGGCCGCCCTTGGGTTTTCGTGATGTTGCAATATTTTACATCTAATAGATAAATAGATAGCCTGTGATGTGCTCTACAAGATAAGGTTAGGGTCCGTGACGTCATCCAAAATGGCCGCCAAGATGGCCGCCATCTTGGATTTTACTAAAAGTTCAAATTTATCGAGAAAATGCGGAAATCGCAAGTATGTTGCTAGAGTTGCAAAATAACATACAATTAAACATTTTGATGCTTTTGGTTGCATTTTATACGTTTTTTTTACCGAAAAAAGGGGTAAAACACGCATTTTTATTCAAAAATGCCTTGACCTCATGCTACTTATGACGTCATATCTCGTTACCATAGCAACCGGTTGTCGCCAAACTTTAATAAATGTGTCTCAAGGATAAGCAAACAGCCACAAATACAATACAATACAATACAATACAATACTTTATTTTACTCATTATATTTTAACAACTATATACACATTTTATTAACTAAGTACTGATAATTTAAATAGTTTATATAATTTTGAGCCTGGGAGCTAAAATAACGGGTGAGTTTTCAAAAGACGGCATGAGCTAATCTTAAACGGTCTTGAAAAAAATAGGAGAAAAACCTTAGGGGGGGGGGGGGGGTGGCATCCCCCTCCCCCTGTATGTCCGAGAGTTAAAGTGCATCTAACCCCCAATATGTTTTCTTTTAACCAACTCAATGTACGTTGAATAGTTGAATTGTGAAATATTTCTTGTTTTTAACGACGCGTTAGTGAGTTATATAGATTTGAATCTACAAAATCTAATTAGATGACGTCAAATAAAGACTTTACCATTATTTCTACTTCAATTTACAATACACAGTTCACAGCTTAAGGATGATCAATTTAAGAAATACTAATAAAAACAGTTAATAGTCAATTGATTTGTAAAAAAAGGTATCACTTGGAGGTGGAAACAAGTGGTTGTATAATAAACGAGTCTTGATTTGACGTCATCTTATTAACATTTTGTAAATTCAAACGTCTATAATTCACTAACGCAACGTTAAAAACAAGAAATATTTAACTATTCAACTTTTCAACGTACATAGAGTTGATTAAGCGGAAAAAAATTTTGGGTTTAGTTGTACTTTAAGGTTCAACCTTGTTGCCGTCTTATTAAAGAGCTGTATCACGGCGATTTAGTGTATTTCAAAATTCAAAGAATTGTTTTTGTATTAAAAAATAAATAAATAAATAAAATAATGGACCAGTTTTGCGATAAATTGCCACAAAATGCACCAAAACTTTCGATGAGTTTCTTTGGTCATAGACGGACAGGAACTCAATGAATTGCAACTTGAAAAAAGTTTGCCTACATTTTTGTCTCCAAAATGGGTTAGAACAGACCATCAATTCTTCTTTTGCTATGAATTTATTATTAGGGAAAATAATAATTTATTGATTGTTTTGTTTGTCTTCCAAGTTTTGTGACCAAGTTGATGACTCTTATTATATGTATCAAATAATTTCTTCGAGCCATTTGAATTGTTATTGCTAAATGTAACAATTCGTGCCGCACGCTCAGTGCAAGGTTTAAAACTACTTATTATCAAGGATAAACTTGTCATTAAGTTTCCAAAAACATAACGAAATACTTCAGTATAAAAAGGCGACTTTATTACAAATTATAATTATCATAAACCCGGTAGCAACGTTATAACGAAAGACACAAAGCGGACAAGGTTTATGAAATGCGATTGTATTTAAACTGCGACTGACATTACTATAATTACCTGAAGTATGGTCAGCGCTCGGCCCGGTGTTAAAGCTTGGTGTGTTGTAATTTATTCTGCTCCAATTGAAACTAAAATTATAACTCGGTTTCCAGAGACAGAAGTGTTGATCAAAGTCACAATTCCCTTGACAAAAGCAAAAGAACAACAGTGAAAAAGGTTCATCTTAGCAAACTTCAGGATGATTCAACTAAACATATTGTTTTTACACAACTAACACATGTTTAATTTGTAACATTTTGTCTGCGGTTATTAAATAAAGACTCTATACCTTGCGAAATAAATACGGTTTCATTTTCTTCATCACACATCACATCGATAAATGTGATGTCATCTACAGCAATATCCCCTTCAAAGCTTTTCCCAACAGCTGCTGTCAAAACAACCTAGAACAGAGTGCAAATATGTTCTTGAATACCAGCAGCGAAGGTACTCAGAGCCTTCACCATGTTGCTGATCAGCAGAACAGATTAACCCTCGGACGTACACGCAAATGCATACCCCAACCGTAGTACAGGGGTAGGGGGAGGGGGGGTGGGGAGGGTGGCTGTTGCAACCAAACCCTTGGGTTTTTGCGATGTTTCAATATTTCGGAAATATTCTACATCCAAAAGATAGTCCCGTTACGTCACCCAAAATGGCCGCCAAGATGGCCGCCAACGTGGATTTTACTAAAAATTCAAATTTATCGGGAAAATGCGAAAATTGCAAATATCGTTTGCTAGAGTTGCAAAATAACATACAATTAAACATTTTGATGCTTTTATATGTTTTTCTTTTATATGTTTTTTCGCTGAAAAAAGGTGAAAATCCTGCATTTTTCTTCAAAAATGGGTTGACCACATGTTACTTATGCCGTTATATCTCGTTACCATAGCAACCAGTTGTCGTCAAACTTTACCTAAATGTGTCTCAAGGATAAACGAACAGCTACTGAAAACAGCATGTGCTAATCTTAAATGGTCTTGAAAACTTTCGAGGGTTAAGAAGTAATTTACCGTACTTCCTCGCCGGGGGCGATTATTATTTTTTTTTACTCCAAAAGGGGGCGATTATTCGAGAGGAGGCGATTAATCGAGGGGGACAATTATATCAAATATTGATCGCTGGTAATGCTAATGTTCTAATTGGAGAGCTCTAAGAAATAAAAGGAAAGAGTCAAATACACGTACGTTATACTCCAGAAAAAACTAAGCGAAACCTGTGCTTTTATAACTTTTCTGTAATGTAACAATTGGGAAGGTGTGAAAGAAAAGGGAGGGAATGGGGGATTATAATCGAGCGAGGCGATAATTTTAAATAATTAATTTCCACCAAAGGGGGGCGATTAATCGAGGGACCATGCTATTATTCGAGGATATACGGTATCAGAAACGAGGAAGAGTGTTATCAGCACCTCCAAAACCGTGACCGAGAAATAAGTTAAAAAAACGAGTCACAGCCGAGTTTTTTTAACCGACTTCGAGGTGCAAATTAAACACAGAGAAAACGAACGAATAAAATAGCCAAAATCTATTCAAATAGGCTTTTATCGCTCGGCGGCCATGTTGACTCCTCGGAGAATAAAATGCTTTGTTTTTACCCGCCTTGCCTTACAAAATGGCGGGGCGTGGTAAAGACCTGTTAAGATAGATCGGGTCTTCAAACCACCGTTACGCATATGGTTTTCCTTGTTTAAACTTGATGAATTATTAATGAGTTTTAGAAGTCTCAAGGAACGACTCTACCTTCGTTATATAGACATGCGATAACATAAACAACAGTCATTTCCTTACTCTCCGTACCCCAATCTAAAGGCCTGTGATTTACCATCTCTTTTTAGGATAATTGTGTTAGACTCGTTAATTCAGTGTAGGCTGCAAGAGGTTATTAAATAATCAGTACCCATCATCAGCGCAATTAGCGACACGCTGTGTTAAAAGAACGCATCAAAGAAAAACTTGCAGGCAATCGGCTTGACAATATATTGACAATATATTGTCAATATATTGACTTATAAAAATGCAAAAAAAATTATCGAAACGCAAATTAAGTTGTTGAGCTCTAGCTGTGAGTTGAAAAGGACTGGATTAGCAATGAAAGGAAGCGTCTGATCAGCGGGGAACAAAAAATTGTATTACGACGAACTCTCAAAGCCATAAAATGATCAAGATGATCTTCTCTTGCCATATTATGCTTTTTGGTAAGGTCCAGGAGGGTTTGCCTGCCATTAAGGGTGTTTGAGTAACTCCACTTCAAGACTCGATGTATTCAAATCTCTTTGCCCTTTCTTCCTACCTGAAACTCGCCACCAGTGTAATCAATATTGATGCTAGCCTTTATCCATCTGTTCCCCTGTTGTCCTGTGATACTCCATAGCTTAATCAATTCTTTGTTCCAGTCCTTAATTGGTACTTCAAGTAGATGAAGAGATACACTAAGGCTTCCTATATGACGTCCATGCATGTGATAATAAAAGCGAAGACATTTAGGACCCTGCATGAATGGACTCAATAACTGCGCAGTTTCGTGTTCCCTTCTGGGAAGTGATGACTCGACGTATATGTAGTATCCACCTCCTGTAAATAAAAGCAAAAATTAAAGGCTCCTACGAGCCAACTCGTAAATACAAAACAACCTTCCCACCCTCCCCTCTCTTACCCGTTTTGATCCACCGACCTCCATCCCGCACCTTCTGCGTCCAACTCTTCACCCTCCCCTCCAACCAACGCCGTCCCCATGGGTAAGGCAGGTGATCATTACATATCGCATTTGGCTGCATTATAAACACAAGCCTTATGCGATGATCAGGGGAATCACCAAGAAAAGTTTACAGCCCATGGATGGATGGGTGGGTGGATTGATGGATGGGTGGATGGATGGATGGATGGATGGGAGGAAGGAGTGAAAATCTGTATATTTGTCCCCGTCTGCTGTAACTCGTTCAACTCTTCGCGTATTCACGAGTTAACAAGGGTAAAATGTAATTACTTGAGTCAGTGCCACTGGACATTTGGCCGCATTATTCAGCCATCTCTCGTCTCAACCGCAGTCAAACGAGAGAAATTTAAATTTAACAAAGTACTTAAAAGTTAAGGTTGTCATTTTCACTGTTTAAATTTTAATATATTGCCAATACACTGTCAATTTACCGAACGTTTTTGAAAGTTTACTAAGAAAGTTCTTCGCGTTTAAAAACTGTGAACTGCAGAATTCTCGGCGCCATTTGCTAACATAAAGAGTTTTGGTCAGTTTTTAACGGAAAAAAAGCTCATCATTTCGAGAAAAAATTAAAAGACAGTAACGTCAACTATTTTTTTTTTTATACATCCTAGCCCATATTCCCATTTAATATTCAACAAGAGGCTACACTTAGCCTATACTCATGCGCATGAGACTCTAAGACGCGTTGATTGAAGTTACCAATTTTTTTGTGCTCGCTTTTAATATTTAATTTATTGATTCCCGATCAAATCCACACTCGTCTATTACTTTTCAAGTCGTGAATTATTTCTGTTACATTTGAAAAGACTACTTGAAAAAACAGGCAGTCGAGGACATGCTGTAAAAAGAAAATTGATAATCAATATAAGACTTAGTTTTCCTGTGTTACTAAATCGCATGCAACCGGTGTAAAATGGGTTATTCCAGAAAAATCCCACCCCCCTCCCCCTCGACGGATGCAATATTTTTTTACCCCTCCCCGCCCGTATTTCCCGGCCAGGCCGACCAACCTCGCACCTTGATTTTTAACCCAGATGCCCCCTCCTGCCCGGATTGCCATTAGCTTTTTGTAGGCCCTAAATAAACAGGAAATCACATTCAGGAGACCGGGATTTTTTTAAAGTTTTCAAATCTTTGCCGAGAATTGCTATGAATTGGTCAAACATTTTGTAAATAAACGTTGCGTGACGCATTCACTAATTTAAGACCAAATCGAAATGAAATGTTTCTATAACTTAAAGCTGGTTCTTTTAAAAATGCTTTGATTTTGCCATCTACAATAAGTTTTTTCCAGGCTTCACAGTTTCTTCAAAGTGTTTCAAAGTGTCCCAAATACACAATTTTGCTTTATATATATGCAAATTTTATGTCAAATGTAATTTGATAGCAAGCTGACCACTGAATAAAAGATATATTTTCTGTAAAAGGTCGAAACTTTTGAATGAAAACTCATATTTCCTTGAATGAAAATGTCTTTCCTTTGATTAAAAGAGTCAAACACCTTTCAGAATTCAGTGATTTTCTGCTTCTGGAAGTCTTGGCGATTTATTGTGTCCTAATTACTGCGCGGGAACCGACTAGCGTCTGCGAAAAATATAATAAACATCACAAAATAATTCAATTCAGCAACCTATTTTTATTATGCTTTCTAAAATTTCCGACTTTTTCTGTGTAATGGATTGCCAATCTTATCCGGAAAAATTATTCGAGTAATGCTTTCGCTAATAAAAAAACAGTTCTGATTTCTGAATGGTCAAAGGTACAGAAATGAAATGCTGGCGGCGTTTGAATCATGAGTTCGGATGGCCTATGGTCTTCAAACAAACACTTCGATTCACAGCTCGATTTTTCACTAAACCTTTTTCCAAACCACGAAAACACCTAAAATAATCTTTGAAAACAATGCTTGGCCACATTTGGTGAAAGCTGTGCTTGGTAAAGCAGTAAAAAGAACGAGAAAGCTCCGTTTACCTTTCCCACGGATCCAAAGCGGGCACGTACAAACAGAACTGTGTTGACAATCGAGTCGTCCAATCCGAAGCTATCAGAACTGTCTCATCGTACAGCAATCGGGTGAACTCGCACAACTTCGCGCTTCGAAAGGTCGGTGACAACATAGTGGTTACTAGTAACCTAGTAACCACAAAAAGCAATAAAGTCAGTAAAATCGACATTAATATGACACGCATTCCACAGTCCATAATCCACAGCAGTCCAGTCCCGAAGTCCAGTCCCGAAGTCTAAATTTTTTTATTAAATCTGATGGGCTGAAGTACGACGCTGTTTTGCCGTGTGTTTCTATTGTTCTTTCTTGAAAAAAATCTTGAAATTACTCACCACAGGCAGCGAGGACTGCTCCGATACAGACATTGTAAAGAATCGGCAGTAAAAAAGGGAATAAATTGACAATATGCTTATCAGTGCGAGAGATCGATGTTTGGCATTTTGCCTCGGAAGAACTCTGATTAAAAATAGCTCTTAGTTTTTTTCAGAATCGCGACAAATCCGGCCTCAAGTTGTATGCTGTGTATAAAAGCAACGTTTACCTCGATGGGAGAAATACAGGACTGACTTATACACCAATAAGACCAAATGACGGAAAATATTTGTTATGCGCATGCGTATCAAGCATTTGTCTAATATTTCAACGTACCATAAGAAAAGAAGCAATTTATATTTTAATAATTTAAACAAGATAAGAAGACGTCCGACATGGAGAAGAGTTACTCCTTTCATTCAGTCATTGTACCTGCAAACCACGTTACTATTGAATGTTTTATAAGGCTGTACCACAATGAAGCCAGTCATTCTTGTGAAACTAATATATACCTGACGTGAACGTTACTAATGTGAGTGGGGTTGTGGGAGACGCTGTCGTGAGACTTCAGTAACGATGTTTTGCCGGAAGTGAGAGTAGCCGGAAGTCACCAAACAGGAAGTGTAAAGCTGTAAACCGGAAATGCACAATTTAAAATATGCGTGAATAAATTTGCATGCAAAATCGTGACACAAAAAAAAAAACGGAGGGCATTTTATAACTCATGCCGCTACGCGCATGAGTAATAAAATCCCACTAAAGAAAACGAAAAATGCCTCAGACGTTTGACCGCGGTGGATCTCTCGTCACAACTCCAGCAAAACGAGTAATACACCTTTGCCCCCAGGGTCTTCTCCGGGAGAATGGTGGGGTATTTTGGCGTTTTCGGAGGTTTGTTTCAGCGATTGGCAGCCGTGTTTGTTTTCTGGTAATCTCAAACCACAGGCAGCCCAACCGTGTTTGTTTTCTGGTAATCTAAAACCACAGGCAACCCAGCCGTGTTTGTTTTCTGGTTATCTCAAACCACAGGCAACTTAACCGTGTTTGTTTTCTGGTAATCTCAAACCACAGGCAACCCAGCCGTGTTTGTTTTCTGGAAATCTGAAACCGTTGTTCAAACAAAACGAAGAAATTCCATCATGTTTTACTCCACAAAATGCTCCAGGATTTTTTGGAGTATTTTGGCAGGTTTCAACGCCCGCGCCGCCATTATGAAAGCGAAGAAGGACCTGGGGAGACTGTGACTGTTTGAGACAAATTTTAGTTACCAGTGTGATCCGAGCTCGGCCCAGTTCCGTGGCTTGGGGTTCCATTTGTACTCATGAACCAGCTAAGTTGGTCGATAGGCTCTAAAACGTTACGCCATCCGCAAAAACTTTCATTGAAGGTGCAGTTTGCTGGAATCACAAAGCAAAATATGCAATAATATTATAATATAGTAGTCTTTGAATTAATAATGGTGAAAAGCATAGTGGTGTACTATAATTTTGAACCATCAGAGTGCCCTTTGTTTAACAGTAAAACTAGAACAAAAGTAAAAAAGGCACAAACGAAGAACTCAATTGGGTGGGAGTGTAGGAAAAGACAAAAATAAATCTTTCTTGTTCGTTCTTCCATCAACAACGATGATGACCAAGACCTCTCCCTCGACGTCGTTGATTACGTTTTGTGAGTCCGGAGGTGGCCGAAGAGACCAATCCGGGCAAACACTTGTGGTCAGCAGAGGCTGATGAGGTGCCGACTGAGCAGGATTTGTGCATTACACGTTTTTCCCTGGCTGCCTCCGTACGCTTTTCTTCTGCTCTCTTAGCGCCCTTGCAGATGACGCTACGCCACTTTGAGCGGTCTTGAGCCAGTTCCTCCCAGTACTCAGGATCTATGCCCAGGGTTTTGAGAGAAGCTTTCCGCAGCTTTCCAGGTTGTCTTTAAACCTCTTCCTTTGTCCATCTACAGATCTCTTACTATTAGTGAGCTTGCCGCAGAGGAGCTGTTTTGAGAGACGGTCGTCCGACACGCGGCAAACATGACCAGCCCAGCGTGCCTGACACTTCTGAAGGGTGGAGTGTATTGATGGGAGGTTTGCCTTTTCGAGAATTTCTCAGTGTCTGGGACTCTGTCTTGCCATCTGGGACGGTCTGAATGGCAAACAGTATTTACCTAATATTCTACGGTTTTAGTTTGATTCAAGGATAATTAAATTGATCGATGACATAAATGTTTCCCAGACAAAATAACCTAGAAAATATTTATTTACCTTCAAACATGAGAGGAGGTGTGGGTTTGCCAATAGTATCACAAGTCAGGTTGTTGCTGAAACTGATGTCATCGACAGCGATATCAGCTGTATATGAAAGACCGGCCACCCCCTCAAATACAAGCTGCAAAAGATAGCAGAAAGAAATGAAAGGAAGAAGAAAAAGAATAACATAGTTCTATAGGCTTCATAAAACGACCATAATATTCTTTAATGTACAGGTATAGCCCAGTACATTCAATTAGTCGAATAAGGGTTTCGACGACCACAGTCTCAAAAGTGGGAACGATACTCTATGAACGGATCTTCGATTCTGCATGGGAATGAAATAGTTAATTTGGGACCTCAACGTAATTTAACCTGACTTTCAACATTGATAACTTTATCGAATTGAATATGAAAGCAAACACCCAAACTTATTGACTTTTCTTAAAAATTTATCTGGCAACAATTTTATATGACATTTTATTGTTCACATGAATCGATGTTTCCATGACAACAAGATTTTTACAGACATGTTTTCAAAATATGTTTAATGAATAAATTAAAGTTTGTCGTCGAAACTTTTTAGTTTGAAACCATTTTAGCATTTCTTGGTCGGTTTTGATAACTTCTGAGTAAATTTTTGACGGTTTTCTGAGGTTTTGGAAAAAGCCATTATTCACTTGATGAAGAATCGATATTTATGATAAAAATATCTGGGTTTTTGGTGCTGTAAAAGTCCCAAATCAGTCTACCTGGTAGATTCCATAATAATTTATAGCCACGCATCCTAAGGTCCAGTTGCTTGTCCTGTTTCCATACTGACTCCATATTCTTGATTCACTGCCATTGATTCTTACATACACAGATAGGGACTCCACAGTGCTTCCGTACATGGAGTAGAAGAACGTCATCCGCTTTGCACCTTTCATCCAAGGACTTAGTAGCCTGGCCTTCTCGTTATACTTACGAGGATAGGATGTTTCAATGTACATATATGAGCCATTTCCTGAGGAACGTTTAACACATAATATAAATATGAGAATTAAAGGGACATTGTCTTGCCGAAATAGCAAAATTTCCCTTAGCTTATTTCCACGTTATATCGCCAAGTGTCACAGATCCTTGAGACACATTTTGGTAAAGTTTAGAGAGAATCGGTTGCTTCGGTGACGAGATATGACGTCATAAGTGGCATAAGGTCAATTGCCATTTTTGGATAAGAATGCGTGTTCCTCTCCTTTTTCTTGTATCACCTAGAACCATACACATTTCACGTAAATAGTAGCGTAGTTGAAATATTGTTCTTCGAGCTGCTGTAAGGTTTGGTTTTATTAGTTCAAACGTTAAAAAAAAAACGTTGTGTGGTTAATTTTAATTTTCGTACCTGAGTGGTCATTTGTCGGTCCTGTATTGTGACTAGGAGTGCTTCCTTGTCTAACCAGCCAATCAAAATGGTCCATTTGGTCATTTTGCCAGTCGCAAAGGTTATAATGATCGAAATTACAGTTTCCTAAAGCAAAGATAAAAGCCAAAAGCATTTTGATGAATATGATAGTACTAATCTAAGTCCAACAAATCTGGCCATGGGAAACAACTTAAATGAAAGCCAGAAACCTCGGGACATCATCCTTAAGTGGGTTGAATTGTGTAGAAATTAACCAAAAGTAATAGGTGTTTCGTTGTTGTCTTGGGCGTTTTCCGAGCCCAAATTTCAAAGTGTCGCGACAAAGAATACCTTGAGTCACTTCTATTTAACATTTGTTGAACGATGTTGCAACTTGTTGAGCGACTAGAAAACACATTCAATAATTTAAAACGGTTGACTGATGATGATGGAATAGAGCCGGTCTCTATTTTCGTTCAACAACGTCCATCATGTTGAATGGCTTTACTTCCACATTCAACATGGAGTGTTCAACATTCAACATGCTCGATACACTGTTCAACATTCAACATGGCATGATATACTGTTCAACATTCAACATGCATGGCATGATACACTGTTCAACATTCAACATGGCATGATACACTGTTCAATTCAACATTCAACATTCAACATTCAACATTCAACATTCAACATTCAACATTCAACATTCAACATTCAACATGGCATGATGCACTGTTCAACATTCAACATGGCATGATACACTGTTCAACATTCACCATGGCGTTATACACTGTTCAACATTCAACATGGCATGATATACTGTTCAACATTCAACATGCATGGCATGATACACTGTTCAACATTCAACATGGCATGATACACTGTTCAATTCAACATTCAACATTCAACATTCAACATGGCATGATGCACTGTTCAACATTCAACATGGCATGATACACTGTTCAACATTCACCATGGCGTTATACACTGTTCGACATTCAACAAGGCATGATACACTGTTCAACATTCAACATGACGTGATACACTGTTCAAAATTCAACATGGCGTGATGATACTGTTCAACATTCAACATGGCATGATACACTGTTCAACATTCAACATGGCATGATACACTGTTCAACATTCAACATGGCAAGATGCACTGTTCAACATTCAACATGGCATGATACACTGTTCAACATTCAACATGGCATGATACACTGTTCAACATTCAACATGGCGTGATACACTGTTCAACATTCAACATGGCGTGATACACTGTTCAACATTCAACATGGCACATGTGATGCACTGTTCAACATTCAACATGGCATGATACACTGTTCAACATTCAACATGGCATGATACACTGTTCAACATTCAACATGGCGTGATACACTGTTCAACATTCAACATGGCATGATACACTGTTCATCATTCAACATGGCATGATACACTGTTCAAACATTCAACATGGCATGATACACTGTTCAACATTCAACATGGCATGATACACTGTTAAACATTCAACAAGGCATGATACACTGTTCAACATTCAACATGGCATGATACACTGTTCAATTCAACATTCAACATTCATCATTCAACATGGCATGATACACTGTTCAACATTCAACATGGCAAAATACACTGTTCAACATTCAACGTGGCATGATACACTGTTCAACATTCAACATGGCAAAATACACTGTTCAACATTCAACATGGCATGATACACTGTTCAATTCAACATTCAACATTGAATATTCAACATTCAACATTCAACATTCAACATCAACATTCAACATGGCGTTATACACTGTTCAACTGTTCAACATTCCACATGGCATGATACACTGTTCAACATTCAACATGGCGTGACACACTGTTCAATGGCGTGATGATACACTGTTGGCAACATACATATGGCAAGATACACTGTTCAACATTCAACGTAACATGGCATGGTCTTTCTTTATTTATCACCTTTATTTATCACCTCAGTACGCAGGACGCATGCCATACATGGACCTATTATATGTCCTAACTCGCCACGAGTCTGTTTTAGCAATCCGACCGGTGAGCGAAGTCATAGGTTTGAATGTTGTTGGGGAATTAGACTTTTTCTTTGTCTCACGCTCGTAATATGATGACATGAACATTTATTACATCTTTCTTATTATCTCATTTTCAGTTGTTGCTCGACTAATTGCCAGCAGGGCATAATGAATTAAAGGGAAACCTAAAGCCGCATTTGATACCTGATTTATCTTTACTGTTTTTGACTGATTAGAAACAATTACCGGGAGATCAGGATTCACATTCGATAGTGTGAAATATCTGCTGCAGTCTGCTGACTTACATGATGGAAACGTGCGGCTGCATTATTGCTGTCATGGAGATCAATTATAAGAATAATTTTCCTTAGTGACAGCCACTTTATGAAAACGCATTAGCTTATTGAAATAAACTCGTGTAGTATAACTTCCGGTAAGTACCATAACTTTCACACCGCTTGTTTTGTTTAAACGGGAGATAAGGAGCATAAAAAGCCTTTCAGTTCTTTAATACACGAAAAAAAATCTACATGAACTTTCAACAGTAATGTTCAATTTAATTTTTATCTTTAAAGTTTCTTATTACACATCAGCGTTTTGAGCAAATAAAATCAAAATCTGAGGGTTCGATTGGATTTAACTAACCTACGCTCCTAAATTCAAGAAAAATCCAAAATTTCATTTTGTAAAAAAGACTAAAAACAAGAACTCTTCGAGTAGCCTGAAGTCGGGCTTTAACGGTCTTGTAAGTGCCCCTAAAGCCTGGTTTCCATATAATCGCAAGGATCGATGTGATCCCAGAAAAAAGTGTTGTGAGACCCTTGCGATCATATGGAAACGAAAACTTTGCGATCCTTGTGATCGTTACGATCCTTGTGATCCTTGCGATTGCGATCGCAGAGATTGAAATTTTTCTATGTCTGTGATCCTTGCGATCGAGATGTTTTTATATGGAAAACACTCTTGCGATCCTTGCGACCCAATTGTACCCCAAAGCCTTGTATCCCATAATGCACTTAAAGTTTATCGGATCCAGGCCTACTCGAACTCTACTTGAGGTCTCAGCGATCGCAAGGATCGCAAGAATCGCAGCGATAGTCGGTCGTAACAATAATGGAAACCAGGCTTAAGGTACGAGAATTAATTCAAATGTTATGATTTGTTTTACAGTCGATTTTCCGGTCACACAAGGTGATCCGTCACGCACGTTGCTACGTTATTTGAAACTTTAATCAGTTTTTCGCAATCACTCGTGCATGCAAGGTCAACTTTGACTTTAACTTCAACTTTATTACTTTCATTTATCTGTTGCTCGGAAAGAAAGAAAAGGGAAATCGTTACCGAATGGAATTCTCGCAAAATCCGGTAATTATGTAAATTATTTTTACTTGACATGTTTCGTTTTGTCATTAACCTTTTTCTTATGCTGTAAATAAATCCAATTCATCCACGAGCTTGAAGTTGCTATATCAACTGATATAACATCACTAACACTTCGCCGCAGGCTACAAACCACTTGAAAAGAACGAGAAGCACACAACCCAATTTATAAGTCGGGCTTGGCTTGCAGCGGCCAGCCTGACTAACAAACAACACCAGATCAGACAGATTAGCACAGCTGAATTTCTTGTGGCGAACACCTCCATATTGGATACCTCCCACCTGGTCCCACTGCGGGAGACCAAAAGTCATCCAAATTCTACCAAAAAACGACGCGTCTCAATTTCGGTTCGGAGCACCGATGAAACATTTTTATTTGAATGTTCACTAGTCGAGGTCACACTGTTTTTAAGATCAGTTATGTATCTAAGGAACGAAGTTAGAACCATTGTTACACCAGTAAAAAGACACTGGATATAGTTAACTTTCAGTTGACCGTAAGTTTAGAGCCAGAAATTTTAGATGAGTGTAAAAACCAAATGGTCGATGACTCAACTAATAAGCTGAAAATTGAGAACCACCATTAAACTCGACAGCTAATAGAGCCGAAAATAATAAAATGTCTTATTAACTTTCTAGCTAACCGGAAATTGTAAAGAAGAGGCAGCTGCGTTTAACTATAGCAAGTATCATATAACACATTTTGCTAATTTTAAAACGAAAACAAAATGGGATAAAGCTTGAAGAATTGAATTTGCGCAAGGATTTGAATATCTTCTTAGCTAAATCTCTTCATTTTCGCTTTAATAATTCACTTCAAATATATCCTAAAATTAATCAATTAACGTATTTGGCCTCAGAAATCGAAAATTACCATTATAACCATCCCTTTTAACAAATAAAAACAGTCGGGTAATATTGATTTGTTTTCTCTCGAGAAATTACCTGTCCCTTCGCGCTTTCGTTGAATTTTGTCAGTATTGCACCTTACAAGAGGCGATTTTTTTAAAATATATTTACAGGCTTGAAGGAAAAGGTGTCGTTTGCAATAATTTCGTGAAATTAAATGAAATTTACGATTTCATGTATTGCAGACAATGAAGCGCAATCACGAAAATTTAAATAATGTAACAAACAGGAGAAAATTGATTTTTTTCCAGAACGGATAATTGCGATTTCCTAATCTCCCTTCGAGAAAGGAGATAAAAATTAAAAACCAAGTCCTGCCGACTAATATTTTGTAAAATTGACACAATTCATTACTAAGGAAGTGCGAACATAAAATAACTATGACATAAGGTATTTTGTTTCTAAAATCCTTTGCGCGCGAAAAAATAAATCAGTGACACAGACTATTATTAAATATTAGAATATATCATAAAAAAAAACTTACCGGTAAGGACATGAGATAATCCATCACTTCTTGCAAACAGTCCATACGTTAGGAAAAATAAGAATGTTCCGTGGTAAAATATCGTCATGTTCCCTTTGTGTACAATACGCAATCTGCAATGTTCAAGTTACAAAAATATGATAAAAAAAATCGCGCAGTCCTGAATGCTGGTCTAGGAGAATTTTTAAGCACTTTGAAGTGCTTAAAAGAGTGTTCAATATTGCACTACGAATAGAGGATGTAAATGTTGCTCTCTAGATAGACCTTATTTTTTAAATTTATAATGTTACAGGCATGCTTGTCGAAAAAAATAAATCAATATTGAGCAAAACTCGTAAACAAATATCGTAGAAAAACATCTGATAGGTGTTAGGAATAAGCAAGACATATATCAAATATTACCTTGACGGTCCATACCGCTTGTGCAGAAAAAAATAGTGAAAAATTAAAAGAGAAATCATTAAAAGTCGTTCTTAAATAATAAAAAGTACTCGACAGTGAGTATACAATGCCTTAGCCGGTGCTTTCATTATATTATAAGGCTTTTGAATTAATTACCATGGTTAATGGTTACATGATCTGTTTTGAAATTGAAATCTAAAATTCAATAAGCTTTATTTTAAATATAACTAGGCATGAACCCAATCTTTTTTTAAAAACATCGTTTATATTTTAAAACATAGTTTGCTTTATTAAACGCTGTCATAAATTACTAAAGCTATATTTCATCAGCTGCCTCTTAATGCCAACGAACGCAAAAGACACAATTTAGTTTGTGAACACCATTATCAGCGGCATTATTTAAATAAGCCAGCTTTTGTCATTTTCATGCCGATAAAATTGTGCTATCAGCTTTAAAGGATATGACATTTCTTAAACTCCTTAATACTTTAACGGGCAGAATTGTCGGATCAAATTAATGGCAATTAGTCAATTTGGCCTTCTTTTCCCGCAGCATGCAAGGCTGCCTCTTTGTCAAAAAGAAAAGATAGCGTGGGGTACTTGATGTGCTAGTTTTCGCGAGAGGAAGCTGCAATCTCAAGCAATACATATACTCTTAAACATGACATGTAAATCATTGATTGTGCAACAATGTTGGCCATTACATGTATATACAGATCCTTAAGGAAACATGATTCTACTTTCAGTACACCTGCCGAGGGACGAGAGTGGCCTTGGGTCTCCAAGTCAAATGGTTGTACTTGGCAGCAATAAAAAGGACTGGAGGAGGCTAGTGGTCGCCAGCGCGATGCAAAAGCCCTCTGTCGTACTCACCTGTCAATCTATTGTGTTTTCAGAGATGTCGGACTTGAGCCTGTTCCATGCAGCAGGTTAATAAGGAGCAAAGGAAAGAATCCGAAGACGTGCAATTTAAAAAAACTACTTATCTTCGCGCCATTCCCACTAACGACATAACGGCTGGAAAATATTAATGCCAGGAACTTTCCTAAAATTGTTTAATTTTTAATTAAAAATAATTGGAATTTGTACGACATTTTCGACAGGTTTCGTCCGAGATTGCAGCTTGCCGTCTGACGGCTCGATTCAACATCAATGAAAAATATTAAATCTTAATTGATTTTGTACTAAGAATCTCTCTCAAAGCAAGCCCCATGTACAGTGTAACGCTACCCATTCCAAGAAGACTCTTTACAATACAGACCGGCAATTAACTCGCTAAAACGGGTTCGAAATAAAGGGGCATTGCAAAAAATACACTATTCTCTTGTAATAAACGATGTTTTTTGTGCATAACTGGTAAAAAAATATATGTTGTTTTTTTTTCACTCCAGGATAATGCATGGGAAGATTTCCCGCCGGCTGAATTAATTTATTCCATGTTTTCCAGTCAGGAAAAAGAAATATATTCAAAAACTCAGTTATCCATAACAACAACTAAAAACGCTTTATTTACAAGAAAATATCCACCTGAAATGTACCAAATAGGCCACCACCAGTACCGTTGGCGTTTTTGTACAAAAATCATGATGCACCATTGCTCTTTATTTGATATAAACAAATGAAATAGCCTTCACCTGTTTCATTGTATTCCCATATAAAGCAACGCTTACACACAATAATCTTTTTGTCTAGCTAACAAACGCTTTTCGCTTTTTTACCCATTAAGCAAGTATTATACCACTGATTTTTTTTGGTATATTTTCTATAAATAATTAGTCAATGATCGGTGACTGAGCCGATTAGTACTCCAAGTAAAATTAAATATGTGTTAACTTAAATTTTTTTTAGGAAAATGATAAATTTCATTAAATTACAAGACTTTAAATAAGTTAAGCATCCGACTTGTTGATGTCGTTCTTCAGGACATACACCAACATATTTCAAATTTGTTTAAAATTAGGGCCACATCATATAACTTGCGTAGCAGTGGTCTCAATGTTTTACAACCATCATACAATAGTCTCCACAAGCATAATTCATTTTTTACTTAATTTCTCATTTTTGGAGCCAACTACCGGCTGCCTCCAAATTGGCCACTACGCTGACACAATTTCGATCACTAATTAAGGGCGCTAAATTTACCAGCTTTCAGTGTAGCAAATGCCTCTAAGACCTGGACTTCTTAATCCACATGTATTCGCCAATTTTAGCTTTTTATTATTAACACAATACATAGAACATTCACTTCTTTATAACTTTTTACTTTGAAACATTTGTCGTAAGTTTTTGTATAGTGTATTGAAGTACTAGTTAGATTGTTTCATAACTTAAATTGTGTTACAACTTAAATTGTATTTTTGTCGAGCGTTTTTTACATGAGCCTCTGGCCCGGGAGATTGAGTGACCACTCCCTACTTTATTGATCTTAAATAAGTTATTACATTATGACATTACATGGTGGCCGTAAACATTTCCACAACAGTTTACCTCACTAATCGATGTGTACACTGATTAAGAAGAAGAGCTTTTGTAGTAGCGTTAGGTTAAGGTTAAGAATATTGTTGACGCTACTTAAAAAACAGCTATTGCCATTAATATTTACACTACCAGGTATACGCTCAATAAATAAAACCACAACATAATGTTAAATATTGTACATGTAAACAGTGATGGATGCATGAATGGAGAGAGAATAATATGTATATCTTCTGGTTAAAATTTTTATTTCGTTTGAAAATTTTCAAACCAGTTATTTTTGTTTTCCTTTGTTTCAGATTTTGATAATGAATCTGATAGATAGGAAAATATAAATTACCGTGAAGCAGGAAATTTTTGCGGGAGTTTAATTTTGCGGATTGGCGATTTTTTGTGTTTCAAGATGACTGAAATTTCTGCCGGGAACTAATTTTTGCGTTTTCCTGTTCAAGCTGCACAACATGATATCAACCCGCTCTACTTAGAGATATTTCATTGAGTTGTATTAAATGTTCGAATGTCAGTACTGCCCTAAAGGTCGGCACACGCAAGACGACTAGCCGACTAGTCGCTCCGACCGGTCGCCGCGACTAGTCGTCCGCGTGCGAACTACTCATTTTCGGCAAAAAATGTAGTCGCGCCGACAAAAATTTGGTCGCGGCGACTGATTACAGAAGTTAAAACTGGCTTGAATTTCTGCAACCAGTCGCGGAAGTTTTCTGTTCATGCAACTGGTCGGTGTGACCGAATGAAAATAAGCCAATCACAGATCAGCATTACAAAGTCACAAAACTCTGTTTCAAGATAGCTGCACAAACAAGAAGCGTATGAAAAGCACCTCTTTCTTTCACCGTAGAAGCGACTGTCGAACGCACATTCTTCTTTCATACGTAACTGGTCCCTCCTCGTCTAACATCATCATCATCATTAACAGCAACAACCTTTTCGTCCTAACTCTAGAGGCCATTTTGCACTGACAAATACATGAAAACGGGTTGGCATAAACAAACAAACTTCCCGTCATTTTTCCCGCCTGTTAAAAAAAGAGAATGCGTGACAACAACTTCCACCAGAGCCTTTACTTCACTTGGTCCATCTCTGACAACCAACTGCCTTTTCTAGACCTCTGTCACTAGACTGTCACTCGTATCTCACATACTCGTATCACACATCATCTTGGGGGGGGGGGGGGGGGGGGGGAAGAAGAGACAGAGGATTTGAACTTCCCACATCCCGTACTCTTTACTCTCAGTTTCCACTCCCGCCGGCAATCCCTGGGGAGAGACAGGAGGCTCTGAACTTCCTGCTTCCCGTACGCGTCACTGCAGTTTCCGCCCCCTTCCTGCTGGAAGAGAAGCTTAGGTCCGGTTCAAACGTCGAACTTCACATGTGCCGAATCTAATGCAAAATGAGCAAAATCTATTGTACTGTTCGATTTGCTCTTTTTCTTTTTACTTCGCTGTTAAAATACATATTCTCATGCTTTAAAACATATAGAATGGTGAGTTGATCGTTCAATTAAGGAAATTATTATTCGAAAAACTGCATGGGTAACCTTTTGTTTTTGCTTGTTTATAAAATTAATAGCATCCAAATGATAAACAATTTATGTCTGATATAAAGACACATTATGTGGCATAAAATTTGAAAGATGCATGTTGATTTGTATCTCGGAAATTTGGTTTTTCACTGACGATCGTGCGTGATTAAATAGGGAAGTGGTGAGTGTAAATCAGGGATCCCTACTGCGAGTATTAAAATTTAAACAGCAGGCTTAAAATGTTTTCCAACTTTCCTCTTATTGTTTTAGCGCCTAATTTTTATAACCGATTTTTGTCTTACTCTTACAGTTTGATCACTTCGGCTGTTATATAATAATTGACGTGACAGAACACTCCAGTAAGAAAACGAAATATTATTATGATTTTAAGAGCTATTGAACTGAACGTATCCCTTTCCTGATGGGGTTAATGCCCGCTTGTCTAAGAATTTGCCAAAGTTAATCTAGCCTCTTCCAGGCGTTTAGATTGTGGGGAGCAGCGAAAAGCGGCGCGTGGCGCTATAGCCCCCCCCCCCCTCGTTTTTTCTCTTGCGCCCAATTTTTCTTTCGCGCGCCACAAACTTAACGCCTGGAACAGGCTAAAGTTAATCCCTTCCTTAAATGACTTTTTTTTATCTCCCTTAAAAAAAGACCATATTTGAAATTAGAATTTTACAATTTCACTTCAGATAGTTCGACCGTCCGAGGTAAAATTCCACTTAAGAAAGTTCTATTTCTTTTAATTTTTTCTATTTTTTTTTTGTATAATACTTTTTGTCCGATCCCCAAATTAGCATGGGACTCTCCCAGGCTATAAGGTTTTGACACTTTAATAAAGTTTCTGTCTATAAAATTTACCATGACTATTCAGAAAGTTCGAGGTGAAATTTCACTAAAAAAAGTTTTATTTCTTTATCATAACTTTATCTGAACATCAGAGGTGACCAGTCTTCCAAACAGATCGGAAATCACTGTTGGTTGCCCATGATAGATCATGGCGTACTTCCAAGTTTCGTTCTTCGAGTAATGAACTAAGACGCAACAAACAATGGGATCAGTTGATCCGTTAATTCATGCACAATTTACACAAATTATAGGAAGCGGCCAACAGCGTTTTCGTTTCTCGGATTGCACGCTAAAATTATTGTTATGTTAAAGTGCCATTTAACGGGTGTTTTGCACTCACGAGGGGCTTGGACGGGAAGCCATGCAGGTGAAAACTTGTTTTGGAGCGATTCTCAAGTATCCGTCCACTTACGCTTTGCAGAACGAGAAATATCAAAACAAAAAAAATCGTTTCTTACTCAATGACTCATGCAAATAAGAGGCCGGTTATTCTAGAATCTAAAAGATCCTGTTACTAGATATTAAATAGTATACTATTACGCACTGCAACAATCATCGCATCGCATTAAGGTCTGGGATGAAATTCGGCTCCAATCATCTTCAGTCCCCTGAACTCCACAAATCCAGACCATCAATGGTCTCTTAATCCCCCAAAACTTACATCCAACCAAAGAGGCCATTGATGGTCTGCTGACAAGATCAAGTAACAATCAGTGCCCCGGAGGATAGGGAGGGGCACATTCACACCCAGTAAACAACACATGTCAGTCAACCTATCCCAGTAGTCCGAATATCATCACAACTGCATTGGCCATGCCAAAACGCACCACCAAACCTCACTCCCAAACCTCACTCCCAAACCTCACTCCCCAAACCTTACTCCCCACACCTCATTTTCCCAAAGTGCACAAAATCCAGGCCTCACTGTTATCTCCAAGGCCACAATAATTGCTCGCCATGCGCCCGACCAAGAGCGACTTTACATCGTATAAACGTGAGCGATTGGTATCATGTCTGTAACTTGATAGTTTACTTGAAAGTTTCCAGGGCAACCATCACCCCCTCACTGGCCCCAATAAGGGTCTCCTTCCAGTGAGCCTAAATGTATGGGTTAGGCAGCTGTTGAGCCGAAACCAGTAGACATTCGTCAAAGGACGGATCAAACTGCTAGTCCCATGCCGGGGGGACGTAAAATGGGAGACCCCCCGGGGCCAGCAAGGGGGCGACAGTTGTGACCCAGAATAACTAGGGGAGTTGGATTAAGATACTCCGTTTTCGCAACTGTCACTCCCAGCAGCCTAGGGGTAGGTCGGGGGGGAAGAAGAAATAATTAAAATAGTACGTCCAGTAGTGATCGACTGGCGGTCCCTCACTGGGGGACAAATGTTAGTAAGATAATGACTTGAAGCTCAACACGATAATCGTTAAAAAGATACTTAATAGTAAAAACTGACGATCCCTTGCCAACAGAATCATTTCAATAAAAGACAAGTGTCAATGTGACAATAACTTGAAGCTCAACACAATTAACCTCAAACAATATTACTTGTGCGCGTGCACACACTCATTAGTAAACATCAATCGTTTCCTTGACGAAAGGATCATGTCATTAAGAGCACAATGAAAAAACCGAGCTCGAACAATATGCACTGTAACACTTTCATTAGTGATCATCAGTCGTTCCCTTGACGAAAGAATCATGTTACTAAGAGTACAAATAAACACCGAGCCCAAACAATGCTCATTGTAAACATACTCATTAGTGATCATCAATCGCTCCCTTAACGAAAGAATCATGCCACCAAGAGTACAACCAAATACTGATCTCGAATAATACTCATCGTAAACACACTCATTAGTGATCATCAGTCGTTCCCTTGACGAAAGAATCATGTCACTAAGAGTACAAACAAACACCGAGCCCAAACAATGCTCATTGTAAACATACTCATTAGTGATCATCAATCGCTCCCTTGACGAAAGAATCATGCCACCAAGAGTACAACCAAATACTGAGCTCGAATAATACTCATCGTAAACACACTCATTAGTGATCATCAGTCGTTCCCTTGACGAAAGAATCATGTCACTAAGAGTACAAATAAACACCGAGCCCAAACAATGCTCATCGTAAACATACTCATTAGTGATCATCAATCGCTCCCTTGACGAAAGAATCATGCCACCAAGAGTACAACCAAATACTGAGCTCGAATAATACTCATCGTAAACACACTCATTAGTGATCATCAGTCGTTCCCTTGACGAAAGAATCATGTCACTAAGAGTACAAATAAACACCGAGCCCAAACAATGCTCATTGTAAACATACTCATTAGTGATCATCAATCGCTCCCTTAACGAAAGAATCATGCCACCAAGAGTACAACCAAATACTGAGCTCGAATGATACTCATCGTAAACACACTCATAAGTGATCATCAGTCGTTCCCTTGACGAAAGAATCATGTCACTAAGAGTACAAATAAACACCGAGCCCAAACAATGCTCATTGTAAACATACTCATAAGTGATCATCAATCGCTCCCTTGCCGACAGAATCATTTTACTGAGAGACAAATCTCCACGTGAGAATATAAATCTGAGCTCAATACAAAAAATCATTCAACACTCATTAGTAATCAACTGACGGACCCTCGCCGACAGAATCATTTTACCAAGAGGCACACGTGGTGACAACATTTGACGACAGAAAATACCTCTCACCATTGAGGGCAAAACATGAGCACAAAACATCCGTGGTCATCGTTCAAATATCAAGCCGAGTAACTTACTTCAAGGTACAATGTAACTCTCCCAAACCTCAAAAACTAGCGCTTGCCCAGTAAGAGATAATTGCAGTTTTGCTCCAATATTAAGCCCCAGCCGAGCGATTCATCCTACAAAAGGAATCAAGAAACTGGCGATATATCGCCCACATTTATATTAGAACAATATATCGGATGAAATGCAACAAACATTTATGGAGGTTGCTCGAAATTGTACGCCGGCGACAACAATGACAACAAACACTAAAGGGAAAGAGACGCCCACGTGTGCCAACAAAAAATACACTCCAAGTCAAATACATCAATTTTGTAGTCTTTACCTGAGTCACCAAGCCAAATGAGCTTCAAAGGGTGGTGTACATACTACCGAAGACGATAAAAGGTCAGCGCTGGTGTTCAGATAGCGAGAGACACTTAATTTTGATGTTGACGGAGCCGTTGCACTTGAAGGAATGACAATTTATTCATATCTTGTTGGTCTTATATGCTCTGCTTATGATTTATGCAGTGCGAATATTAAATATAAAATAAATGAACAAAAATAAATAAAAAATGAAACAAATGTTTGAATAAATTAATGACTAAACAAATAATAAACCCTGTTATAATCTCTTTCAACGTGACTATTTTGTGTGGAAATCAATTGCCATTTAAAATCGCGGGTTGACATCTTAGGCTCATCAGTATGCAAATGTCCGAAGAGTGCCTTACGAATAATTACGACGATCTGCGGAATGTGCATGATAAGTTTTATTGAAAGTTGTGGTTACTGTATGGAATGCCACAGTGGGCAAACTAGTGATCAAGATTATTTTTACGGTACAGTCTTATGGCAAAGAACTGGTGCAGATGTCATTCAACTTAGCCAGTCAAGAATTGCAATGGATACTCGAGAACAATGGGTCACCGGTCGAAAAAAGTAATTAATCGTTCGAGAATTGTTATCAGTTGACAGTTTCTCTCCTTGAAACGCTTATAACTTTCAATGAAAGAAAATTCGCTTTTGTCATGATCGACCATTTGTTGGAACAATTAAATAGTGTTGTGCACTTTTTGAGTGATAAACCAGTAAACATGGACACAAAATCACGCTTTAGTAATTTTACACTTTAAAGGGGCACTTTCCCGCCAAAATAACGAAATTGTGTTTACTGAATTTCCACGTTATATCGCCAAATGCCACCAAATATACAACTAAATGGATAAAAGATATTATAGAGCAAAACAGAAGCAGTATTGGAGAAAACAAGTGCAGGATTAAAAGGATGGAAGTGGATTACAGTTTATCAACTTTGTTTTCGTGAATCGAAGATTCAATTCTGGTAGAATTTTGAGATTTTTAGTCTTATTTGTCATTTAGTTCATATTTCTTTGCGTTCATCACTTTGGGTGATTCCATCTTCGTTTTTAAGATAGTAAAGCAACCTCCCGGCCATAATCATGAAAACACGATTTTCTCCCGCTCGTTGCATCGCTTATTCGCGCCGTTTTTTTCGTTTCGCTGCTCCCAACTATCTGCATACCTGGAACAGGCGCTCGGTTTACTCGTTCGATCTTGAGTTGTGTAGGCTTTGAGTTTTGAGCTTTGACTTTCACCCGACAACGTTAATTGAAATAGCTGTATATATATATATATATATAGACAACAAGTTGTAAAATACGCCCCTAACAAATTTTGACCAGGTATCACTCATGACTTTAGTGTTTCTTTGCAGCTGATCGTGCAACTTTACTACATGTTTTAAACCCGTTGAAGAAATCCCATAAAAACGTGCGACTATTGGCACTAACCGGTCGTTCTGAATTGTTCATGTTGATATCGATGCCTGCTAGCTGATGTAGACTAAAAAATACATTAAGAATAGCGAAATTAGCCTAAGCAAACAATATACATGTTAGTTATTCTTTATATTGTGAAAGAAATTCACGAGAATTTGGATACATAATTGTACGTAAGCTACCTAGCTCGTTAAAGGCGATCAAAGTTGGTTCTTTTCACGTCGCTGAGCTTTAAATTAACTAGACAAAAACGGCGTGAGGGGCTACCCGTCTTTGATATGTGCGAAAAGTAATATAAAGGTAGAGCAATTAAATAACACTGAAACACACCTGCATGGGCTATGGTGAGACTTGGCTCAGAAATAAATAAATAAACAGTTTGTTCACCTTTAAGAGTGGAGCTTTAAGGTATTAAGGTCGAATTCGATGTAGGCGACCTTCACCATTTATAGAATGGCGATTTCACTCAGAGGAACGATATTTCAAGATAAATGACGAGTATCTATGACATAGTTACTATAACAACCAATAAAAACAGCACAAAACAAAGGTGAAGAATTTCCGACGAGTTATGCAAATAAAAGTTGTGAGAGATCGAGCCAGTATCTACGTACCAATTTAAGAAATAGTGAGTATATGAAATAAGGATAACTCACCAAATTAACCATTTAGACTCACTCACTGTTTTCCAGGGTTCTGCTTGGAGGCAGCCTCAGAAGTGACGCAGAAATTACGAAGCAGCTTGACTAGAGCAATGGACGTGCTATACAAATCGAATAAATTAATTTAACGAACTAAGTGAAACGCGCGTAAAAATGTCAAGAATTATGTTAAAATCCAATTTAAGATTCTTTACTGCTTATAAAAGGGAAAGAAGTTAATGATTTTTTTTTATATATTTGGGGATAGGCCTTTCATAAGCATCCACCAACTCGTTTGAAAATTAAAGCCTTCATCAATCGTTCTTTTTAAAAAGCTTAAACTTCATATTCACCAAATTGTTGTTTTTTCCGTTAAAAAAAACACAAATTGCATCTGTGATGGAGGAAAAAAGAAATAAAAAGAAAAGGTTGGACTTTGGTGCAATGATCCGCAATGATCCGATTAGCTCATCCTCTGCATAACTGAATTAGTTCACCACCTTACTTGAGCTACAGTTAATTTGAAAATATTTTCCTTTTTTGCTATTTAAAAAATGGAACGCATCATAAAAATTACAGGCACTTATGACTAAACCTTTGCGCTGAAAGGTCTCTTTGAGGTAATTGCTGCGAGTGCGAGTAACCAGCAGCAGACCTGTGCCAATTTATTAAAGTTGAAATTTATTTCCATTCTCGCCATCTGCAATCCAAGGCACTTACTTTTTTTCTTAGAGCAATATTAGAGTTATTTGAAATACAACTTGACCAATTTTTTGGGGTTCCATTGATATCAATATCTTTTGACTTTAAGCTACTTTATAAAGTAATACAAAACATAGCGACATTGCCCCTTTCATAATCATCTTGCCATGAAGTGTAATTTACTATGTCAGCAGTGGCCCCCTTCCCCCATATCGTACATGTACCAAAAAATAGGGTTTGGAGGGCGGAACAATTTTTCAGTCTTAAGACTTTGACCCCCCCCCCCCCCCCCCCCCCAATCCCTATTCACTCCGCCCCCACCCCTCCCCTCTTATGATAGAGACTCAGATCCGCCACTGGTCAGTTGGTAAGACAGTCAAACGGGCTGGCTGCTCACTGGTAAGTTTGGCCGATCTATTAACCCTCAAAATTGAACAAAAAATAATCGAATTTCATTGTGTAAAATACTGACAGAAAAACAAAAAATACCATAAGACGGTAGTGCTGAGTAGAGCTTTCATTTGAATCATCACATCACGAAGTTCATCCCACAGATTAACAGTTGGCTCATGGTCTAATTCTGGCAGTGAAGTGGTTTAAGCGTTGCGTGCGTTATTTTGGAAGGACAATAACGTAGTACGTAGTCGGAGAAGTGATTTACCTTCGATGGTGGCTGTTACAGCTGCTCGATCACATGCAGTTTGATGTGCTTTATGTTTTAGCGTATGATTCAAAACTGTATCATTATCACTGAGTGAAAGTAAAGTGGCGTACTGTTGCAAACGATTGGAGGAAATAGACAATAAAGTATATGATTTAACTACGTCAGTACTTCTGCTCACCTACTTCCTAATGAAGCGCTTTTGTTTCTCAAAACGCCAAACCGTAATAATCCTTTCATATTGAAGACATTGTTAACGACTGGTTTTGAAAGGTGATAAATGGTGAGAAAATATGGAGAAAGCAGATTTTTCGATTAGTTTTCGATTTTAAAAACAGTATTTTATTCTGCCCACAACTAAACTGACGATCAAAACCACACCGACAAATAAGTTTTTCAAAAACGCTACCCAAATTGAGGACTTTGAACTCGAAGACTTTTTGAACTGTTTGGCCTTCGTGCACGCTTAAAATGATCAAAATTAAAATAAAACAAAGATTTTTGAAAAGTATGACGTTGTAACATCGAAACATTAGTTTTTTACCAGCCTTGGTCGGTCCGTATAGGAAAAAACTGTGCCCGAGGTCTTGAGTACGGCCCGAGGCCGCAGGCCATGGACCGTTTTCTTGCTTCAACTCAGCGATTTGCCGAGAAAATCGTGATATACTTGTACAGAAAGAAATCATGTCTTTACACGCCGCGTCAAGCAAAACTGACACAACGCGTGCAAAACCTAAATTAGCAACTTTTCATTCATAAACAGAAGAACTCAGTACTTTGCAAAGTGAACTAATTTCTATCAGTTTATGTCTCTCGGTAGAATAAATGGCTGTTGCGTTTGCTTCCGGTGAGGATGGAGAAATGTTCTTGCCTGCAGCGAAGCCGTGGAAAGCTGAAGATTAACTTTTAAAACTTTTCAAATTTTTGTATAAAAGAAAAATCGAGCGTAATTCATTCATAGCAGTGCGATAGCTTAAACTGAGCTATTCTCATTTAAAAATCATATTTTCTTGAAAGAAAACGGACAGAATTTAGATAAAAGAAGGTAACGACTGCGAAATAAAAGCATTCAAACCGAGCAATGAAGTGAAAGCCCAAATTATCTCGTAAATAAAATCCGATCGCGAAATTGCGAGTATTAAAATTTATATTGACAAGATGGTACAAAACTAGAGTTTAATTGCTCTATATAAAAATGTTCGGGGAATTCAAATGTCAGTTGACAGTTAAAATTTAGGCCATCTGCCAGTTGTCAGTTAAATTTTGTGTCATTTGTCAGTTGTCAGTTAAATGACTGTTAATAATTAACTAAGATCTGAAATAAATGTTTTGGCACATTTTAGTCTCCCTACAATGACTAAAAATGCATATCATAGTGCGCTTCAACATCATCGTCTTTGTAGAAATCATTTGCCGGTTTCAATTTTGCCTGTTGTAATATTATATAACTTGTACGCACGGGGACAATTTTGAATATGTTGATTGATACATGAAATATGCAAACTGTCTAAAGCTAATTACGAGTATTAGACTTAGCCGAAAGAAGACTTGGATCAAACATATTATTTAATATACAGTCACCAGCCCTTCTATTTCCTTATTGACTTTCAGGCCTTCTATAGGGGGGCGTATTTAAAACTTAAAGATGGACTTGCTGTTCTAGGAACGTAAAGTACGATATACAAGTCAAAACCTATTATTGATATACAGAAAACAGAACTTGATAAGAAAGTATTAAAACTGTCCCATATAAAATTGGAAATGTTGAGATCAAAAATATAATGTGATTCTAACCCAATCCAAGTGGCTTTGGAGAGGAGGGCATATTAAATATAAAATAGAGACGGCGGCGGGGGACTTAATAGAGATGAGGGCGTAATACAGTGCATTTTGCGACATTTCTGACAATTCATATATAATTATACTAACAGCGTCCTCATATAAAAATGTAAATATTTTGGTTATTCAGTGTTTCAAAGATGCAGGTGTCTAAAACATAATAAGTTGCTTTCGTTTAAGTTAGAATTCAATTTTAAGTTAAACCGTTCCTTTATCCTAAATAAACTTCAGCATCATCGGCTTTGTAACAATTATTTCTTTGAATAAAACTTCAAAGCACGAGAATATAGTTGAATATGTTGATTTATTATACGCAAACGAAACTTTACCTTTTTAATGTACTGAAGCGAAAATGACTGATTCTAAATTCAGAACGTGTCATATTTTGCATATAACATGTTTAAGGAGCAATCTGACATAATCCTGCTCCTTAAAACAGCTCAAAATCGAAGAAAAGCAGCTGTTTGTATACTGAGTGGAACTTTCCTTGAAATTCATCCAAAAAAGAAATTATATATTTCTATTGCGACCAACACTTTTAAAACAATTCACTCCCCCAGTGCATCACTTAAGTTTTGTCTGTTGATATATAAAACAGAATAATATCGAAAAGAAAAAAATTCGAAAATTTAGTTGTCTGAATTTTGGGTATGTAGTACGTACGTATTTAACCGGCCGACGGCTTTCATCCTCAAGGTAATGGCTTGCACAAGCGACTAACGAGTTTGTACTCGCTATATCCTCTCCGAACACAATAAATAGCGCACAGGAGGCTTCTCTTACTGTACTATCGGATAAAATTATTTGAATTCTTTGGCAAAGATGGTTTGAGAAGTGTTATTTTCAATTATTTGTTTTGAAACAGCATTCTCATGATCATAAACATAACCATTGATGAAAAGGCTGCTAGCTTCACATTCGCACATATGTCAAGGATTGCATGCAAGTATCAGTGTTAAACAAATACTTCGAAACCATGAATGATCTAGTATTTTTCCGTTACTATTTTCTAAATTTTGGATATAAAATTTGTTTCAAACGTAAATGAAACGAGTAAATCTAAAACCAAGGAACTCAGTTCACCTTTTTTTAATTGTCTTGTTTTTGGAGCAACATTATCTTTGGGTAGGCTGACGCACTTGCTTGTTTATGTTCTTGTTGGAATTTTAAAAGTCGATCTCAGGAGAATCTGTTTGTTTCTGAAATCCATCGATTGTGTTATGACTGTTTTCCTTTTGTTCTTATTTGACTGTTTATAAACTAGAGGTGAACAGTTTATTATAAACTCGCACTCACAAAATAAAAAGTCTAATACATTTCAAACCGAAATGGTCTACTACTAAAATCTGAATTCTTAGACTAGACTTACCTCAGTGTAGCAATGTTAACTTTTAGTAGCTTCAAACCAGCTCAAACGTTCCTTTAATATGAAACTAACATTCGGCACTACGGCTTCCTTTATGACCGCGTTGAAGACACTGCTTAAAATAAAACCGAAAAAGATTGTTATCAGTTGTCAGTTAACCCTGGTAAAAATGTCAGTTGTCAGTGAAATTTCAGCCATTTGTCAGTTGTCAGTTAAAATTTCAGCCATTTGTCAGTTGTCAGTAAATCCATTCCAGACCCTCAGACTACGTGGATGGATTGTTAAAATAAACAAGTGGAGAAGTAATTCATACAAAACGGAAAGCGAAAAGCGACGTGCTTCGTATTGTGTGGAGCGGTTCGTACTGCCCATGATAATGCAAAAGTTGAACGAGACTTACCAAAAGTTGAAGTTCGACTGGAATTCCACCTTGTCATCAATCACAGAGGGATTACGTGAGATAGCATTGCGCCTGCGTGAACTCAGTCTTTAAAGCACCAGCCATGTGCATCGTAGTGCATCGTAGTCAAGTATACAGGGTTGGGTCCAAGGGTGGGCACGTAATCCCTCTGTGATTGATGACAAGGTGGAATTCCAGTCGAACTTCAACTTTTGTTAAGTCTCGTTCAACTTTTGCATTCCACCTTGTCATCCACAGAGGGACCACGTGAGATTTCAAAGACAGATGCACAGGGCTGAAAAATAAATAATTCCACACAGGAACAGAACATTCACTGCAAAAATTTATTTGCAAAAGTGTCTTCCACAATCTTTTTGTCATAGAATTTGGCAAATGTAGAATCTGACTTCCAACCAGCCCTGTCAAGAATATCTGGTAAAGGAACATCACTCAGCTTAGCCTTAGAATTAGAGGCTGATCTAGTACTATGCGGCTTAAAAACACTTACATCAATGCCTGAACTTTGTAAGACAGACTTAACCCAACGGCTTACTGTGTCTCTAGACACAGGCCCATATGGTTTAACATAACTTAGCAAAAGTTGATAATGGGTCCCCCTAAGAGGCTTTGTTCTAGCTAAATACTCATGAAGCATGGTCACAACACAGAGTCGTGGGTCTGTGAATGAATGAAGCTCAATGACCATGGCCTTGGACCCTGGTTTAGACTGTTTAACATGCTCTTGCAATCTGAATAGAACAGATGATCCACTGTCTATCATTGAGTCAACTCGTAAAAGAAATAATGATTGCCCTCTTTGGGCAGTAACTAAAGCTATATTGTAAGTCTAAGAGTTAAACTTTTGAGAGAAATCTCATTTACTGGAGACAACGACTTTAAATAATTGAGAACTTGGTTAACATCCCAAACAGCTGTATAACGAGGCATAGCAGGACGTGACTCAAATACTCCCTTAAGAAATCTGATAACTAGTGGGTGTTTACCAAACGGAAACCCATCTATTGAGGGTAGTATTGATGAAAGGGCGGAGCGAGCAGTGTTTAGGCTACTGAGACCCTCATTAAATAAAGTCAACAAAAACTCTAAAACTTGGCCTAAAGAGGGACAATCTGCAGTAATCTGTCCTTGATAACAGAAGTCAAGCCATTTCTTGTAATAGGATTGGTACTGTTTGCACGTCCCTTTTCTCAATGACTTGAGGATAACCTGGGCAGCTTCTGCTAAAATTCCCTGCTTTGTGATGAGTTCCCCGATAACTTGCATGCAATCAGTTTCAGTTTTGTCCCCATAGGATGTGGGTGACTGGGCTTGTTTGGAAGGTAGAGAGTATCCTCTGTCACTGGTAGCAATCGGGGCGTGTCCACCAACAGGTGTAGCAACTTTGAAAACCAAGGTTGGCTCGGCCAGAGTGGAGCAATCATGATCCCTTCCCCTGAGTCCCTTTCGATTTTCTGAAGGCAACGAAGAAGTAGACTAAAAGGAGGGAATGCATAGAATTGTTCTTGAGACCAGGTGTGAGAGAATGCATCAACAAATTGGGCTTCGGGATCTGGTTTCCATGACACATAACGGGGCACTTTTTTATTGATCCTAGATGCAAACAGATCAATAGATGGCTTGCCATAGAGTGCAATAATGTCATCAAAAGTATTGTCATTGAGAGTCCATTCAGTGTTATCATTGAATGTTCTAGATTCGTGGTCTGCATCAATATTTTCTTTGCCTGGTAGGGAAATGGCAGTTACCCAAAGATTCCTTAGAATACACCAGGTCCAGAGATCACGTGCTACTTTATTGCATCGCATAGACTGTGTTCCACCCATTGCATTAATGTAAGCTACAGCAGTGGTATTATCTATGTAGATATTCACATGACTATTTGTCATGGAAGAGCAGAATGATTTCAATGCAAAAAGGGCAGCTAATGTTTCTAGTTCATTGATGTGAAGTTCTGACTCAGTTTCTGTCCAACGACCCCCTGTTCTAGCTTCATTGCACACTGCCCCCCATCCTTGTTTAGATGCATCTGAATACAGGGAAAATGAGGGGTCCCCATGGGATATTGGCTTAAATGAACTATAAATATTGTTGATCCACCATTTGAGGTCGGCAACTGATAATGTCATCATTGAGTTCAGGTTCCCTTTGTTTTCTTTCAAAGCTCTGATTTTTTCTATCTTAAGACTTCTATAAAACAGTTGGGCATATTCAATACCAGGGAACATAGAGACCATTAAGCCTATCACCTCAGAAACTTCTTGAATGGAGGCATGTGTTTTGGACAGTAATGCTGAGCATCTGATTTTAAGTTTGTCAGCCTTTTCTGGTGTAGGTCTCACTGTCATGTTCACAGAGTTTAAAATAAATCCCAAAAAGGTTAACTCATGAGTTGGAATAAGAATAGACTTTTCCTGGTTTACAATAAAGCCCACTTTGGTGAAGAGTTGAACAGTGTCATGCACATTGCTATTGCAGTCATCAAATGAAGGCCCTTGAAGATATGAATCATCAATGTACCCTACATTGACATGACCCATTTGTCTCAAATTGGAGTAAACCGGTTTAAGTAATTTAGTAAAAAGTCTGGGGGCAGACGCAAGCCCATTAGGAAGGCAGGTAAACTGAAATAATTCCCCCCGCCAGGAGAATTTTAAATATTTTTGATAACTCTCATTGACTGGGACCGAGTAATAGGCATCTTTTAAATCCACCGATGCCATAAAACACCCAGGTGTCATAAGCAGGACTGCTGAGTTCAGGCTTTCCATTTTGAAGTGATGATTCTTAATATATTGATTTATTAAGTTCTTCAAATTTAGAATTAGCCTATATCCTCCAGTCTTCTTCTTTCGAAGAAAAATAGTTGAGAGAAATTGTCCTGGACAATGTTGACTTTTGACTATGACCCCCTTTCCTATGAGTTTTTCTATTTCTGTTTGAACAATGTCTTTTTCGTTAAAATTAGACTGAATTTCTTTAGGAGGAGTCAGTTGCGTAGGAGGACAATCAAGAAATTCAACATGAAAACCTTTCACTGTTTTAAGAATCTGAGAGTCGGAAGTAAGTTTTCTCCATTCCGGGAGAAATAATTTCAATCTACCTGCCGTTTGTTCTGATTCAGTAAGGCATACATTCTGACTTACCTCTGGTAACTCTTCTGAACTTTTGTTTACTTCCTTTGAATTTGAGTCTTCTGCTTGTGATTCACTGGACTCTGGCTTGGTTGACCGCGATTTGCGGTCTGTCGCCAGCCTAAAAAATGCTTCTGGTTTCCTCTCGCTCGAAAGAATTTTCCTCTGCCACTGGAGGATTGAAATTTGTATCCAAAATGAGGTTGACTTTGGGCCCTATGATGAACTGTGGATGTAACTTTCCGGCCAACCCGGTTTACTTCAGAGATGTCTTTGACCTTTTTGGACAGGTCTTCTCCGAAGAGTTCATCGGTTACAGTTGTAGACGCCGAGCAAAGGTGTTTATAATCCGAATGAAGGTCAGGCTTTATCAGTTCTTTTCGTCTAGTGTTGAGCTCGGTATTTGCATGAGCCAAAAGAGAAAGGCTATCAATTGCCTCTTGGGCGAGCGCTTTCCCGCCATTCATCTCATTGACACGTTTCAAGATGGCGTCAGCAACGCGAGCAAGGGCTGTCATGCCTTTAAAGAGAGATGTTTGTACTTTTTGAAATTTTAGGTCTTGAGACCTTATACCAGGACTGAGGTTGTCCCATATCAGTTGGTTGACTCGAACCCTTGTCAAACCCTCACAGTTTTCCGGTTGCGGGTACTTGTTAAGCTTGTCCTGAAGCTTGTCTTCGAGCATGCCGTCGCGAACGAGGCACGTCACAATTTTTGCTAGCTTTTCATGAATGGGAGGTCCCTTTTCCTCGGACCGGAGGTCATTTTTCACTGCTTCAAGGAAATCACCAAGTGATTCGCCTTTGTCAGACTGTTTGTCGGTGCCAGGTTCTTTGGCATCAGTCAAAAGCAGCAAAAATGCATCTACCGACTCATCAACATCCAGGTGACCACTGGAAGTAGGCGGTTTTGAAGTCGCATCGGTGCGAACTTCTTGCGCTGACGGTTTTGACAGATTACTGTCCATTTCACCGTCTGAGACCTCTTCCTCATAGGTAAACTTCTCGAGTGTTTTTGTTAACACACTTGTTAAAGAGTCAGCCATCTGTGAGAAACCTTTTTCCATGGCTTTTTGCAGAGCGCTGTCCTGTTTAGTGCTCTGTTTTTGTCGCTTTCCGGATTTTTCTCCGGGTACTGGGTGAACCTCGACCTGAACGTCTTCCGAAGGTCGTTTCGACGATGAAGCCGACATTTTTAAGGCAAAAGAAAAGTCCACTTTCGCGACACAGCACTAAATGACAACCGTTCACCACGAAGGCAACAACGCACTGAGTTCACGCAGGCGCAATGCTATCTCACGTGGTCCCTCTGTGGATGACAAGGTGGAATTTAGACCCGTCCACACGTATCCGGATATTTTTGAATCCGCAACTTTTTTGTTGCGGATTGGCCTTCCGTCCACACGTATCCGGCGAATTCGGCCTGCGAATCCGCAACTTTTTGAATCCGCTCCCGAGGGTGGAAATTTTTGAATACGCTACGAAGTACGGCATCGTGTGGACGGTCGAATCCGGATATTTTTTAATACGCTGACGTAACAGTATCGGATCCAGTCTTTAACTGCGCGAATATTCAAAAATCGCTTCACTTCCGCCTGGACTTATTTCAAGTCTAATCAAAACTATAACAAAATTCTCGAATCTGATTGGTTACCAGCAGGCCCGATTAGATCATTAATAGGACAGTTAACGCGTCATGCTTGTAATTGGACGATGTAATTGGACAGTAGGCGTCATTTGCGCGCGCTATCCTTTTTCGTGCGTGCATCTTGGTCAAAAACACACTCGGTTGTTATGTTTTTTCAAATCACCAAAACGTGTAACCATTAAACGTTTTATCCTCAAATTTTGTTATAGTTAACAACTATTCACCGAAGTGGAGGTGGGTAGTGGTGGATATTTACCTCGCCGCGAACCACCTACACTGAGGTGAATAGTTGTTTGAGTATATACTGAAACAGTGAGATAATATAACGAAAATGATGCTTTTTAACTCATTTTTTTCCTGTCAACGATTACAATTTTCGCGCGCAAATTGCGTGGAGGTGGATAGCACTTGCTATTCTGAGTTTCAGTAGCCAATCAGAGCGCGCCAACAATGCTATCCACTGTTTCAGTATATACTAATTATGCTTATTTGGTAACAGGACTTAGTGTCGTCCAATTCTGTCTGTAATCATAATCGTGATTAAACAAATCGGACGACCGCGAAGTGTTAATCACTGGTATGATTACAGACCGAACTGGATTGCACTCAATCCTATTACCATTATTAATAACGTGTTTACAGTTGAACTTGGTCTTTTCGCATGCTCTGTTGACAACATTTAAGAGGAGCCCTGGGTACTAAAGCGAATCTGGATTCGAGTGGACGGGCAAATACGATTCGAATACGCTACGTGTGGACGCGAATATTTTCTAATCCGCAACAAAAAGTTGCGGATTCAAAAATATCCGGATACGTGTCTCCCGTATTTAGGAAGACTACAAATAGTTATAAATCATTTTTGTCTCCAGAGTCACGGATCACGGACTCTGGTTTCAATTTGAACTGCGCAGACTGAGAGTTTAATATCCGATTAATTGGCTGACAATCGGAAATGAGCCCTCTGTGCATATTCAATATACAGCTATTTCAATGAACGTTGTCAGATGAAAGCTTAAAGCCAAGACCGCAAGATAGTATGGGTTAGGGTTAATAGCCATTGCATAAAAATCCAATACTACCTTGCGGTCTTGGCTTTTCGCCTTTTTCATCAGTTCCGACAACGTTTATTGAAATAGCTGTATATTCACTGACACGACAGGCAAGAATCGCACAGTGCATTATTTTAACTCTATGCTATGCATTGTAACGTGTAGATGCGAGTTAGGTCGCATCCCCGAGTATTCAATCTGTTATTTTAATTCGTCCTTTTCGGTCATTTCGGTTCCTTTCCGCCATCACGATTCAGCCAACGCCAAATTGTTTTGACCCACTTCCTCCCCATCGGCGACGATTTTTTTCCTCATTCGGACTGCTCATTGCCCTGCATTAATATGTCTCCCATATGTTAATCACACTAAGGTAATGAGTGGCTATTGCGTCAGTGAAGATGTCGCCAGGAATATATTATTTTGAAATAGAAAGAAAAAATCGCCAACAGTGATGAATGGAAATGATTAATATATATAGATAGGCTGAGCCTAAGAGCGTAGCTCTCTGGACAGAAAGCCGATGATAAGCTTAACTAGGGTGAAAGGTTGGAAGCACAAGAATTAAGATTGACGACCGGGCTATTTTTTAGTTTAAGCAATTCTCAAAAACAGTATTACGGAACCGTCTGCACAGTACATTTAGACCGTACAAACGTTCACAAAAACAACTTTTTCTTGGTCTAAAATAACTAGTATGACTAATTTCCGAAAAAAAAAAAACACCTGTTGCGTATAAAAAATTGTCCGAGAAATTGATTTTGAAATCAAAATTGCAAAAAAAAAAACTTAAGGCGACGCTAGTGTAGTTAGAACTATAAAATCCAAGTCTTGTTTTGTTTACATAAAATCGCTTTTCAACCTATGTAATGAATGAACAAACACATAAAAATGGACAACACAATCTTCTTTCGAAAAAAATATTCAAATCTTCATAAGTTTATGTTTAAAAGCAAAACGAGTACCATTTAATTATAGCTCATCGAGTTCAAGCTTTCTTCGATGAAATTCAAGAGATCGATACAACTGAATTTAAGCACGTTTTAAAATCAATTCTCCAAAACTAACAATAACACCAATAACATAAATTCTCATCGAAAACTGTAATCTGTTTTACCTTTAAGTCCCTCGCTTGCTTGGAAATTCAAATCTCCGCTTCTGGTTCTGAAATCCGTAGAAAACAAACATCCCCGCATTTGATAAAAACGTAATACATGAAGTTCCTCGAAGCAAGATTTTATCCATGAAAAGTCGTCTTTTTCCACTAAAGCGGCTTCTGAGTATCCCTTAATTAGTATCCTTGTCTTGAGTAGCAGACCGCGAAACATTCAGGGAAATAACGCCTTTAATTTAAACGGTTTTCTCCGCTTAGTAAAATTCACAGCAAAAAATCAAAGTGTTTTTCTAGCTGACGTGACATTCGGCCGTGTAACCGCGCGTAAAACAAAGCCTCGCTTTGGTTTCAACATGACGTCGTACGCACATGTTTTGCAACGTCATACGCGCCCGCGAGCTAGTCCTGCGCGACGGCGGAGCTACAGTAGTCCGGTCCTGCGCGACGGCGGGCGGACGGAGGGCGGGCACACGCGCGCCCGCGAAACATTCCGCTAGCCACGACCATGAAAAATGACGGGTACAGGTTCTGGTTCTATGAGTATGGGGCTGAGCAGCGAGGCCTTCGGCCTGGCAAGTGCTCCGCTATAAAAGTATTATTATTTACAACAAGAACCAAAAAATAAAGTTCTAGGGTTGTGCAAGAAATAAGTTGTCCAAGACGTCGAAATGGACGGAACAGAGAACAGAGAACAGCCTCATGCATATCGTCTTAATTTGTGCAATTGTGAACAACATGTTAATACTTTCATTCTACCAGATTAGCCCTTACTTTCAATAAAAAACACACACACCTAACCGTAAAAATAATCTCGACCGTTTCTTTTTTCACTATGGCTTTTCCGTATGCATGGCGTAACCATGAATAACATGCCGTGGTGCTGATTGCTGTTCCACTGTTAACAATACGTGAAACGTTTTCAAGTTGTTCAGTATTTTTTTTTCACCGGGCGGTGATTGCGGTTGTTGGCAAAGATGCTCAAGTGGCGTAGAATTATTGACACGAGAACGTGTCTTTCATTAAACCGTACGTTCTTATTAAACAGCATCAGTTTTTTTTCTTTTAATGTGTTTCTGTGCTTATGCTTAATTGCTGCTAGCTTTTCACGCAAGCGTAAGTTAATATTTTCATTTTTAAAATACGCTTTATCGCTTATGATTTTAGTATCCACATTAATTTGAAACTTTGGGATGTATAACTCCAGTCTGTTCTACCGCGATTGAACGAACTAATAAAATAATTCAAATCTATCTATGATCAGGCTACGGGCTGGTTCCCACTAGCGACGGAAAAGGAATCGAAAGCGAAATCGGAGGCGGAATCGAGGGCGGAATCGGAAACGGAATCGGAATCGCAAGAAAGTTACGATCTAGTGGAAATCAAAACGACGGAGGTGAATAGTAAGGAACGAAAGCAGAAGCGGAATCGGACTGAAGAAAATGGAAACCTTCTACTTCTTCCGATTTCAATTGTCAATCCGTTTTCTGATTTACACTAAAACGTAACGCTCCTTACGCTTCCGACTCCGACTCCGACTCCGCTTCCGATTACGTCGCTAGTGGGAACCAGCCTTTATAAGCCTGTGACAATAAAACAAAGTTGGGACTGGCATTTAAAAATCGATTCCCAATTGCATATAAACAATTCCAGGTCAGTTAAAGTAGAGAGAATGAAAGCAATATCAATCAGTAATCGAACAGAGTTGAAAGACTGTATATAGCAGAAACCAAGAAAGTTGATCAGTAATAGCAACGAGCTAAAACATTACCGCCACCCATTATCAGATCCCCTAAAACCAATCCACACCCGCAGGGAAAAACAAACACACAAACCACATAAAAAGGGACAAAGAGGGACAAATTGAAGAAACTTCAACAATTGCAAATTAAGAAAGCCCGAATTTTTGAACGGGTGTTAAAAATGCATGACCTATGACAGAGTTCATATTTAGCTATGAATTACATTGTTTCACGATTGGTTCGGGCAGCATTAACGGCCAGTATTATAACTTCTATAATAACTAACTAATAAAGATTTTTGTTGTTATTTATTGTTGTTGTTGTTGCAGCACATAAGCGACACCCAAAGTTAGACACCCAAAATTAACGACGAGCAACAATATTTCTGAAACGTGAAGCAAATGACAGCGCATGCCAGCAATGATATTAGAGAAACAGGCAAAGAGACGTAGCACACAGTTATCACACTTTTTTTACCATATTGCGTGCACGTTTATTGTAACCTGTCATCTTTAATTACAGTTCATGCCTAAAGTATAGTTACATTAATTTAGATTTGCTTCTATAGCATAATATATAGCCTCGTCCACAAACGCGATCTCAATTTAATGATTTATAATCTCGTTTTTAGTAAGTCACGGTGGAATCTTTATTCGTAAAATGTTGTAAAAATGGGAACTATAAGTAACAGTCGGCCAGGAAAACCTTAGCATGCTTATGGAAAATTTGCGATAATTCTCGTTAATTTAACTAGTTCACACAAAATTAATAGAACCACAAGAAAGAACTGGATAAAATCCTCTGAAGCATCCAGGTGTTGAGTTTTTGTGTCAATAATTTTCCTTACGTTGTGTGAACGGATTTTCTACCCTACTAAGAGACTTCCCCGAAGACCGAGTTTTCTTAGTATTTTAAAGAAACTTTCAGTGAACAGTTAAAATTCTGCTTTGGTACATCTTCACGTTTCGTTAAAATTTATTGTTTTGTTGCAAAATAAAGTTACTACTTGCTGAAAATGGTGAAAATTTAATAAACGCCCAGCCTCGATTAAGCGCCCACCTCGAATAAGCGCCCACTCTCAAGGTCCAAAAATTTAATAAGCGCCCAGAGCGCTTAATCGAATAAATACGGTAATAGCGAAGTCACGCTAAAGCAAAACTCAAGTATCGGCGATGCTTTAGTCACCAATGTCACACAATAAAGCGACATAAATGGGGGTTTGCACATGACGTCATAAAAAAAAAAAAAAAAAACTATTTTTTTACTGCAAATTTTTGGGTGGTGGTGTGCTGGTAGGACTCTGAGACCCCTAACCTATACTAGACCATTTTTAGCTGCATTTTGCAACCCTATTCTAGACTAAACACCGAAAAAGCCTACCCTATCCTAGACCTATTCCAGACTCCCTATTTTCCAGAAACTCGTTCGTTCACTATCACAGATTTTAGTTAACAGGGGTCAGTAAAAATGCCGTACTGCCCGCCGTACCGATTTTTAAATGCCTTTTGCCAGTAAACCTTGTCTAAACTAAATTCTTCACGCAACTGATCAGTTTCGCGGAAAATGATACCCTATTCTAGACCAAAAATCTCTGATTACTATACCCTATCCCAGAGTGAGACTAAACTGCCTGAAAACCATACCCTTCACAGCGTCACATACCTATATAGGTGGTTTTCACGTTACGTCACGGCGGCCATGTTAGTGCACACGTACAAAAGAATTTTAATGAACTTCTTTTGTTATGTGCACCAACATGGCCGCCATGGCCTTTGTCATTTGAGTCCCACAGGACTGAAGGTCACGTGAGTGAAAGCCATCTATAGCTCATTAGATGGGAGTAACCCACTGGCCAGGCATAAAAGTAACCTCGCATACAAGACTCTCCGCTATTTTGGTCGAAAGCCGAGAGATATTGACCGCAATGACCGGAAGTTTCTTGATAATATCAGAGTGAGTCAATAGCCAATCACAACAGAGATATATGGGAGGTACTTTTTTTTAGGCCAATCACAAAAAAAAAAAAAAAAAAAAAAAAAAAAGAAATGGAATCTGTTTTTTTTTTTGGCACAACATCTGGAAAGTTTTTGTATCAGGCCCTCTTCCCGTTTTCCCGGGGACTGATCGCAGGCTATGACCATCACGATGATACACTTTAATTACACTACTTAAAGTACCTACCCGACCCGGTTGCTGACAAAAATGATCGGGGACTCAGGGGTCGGCTTAAGAAACAAACAGATACCACGCAGCTCTTTACAACCTCTAATTTCATTGGACCTGTATATCATGCAGCTCTATTGTTTTTAGGTCTAGGGTCTATTGTTAGCCATTGTTGTGTTGTTTGTTCTATTGTTTTCTCAGCAAATCAGAGAAGACCTTGTAAAGCAGTTCAAGCGTGTCCACAACAATCAAACGAGCTTTGGAAGGCAAGGAAGCTATGCTTGAGACGAATATACAGGCATTACACAAATTTGCAAGATGTCTGGCATTTCGGCAGATGTTATCGGTGAAATAATTTTTAAAACATACAGCTACTTTCCTGAATTTTTCGTCAAAAACTACACTCTTACCGACGTCCTTATTTTTGTCCGCAATAATGGGACATTTTTGACTATCATTTCGAACGCGACCGGGATCGATGAAAAAGTTATAGAGCAGACTTTGGACGTTTATTTTGAGGTAGTACAGTATTTACAACCGACCACTTCGCCGCCGACAACGAACAGGTAAGTGCAGTCACGCAGTCCGCGAGCATTTTACAAGCTTAGCATTTTGACTACTGTTTATAGTTAACTTATCATGGCAACGGCACAGTTATCCGTTTTCTATCGCGTATTTTAGTTAGAGACGACAAGGTGTTATAATTTTGAAATCGCAACCAAAATCGAGAATGAAGGACACAAATGTAAATTATTTTGTTATGCGAAATTTAGACAAATCATGAATTAGCTAGTAAACTGAATACAAGGTAATTTAGCGATATGTGACGGTTGTTATGGACGTTTAAGTTACGCAAATGTGCTACCAGACAGAAAATGAATCGAATAATTCATTCAAATATACGTATAAGTTGTATATATGTTAAAGAGGTATCATAAATTGTCAAGCAATATTCTTGAGAGGTTCTTGTAGGCATATTTAGTAGAGACATGGGTATTACATACGTCCGTCACGCTTCAACAGCTCCCTTCACAATCTATGCAATAACTAATAAGACCTCAATGGGATATTTTGCCTGTTATGAAAGTACTATACATAGAGAAACAATAATGTCTTAAACCAAAGTCTTTGTTTTAAATTAAAAGGTTTTTTTTTTACTGAAAAATGTCAGCCCGGATTAACAGTTGGCAAACAGAAACATGAATGAAGGTCATGAAAAAGAACTTATTATAAAAATTTGCATTGTATACTGTTCTTCGTCACATGTCAGCTGACATGTGGATAAGCTTTTTTTTTTAAAACGAATTTTCTTTAGATCATGTCATAATATTAGAGGGGAAACGCCACTCCAACGAAAACGAAACTTTACGTTGTTTAAATTTTATTCGATTCTAAGAAAAACAGTCGACTTATTATTCGTTTGATGTTGTGACACCTGCTAAGCGATGGGCGAATTTGCATTCGAGGCTCAATTTGGCATAACGAAGCAATACGACATACGGTTTTAAATAATAAAACGTGCTTCTTAGCGGAATGTCGAAATGAGTCAAGTGTTTTGTCCCTTCAATGGTAGGTGCCCAGCAAATCATGCCGTACTTTTATCGATTTGAAAATGTAGTTTTTTACGTTTACATCATTTAATAAAATGATGTAAACCTACATGCACTGTAATTGACGATCTGCAATCAGTCGCTAAAAATATCTCTTAATAATATCCTATAACTAGAGATGGATAAATCATTCTTCAAAACATAGCATTAATTAGAATGACACGTGTAGAGAAATTTCATATAATTGATACTGATTATTCCGCACGAAAATGCTCTCAACGTGGGTGGCGTTATTTTCAATTTGCCAACTGAATGATGAACTGAAAACAAAAGGGGCGCTTTTATTGTATAAAATACTACACATACAATAGAAAATGAAGTATCTTGACAAAGAGTTAATATAACGAGAGTCATTAATTTCAAAACAGCACAACTCGTTAAAATACAAAAATGTACCGTAGAATAAGAAGCTGTACACAGCTTGAACTCACAGCGTCATACCCAGTGCATTATTTAGTGCTTTAAGTGCTTTAGAAACCGGGCCGTGTGGGCCATCTGGCTCGTGTGCGACTTTACTTTTTACTTAAGTGCTTTTACGGAGAAACTTAAAATTATGTCAGAAAAGTAACACTACATTCAGTAGCCGACACGATCGCTAACTGAAATGCAAAGTTATATAAAACACAAATCGTGTAAATCAAACCTACGTGCGATTTGAATGGTGAGAACCGTGATACGAGTTTGAAAAAAGAACATTCTTCTGTCATGCAATGCGCGAGACCGTAAAGGTCAACCGGCCAAGAGCCCAACTTCTATGATTAAAATTCAACTTGAAGCAAAAGACATCACTACGAGGCTTAGGGGAATAAATCATATAAATTCCTACTATCATTCCCCTAAGCCTCGTAGTGATGTCTTTTGTTTCAAGTTGAATTTTAATATATCGAAATTGGACTCTTCTCAGCCCAGATAAAAGCTGCGTGAGAAACATTCTGAGCAAATTTTGAGTAGACACTGAACTGTAAAGTTATCAGTCCAGGAATATTGCTGAAGAATAAACAGCAGTCAACAAAAGAAAGCAAGTTTATTCGTTTTGTGTAAAGGAACCAGCTAGTCCCCAAGACACATGGAAAGTTTAGCATCAGGCATAGAATACTAGACTGCTGAGCCTAGTTCCATTGATACGCCATCATAACCATATCTTTATCGTTTAGCTCGGGTGTTTAAACACTAATTTAACTAATACAATTTAATGGAACCCTAACAAAGGATATGAAATATTATAAAAATGACGCAACCGGTGATATGGAGAACTTTTGGATGTCTTTACGACGCTATTATCAGGCAATACTTGCCTGGTAATGACGTCAGACATTATCATGGCAACTGTACAGCTTTCTGAAAAGAGCCTCTGAAACTCAGTTTTCGCTAATTATCTTTAAAACTAATTCGGTGACCTATTATTTTTTCTCAATTTGGAAAGCGCAACTTCTTTTCTTTTCTTTTTTGGCGCTATAACAACAATCAATCTAGTGGAAATCATGTTTTTATTTTCTAAAAGGTTATTGTCAGATAAGAAAAAAAAATCCGCTAGATAATTTTTTGTAGAACTTTTGATAGGAAATACCGAATACGGCTTGCATACAGAAAATCAGGGTAGGTCACCGAACAAACTTTCGAGATAAAGAGGAATATTTTATTCACGATTTATTTCCGGTTCGCGCGATTTTATGCAGTATTTTCATTTCCGGTGAGCTGCGAGTGCTACTTTTTGATAGGAAATTTAAAATCAGCTGACGCTTGCGTCAATGCATGACGAGTGCACGTCGCGCGCGCACGCAGCTGGAAACCCTTTCTTGCCTCCTTCAGGACTGAGCACCTCAATAACCATACCCTATCCTGCGGCACATACCCATGATATGGGGGTGCCCTCTCCCCAGGACAAATAGGCAACGTTTCGTGCAATTTGTCTCGCAACGTTGACCGCAAAGGACTATGTACTGCATGATGTGTAGTAAGTCGCCACGAGACGAAAGAGGCCGTTTACACGACAGAAAACAATAGGAACGGACCCGCCCAGAAAGCAGTACGGACCTCACATTTTCGCCCTTGTAAACTATGCGTACCATGTCTTCAAGACGTCTATGGCCCCAAAACCTTAAAAAAAAACATGGGTCCGGATCAGTTTCTTCATTTCTTACGTCAGCTTGCATAATAACTTCGCTGATCGCGTGCGCAGTAAAAATACGCGTCGCTCTGGGGACTAGTAATTGGTCCGGTACCCCCAAATTAATTGCATTCAGATCCGATATGCTGTTTATAATTTTTAACATGGTCTTGGCCATGTAATCGCTGAAGGATGGTTTATGTCTATCCTCATTTTTAATCCGTGAATACGCGCATGCGTAATGAACGGGTTGTCGGTAACGGTAACTTAACGGTAAATTGTATTAGATATGCAAATGCGCACTCGCTCACTCACTCGTCCACTCACTCGCTCACTCCTTCCATCAGCTGTAAACTTAGTGACGTAATGCTTTCGTAACAGGAGCGGCGTGAATCCAGCGATAACAATAACTAATTTGTTGTAAACGAATAGAAACAACAATAAGCTTAAAGATGTTTCGCATTTGGAGTCTCTAATGCAACATTAAAATCGATCTAAAAGGACTTTTCAACCAAGACACGCGTTTTGATGCGTTTCTACCATGAAGCAATTAAATTTATCCTGTTCTAAGTCAGTGATCACGGTGGCCGAGTGGTTTAAAGCGCGGAAAGACAGCCGAAAGGCCCGAGGTTCAAGTCTCGCCCGGGACATACCTTTTTTTCTTTCTTCTTCGGACTGAACATTATGAAAGTGATGTACTGTATTTTTCTTTTTGCGTTTGTCAAAAATCCTTACGTTTAATTAAAAAAATATATATTCTGAACCGTGTCAGTGTGAAAACATAAGCTTACCGCAATATTGCGTTACGCGTTAGCATTTCTTATTCACGGGTTGGCTCTTAGGAGCCTTTGATCTTTATCGCGACAACGACATGATATTTCAGATTCTTTGCCTATTGCTAATTGTCACACGCTGTGACTTTGGCCAATTGGCAAACATTTGAATTTGAGCTCATCTGAGATCACCAATTGCAATTTGGTAGACAATTGGCGTTAGCGCTGGTTTTGCTGCTACACCGTGCTGACGAGATCCAACCAGGTCGAAACATCTGTCCATGCTTGCATTTTTGCTTTCAGTTTGGGATCATGTCGTTGTCGCGTTAAATGTTCTAAGTAGTATCAGTTTTGCTTACTTTATTTGCTTTTCTGCAGTAGTCTTAACGTTTCGCTCTGTACACCTCCCGTAAGTGCTGGAAGTTTGACGTCTTTCTCAGTGATTCCTGCGGTAAGACATTTGAAGTTTGACAATGTGGAGAATTGTATTTATTGTAGACAGCTAAGTGGTTTGTTTCAGGTGCATCTGATTCTTGAAAAAAATTCTAAATTTGCTTGCCTTGCTATGTTGCTTTTTTGTTTTGTGGTGGAAATCAGCAACATCATTGTCAAGGGTGAAAATGCCCCATCTCCGAAGACGTGCAAGAGCTTCGTGTCTCAGGCGCGAATTATCGCGATACCTTTGCGCTCATTGCATTGTTTTACAATTGGTACCTTTTAGGGGTAAAAATTCATTTAAGCCACGCCCATAAAACGAGATTCTGGTAGCCCTTTTAAGGTGTGTTCTAAAATTCCCGAAGAACACCCTCGTTATTTTTTATATAGGAGTCCACCTGGGTCTGCTCTCTCTAAAACAAGCTACATCCCTTTCCTGATACTAGGTTATCTTAAACTTTAACGTAGGCAGTCGGGTTTTTTTGTTAAAAGGGAAATTAATTATTATGAGTAAGGGACTGGTCATAAAGTACAGGTGAGGGTTGGCCGGAAAAAAAAGTGGGGGTGGGGGGGATGGGCCATTATTTTCAAACCTGGAAAAAGAGATGGGCCAACAGAGACCATGCAATACATTTGGGGTGGGCCATGTGTTATTATGTACAGTTTAATAAACGAGCAGGAGTGCTTTATCAAGTTTAAAACACGAGGCGCAGCCGAGTGTTTTAGACTTGATAAAGCACGAAGTGCGAGTTTATTAAACGGCTTCAAAAACTTCTGATATAGATCTATTCATTCTTGCACTAATATTTAGATTTTGGGTTATTTTGGGCAAGAAAATTGGACGCAAAATTTAGCCGTGTCTATATCAGATATAAAGACACTCATTAAACAATAATTTCCTTTCATTTTCTTTATGAATTATTAATGGGTTTTTGAACCATATTTTATGATGTATCTGACCATGTTTTACCAAGAACCCAATGGAAGCAATCCTACGTTAAGCAAAAGTACTGGTGTCCAAGGACGCTACATTCCTTCCCTTCAGTGTCAACTAGCTTACTCAATATAGTCCATGGGCCAAGTGGCTAAAAATGGCGGATCGTTACCACTCGGGGGGACGAAGGCCACCATATATCAAATTAAAGCTTATCATGTGTAGATTTCAAAAATATATGATGGAAATGTTGTAAGAGTAGCTTAAGGGGGTCACGTGACCTTGAATTTTGCATAATTAGCATAAATCGATAATATACTAAAATGCGGCTTTTAGCAAGTAATTCTGTAGATTCTGCATAAAATAAAGCAGGCATAGATACGATATAATGTCTGTTAAGTATTTTTGTCACTTTTAAGAATAAATAGTCACGTGACAGTGACGTCACTTCCAGCCGCAGTAAAAAAACCCTCAATTTTTGTCTATTTTCCATATTTGTTTTTTGTTTTTTTTTTTTGCTTTTTTCTGTTATGTGATTCAAAACTACATTTTATAACATATGAAAAGCAGTAAAAGATAAGATAATTAGTGTTATTTTAGATGCATGCTTTATCATCAAGCGATTTATCACCGGTATGTTTTCACTGTGGTCACCCTGTGGTCTAAAAGACTGGGCACAAATGTACAAGAAAGCCATCTTGTTTTTGTGGTAAATACAGTCCTCAAAGATGTGAACAAATATGGATTCAAGCATACTTCGTAAAAGACAAAGAACTGAGCCTTATTGCATAATACATTGTACTGATGATAACACAAAATTAATCAGTCCACTTGCTCTTGACTCATGGAAAACGTTGCAAAAAGCTGATGAAATCCGAGATCACGAAGGCATTCTTAGTGTACAGGTTGCCGATGACCAAATCCCGAATGGCCCCCGCCAAGAAAAGTGAAGGAGGTTGACGGCAAAACAATTCTTAAAGAGTTTAGAAAGAAGAATCTGCTGTTCATCCTTGCTCGTCTACATTATGCAGCCCACCAACAAAAGGTCAGCAGCTGGACTGGGTTTAACATCACGGTTCACGACAAAGATGCCATCATTGCCAATACTGAGGCTATATTCCGACCATAAATGCACTAGCCACTGATGTTTCCACTGTCAACGAAGCCCTCAACCGATCACTCACTATCATGCGCTCGCTCCATCTCACAAGCATGATATGTGTTTTCTATCTGGCCATCTATGCCAAGGAGCTTGAGGTGAAGTGCAACGAGTATGAGAAGTTCAAGCCCATAGTTCTACGTCTTGGAACTTTTCATACCCTTGGTACATTGATCTCTGTCATCGGTGAAAGGTTCCTGCATGCTGTTCTAAAGGACTTATTCATTGAAGCTTGGGTAGTGGCTGAGGGCTCCGTGTCTGCAGTTCTGGAAGGCCGAAACTATACCAGGGGTGTCCGTGTGCACAAACTGGCTGGTGGAGCATTCATGAGGGTGGCATTGGAAGGATTTTATCCGTGGCTTGACGAGTCACACCCAGAGGACTATCGTCAAGTACAAAATTGGCACCCTAGCTGATGAACTGTCTAAAGAAAGTCACGATGAGGTTTTCAAGAGCCGAGTTTTCCAGCGTTTTTCTGAACTTTTTGCTGAATACACTGTTCATCTCCGGAATACCAATGGCCCCCTTTCAGCATTTTGGGTGTCTTATATAGACACGATCGAGCTACAACTTCACATGATCCGTACCTCTAGAGAAGGAATTGGGAACTCCATCTCTCCTGTGTCCGCCAGATGCTCCCATGGTGCTTTTCCTACGATGCTATCAACCATGCAAGATACATGTCAGCTTATTATATAGCGATATGACAAGTCTACCAGATTAGCACCCCGAGGAACACGAGTTCATGAGAAATGGTGGATTTTCAGTTCAGTTGAGCAACGACAATACATTTGGAAGAATTCCCGTTGACCAGACTCTTGAAGAAACCGTAAATAAAGATACCAAAACACCTGGGGGCACCAAGGGCTTTAGTTTGATACCTGGAGCCGTACAAAGGTACTACTTGACGGCAGAATTCGGAACTTTGTTCCTGCGCAGTTTGCGCGAAATGGTTGGCTATGCCAAAGGGAAGCACGGCCTTGCTGACCTTCACTCGTCTCGCATTGCCCAAGATGAGAAAGATGTTGCCGTAATGGTTGATTTAATCAAGAACTAAACAGATCCATTTGCAGGTCATATGCAACTGTCCAGCATCTCAACAGGAGCTGTTGCCACTATTGCTATAGCAGAGGACCTTGCGACCGCCTACATGTACAAAGTTGGAGAGGCAGCCTACGCTGATTTCAAGAAGACCCGTCTCGAATCACAGCCCCCAACGGTAAAGTTCAATCACAAGTTGAAGAAGCAAAAGTTGAAAACCTTCAGTGCTTCATCGAAGACCAAGACGGTGGCAAAGGGCACTCATGTCCAATACTGTCGCACTAATACGGACCATGAGTAAACGTTGACGGTCCGTACAAAACGTACGGATCGTCATCCTCGCTTACGGTCCGTAACCGTCTATAAACTTTACGTAACTATACGGTCCGTGTTCTGTCTGTATACGGAGCGTGCGTCTCATTATCACACTCAGTCAGTGTGAATAACTTTTTACTGTCCATACGATTCGTACGAACCGTACGTTTCGAACGGAACGTAATCCTTGCTTACGATCCGTGTTCTGTCTGTATACGGAACGTGCATCTCATTATCACACTCAGTCACTGTGATTAACTTTTTACTGTCCATACGATTCGTACGAACCGTACGTTTCGTACGGAACGTAATCCTTGATTGCGGAGCGTGCATATATCTCGTTCTTTAAGCGTGAGCCGGCAAACAACGCGCCACTGCACAAAATGTCTATCTTACTGTGCTATGCTTTCAAATATAAACAAATACGCGAGCCGAAAACTAAACCCGAACATACACGCAAGAGGAAATAAGGAACCTACACATATATCTCGTTCTTTGAGCGTGAGGCGACAAACAGCGCGCCACTACACAAAATATCCGAACAAGAGGAGGCTGATACACGACTTCTCCTACATGTGCAACATGCAGCAAATGAGCAGCGATATAGGTCAATCATTGTATCCTCAGAAGACACAGACGTTAGAATCCTGAGCCCTGCGTTTTCATTTTCCATTGATGTACCGATTTATCAGCGTTGTGTTTCTCAACTGAACGGTCGGTATGTAGACATTGGAAAAATAGCCCACGTTATTGGCCAGGATGCGTGCAAGGCACTACCTGGTTTGCACGCATTCACGGGTTGTGGTGCAGTAAGTGCCTTTGCCCCCGAAGAAGTTACTGAGTAAAAAGGAATACCAACGCACGTTGCAGCAACTTGGAGAAAACTGGTTGATGTCTGAAGATCTTCTGATGCAGTTAGAGGCATTTGTCTGTGTATATATTCATATATTCATTCAGGTGAAGCAGAATCCCATCAGTTCCCTCCATGCAAGGACAGCTTGTATAAGCATTGCCGGCGAGCCAACTATCAAGCGGTGATATGGAGAAATTATCTACGAAACAACGACGTTCCATCTCCAGTTGGTCATGGCTGGTCTCTCAATCTCAAGAGAGATTGGTGATAAATTGGATGAGTGGACTCCCGGCACCAAGAGCTGTAATAGAGCTTATGTTATGTATGTGCAAGAAGGCCTGTAATGATGATTCATGTGACTACATTCGAAATGGGTTAAAGTGCTCCGACCTTTGCCGCCTAACAACCTGTTCTAACCAGCCAGATGAAGAGGAGGACATCCAGGTAGAACTGGATGAAGAGGACGTTGACTTTGACTAAAGTCTCTTAAGTGTGAGTGTAACGTTTTCAACATATTACCCATGAGAAACACCAATCATTCTGAGAACACAGGGTACCCAGTTTAATTCTTTTTTAACATACATTTAGAATAACGCTAATTGTTACATATTTTAGTGCTTTTTATGGTAAAAATGCTCTGAATTGTATTTCTGAATCACATAAAAGAAAAAAAGGGAAAAAAGCAAAAATATAGACAAAAATTGAAGGTTTTTACCGCGGCCGGAAGTGACGTCACTGTCACGTGACTATTTATTTATCCTTAAAAGTGACAAAATGCTTTACATACATTATATCTTATCTATGCCTGCTTTATTTTATGCAGAATCTATAGAATTACTTGCTAAAAACCGCATTTTAGTATATTATCGATTTATGCTAATTATGCAAAATTCAAGGTCACGTGACTCCCTTAAGCTACTCTTACAACATTTCCATCATATATTTTTGAAATCTACACATGATAAGCTTTAATTTGATATATGGTGGCCTTCGTCCCCCCGAGTGGTAATGAAAAATGACTTGGCCCATGGACTAATACTGAATTGACAAGAGTACAACCACATTATAAAAATTAGCAGGCTTTAATACTAGCAGTAATCACAGATTATGGAGACGCGTTCCAAGGAATTTCCGGCGGAAATGAGCCCCTGAAAAAAAATCTATAGGGCGGTCATTTAGAAGACCGTCTACCAAAAAATCTCAAATTTTACTGCACATAAACCACAGGACAACCAACACGAAATTAGGATTGCGTTCTTCGAACGCGATAAACAAACAAAAACACCAAAAATGTTAACAGTATTAAAGCTATTATAACAACACTCTATAAACTATATGATACTGTTAAAACTTGCTTGTATTTTGTTGTATCATAAAAGCTGGAAATATCTGTGCAATGCAACGCCGTCTTTTTCTGTTAGACAATACAAGCTGATCAAAATACTATTAATTGCTTGAATCATCATCAGTATCTGTACCACTGTCTATTGCCTATGAAGGGTTTAAAGAATCAGATGCCTGTATAGTTTCTTTAGTAAATATCTTTTTTGCAAATAAAATTTTTAGCCATTTAACGTCACTTTTTCCTAGTCTCGATATTGCATCTTGATTTAAAGGCTAGGGACAGTGTCACCTATTTTTACTATCACTTTGAAAAGCCAAGAAACATATTTTTTTCAATGGAAAACTTAACATAATGGTCCAATTTTGTTAACAAATACTCTACCAGTGCACAGAAACTAGTATTCGTTATTTTGGCTGCGGGTGGCCAGGATGGAAATGGATTGCAACTTGAAAAAATCGGCCAATTTTTTCAAGTTCCACCCAAGAGTCGTGGAAAAATTTCAGAAAAACTTATTATGGTTTGTTCTTCCTTGAAGAAATCACTTGATATTATCTTGGTGTTCTAAAAGCGAATTTATGTTTGAGTAAAGGTACTTTGTCATATATTTAGTGTATTTTGACCAAAACGCAGCAAAATCTGTGACAATGCCCCTTTAAGTGTGGAGTGTCAATTTTATCCCCATAGGTGCATACCAAATGGCACGCCTACACTGACTCCCTTTGACTGGGGTAGCGTTTGCGTCGCATTGCAGCCTTCAGATGTTTGCTCGCACGAGCGTGTCTTTGAGGGATTTACCTCTTGTATGATATTATCGGAGGTTTCTTGTAACTGGTTTTTAGCAGTGGCTGATTTTGTATAGAACTCCAGTTATCCATCACTATTTGTTTGTGATTTTGCACTGCTTGGTGGTACGTAGTGACAAAAGGCAATATCTTACCATGATTCTTTTTCTTTTGTTCGAGTGCCGACTGTTTGAAGGCGAAATTGACCCCTGATAGCGACCTATCTATGACTGTCTTTGGATACCCACGCGCTATAAGGCATAGTTTGAAGTTAGAGAGGCACTCTTCAAATGTTGTTTTTGAAGAGTTCGTTCTCAGTAGCCGAATTGCTTCGCCTTTGATAAAACCTCTTTTTACGCCCTGGCGGATGTCAAGAGGTAAAGTGTGTATATTGGAAGGTTTCAGTCGGTTTGTAGTGTGTCTTGATGTCCAGGATGGATACAACTACCTCGGCTGTAAATTTAATGGTAGGGTGGAGTCTATTACCTTCATCAATAAAGAGATTGACTTCTTGTATATTGCTGTCCCAAAGGCAGAAAATGTCGTCAATGTATCATTTCCATGCTCTTGGCTTGGTATTGCTTTGTTGAATTATTCTTGTTTTAATTTCCGCCATGAAAATATTTGCAAATGACACTGCCATTTTTGTTCCCATAGCGGTTCCATGAGTTTGGAGAAAATTTTCGCTATAGAACTGGAAAGAATTATCCTTTAGGATTAAAACAAGCATTTCATTTAGGAAACGTGTAGGTATCGGAGGGTTGTTATTATGGAACTTTTCGTATGCTTTGCACACTACTTCTATTCCTTCTTCCTGTGGAGACACCCATTGAAACTAAAATAGTATCCTGGCCCATTTTAGTTTTCTCTATGAATTTGATGAAATCGGTTGTATCCTTAATGTAGGATAGTTGTTTTTGAGCGATAGGCTGCATCAAGACTATCCACAAAAGAAGATATCCTTTCCGTAGGGCCTTTACACCCCGAGATGATGGGTCTGCCGACCGGTTTAGGTTTGTGGATTTTCGTTAGCGTGTAGAATATTGGTACTCTTGGCGTTTATAGGAGTTTGTAAGAGCCATATTTTTGCCATGTCGTTTATGTGCTTGCCCTGATGTAGCAGAGAGATACGTTTGTTAACTCTCTCTTTTGTGTCTCCAACCATCGATATTTTGAGAGGTTGGTAGCGCTCTCTATTTTTAAATTGAACTAGGGCCTCGTTTATTTTGTCCGTTTTATTCACGAGGACTGTTGTTGTTCCTTTATCTGCTTTGACCTCGCTACACGACAAGTTATTTCTTTCAATCTCAGAGAGTTGTATTTTAATACTCTCTGAATAGCTCTCATGGGCAACGGATGGTTGAACCGGTGGAATCCAATTCGATTTGACGTTAAATGGATGCCGTTCTTTATTTTGGCCCTGAAAGATATATTGAAGGCGCATTCGTCTCGCAAATTGTTCAAGAGTCCTTGCCTTATTTTAGTTTCGTTTGTCACGGGTGTTGGGATGAATTTGATTTCCTTTGAATAGATAGTAAATGCACGGCTACACTGACTCCTACTAAAAGTAGTTTATTGAAATATCTGATATTTCCAACCCCCCACCCCCGCCCCTGTACTTTATGACCAGTCCCTAATACTTTACTAATGCAATACTGCAATACTGACTAAAATCTTTTTATTAACACTTAAAATATGTTGGTGGTGATCGAAATTTGCAATAAACTGCTTTACGGACGCACCCTGATCTTTATGTTTGGTCCAAATAAAATGCGAAGTACTCTCCTCCATTGCAGCAACTCCCAATTCGTGTCATGTGAGCGAGTTGTAGGCTAATTAAGACGACGCGATTCATGTTGTATTTTAAGGCGTGAACAGGTTGCATGCGATAATTGTAGGCAAAAGTCGTGCCGTCTAAATCAGCCTTTACTGTCGTGCTCCTTCAGTGTTATCTTCCAAAAGAAGGTAACGCTCATTGTGCTGGCTTACGTGTTAAATCTTATGCTTGAGCAGCAGTGAAACCGTACAATGAATTGTACAGGGGACTATTCACGGTTGCCATTACATTTTCTTAATTGCTATAGGCTAAAAATATGTTTCGCGTTTTTATAGCTCCTTATCCTCCTCCTTTTGTCATGTTTAAATCAACGAAGCAGGAAAGTGAAGCTGTGTGGTCGGACGATCGAGCGACCAGGATTGTGTATGTAAGTGTAATATATTGGTTAGTTTAATTCATTTTTATGTTTAGTTAGGTGCCCCCTATTAGCTGAGGGTTTCCCCTCTGCTACATATTTTATTGACACGTTAATTAAGTTTATTATTATTATTATTATTATTATTATTATTATTATTGTTATTATTATTATTAATTTTTAATCACACCATCAGTTGTATTGGTGGTCACATGTTCCTTGATCATCAGGCTATTTCCCATAGCCTTAGATGTCTAAGGTTCTTCAGGCTTTCTGGAGTATGTTGAAGATTCCAGGTGCTCCTATCTTAGCAATCCACATCCTCAAGTTTTTAGTCACTGCCCCAAGTGCCCCAACTACAACTGGGATAACAGACACACTTTTGCAATTCCACATCTTTTCTATTTCCATTTTTAAGTTCTGATAGTTATTATTATTATTATTATTATTATTATTATTATTATTATTATTATTATTATTATTATTATTATTATTATCTTCATAAATGAACTGGATGATCTTTTTCCGAATTGTTTCCTAAGGGAGCGGGTCATAGCCCATGACCAAAGGTCCCCTAGGGTTTTCTCTTTACTCTAAAGCTCCAACACCTTTCTCAAAATCCTCGCAGTTCCCAGTAGTGTAGTCTTCTGAAGTAACGAAATACTAATTTTAACATTCAACTTTGCCAACCACTTGTCCAAATTTTTTGTTACACTTCCCAATGATCCGACAACAATTGGAACCACCTGTACAGTTCTCATGTTCCATATTCTATTAATTTCTCTTTTAAGATCCTGATACTTTTCAACTTTCTCATTCTCCTTTTCACTAATTCTTTTATCCGCTGGTACGGCAATATCAATAATAGTGCACTTTCTCTCCTCTTTATTTACAACTACAATGTCCGGTCTTCTGGCTTCAATGACATGGTCACACTGTATGTTCACATCCCAGAGTAATTTAACATCGTCATTTTCACTTACACTGTCTGGTGCGTGTTCGTACCACTTGTCTGCCTTGTCCAGATGATATTTCTGGCATAACTTCCAATGAACTGCTCTTGCAACATTGTCATGTCTCTGTTTGTATTCCCTTTGGGCCAACTTTTTACACTCACAGACAGTATGGTTTACACTCTCTCCTTTCTCGCCACATAGCCTACATAATGGGGATTCCACCGTTTTGTCAATATGATATTTTACGTAATTAGTCCTAAGGTTATCAATCCAAACTTTCATTATTATTATTATTATTATTATTATTATTATTATTATTATTATTTATATTATTATTATTATAGTTATTATTATTATTATTATTATTATTATTATTATTATAATAAACCAATTCTTGAAAGGGAGCCAATTATGTTTAAACTGAACAAAAACTCAGTTTTTTTTTATTTTTCCATGATGACCCAAATCCCCGTGAAACTGCCCATTTCGCTAGATTTGTCAAAATGAACTGCACTGAACCTACCATCTGTAGTGTGATACGCAGCATTTGGACACTCACTGTTATGATAATGATCTTAACTCGACAAGTCTACGTATATTAAACGTGCATATTTATAAAACTTGTAGTAACCTTTAACTAACCAATGATAGAAATACTCTACTCTACTGTTGCTTCTTGCCAGAGAAAACGTTGTATGAGACGCCTGTGGCCCGTGCGCAACTTGACCTTTTACTTGTTTTACCTTTACTTTGTTAGTCCCGTGAACTTGGTGGATAGCTATGAAAACAGATTTGCCTTTGCTTGTGCATTTGGTGCGACTACAACCAAGTGCTTGATCATCTTGTTTTTTGGGGAATATAGTGAAATATTTACTCCGGAAGTGGCCAGTTGGATCACTAGACCTGAGGTTCCCAGCTACATTGGAAGTAAGCTCCGCGTTTTATATTTATTAGAGTTTTTTCGTATCCTTTGTATTTCACATGTGAAATACAAATGGTGAAATTTCTAATGCAAATTAGCCGTCTTCTTTTGAATTAGAATGTCTCGCGATCAGTTATTCAGCGAGATGAGCAAGCTTTTTTAAGTTTTTTGAAGTTGTTTTATCGAAAGCATTTCCGCAGGTTCCAATCCATCGTTTAATGAAGACTTGCTTCACAACAAATCACCCGTCAAATTCAATTTAACTTGAGAAAAATCAGAGAGGCGGGCGGGAGACACTCTAGAAAGTAAAAATCTGGTATAGATTTTGGCACAGTTTACGTAAATTAGTCAAACCTTAGATTATGACAACTTGTTATTTAATAAATATGTAAAGGTGTTTTTGCTCTCGCCAGAATAGAGAATTATTTACTCATTTACTCCCAGAATGTATGTGATTTCTAATTGCCAATCGATAAAAGGGAAGAGAGTTTGACCACTTTTAATTTAATTGGAGAGCAGCCAAACGTTTTCAGTATTTGTCTGTCAAGAAGTGAGCTTTCTTACGGGCAACTGCACGGTATACGCGCAGAAACGAACTATTTTTCGTTTCTCGACATCTGCCCGATCCTAATAAAAGAACATATATCGGTCAGTTTATTTAATTTGTCGTTGTAATTTATTATTATACTGAACTGCATTTGTTTTTGGTCATGTGTATTTTTGCGTGTAAACTAGTTCACGCGACGTTTGCTCTGTGACAATCCATGAATAAAGATAATAAATGGGAGTTATCATAACGATAAGATAAAATAAAGTTTATTTGACTTTGATGCCTAACTTTGTACTTTAGGATTTAGTAGCAGTTGATTTGTGAGGGTTACATTTTCACACAATTCCAAAAACAAGCGCTCGTAAATTATCTCGCTCATCTCGCTGCATGACTGATCGCGAGACATTCTAATTCAAAAGCTATATAGACGGCTAATTTGCATGAGAAATTTCACCATTTGTATTTCACATGTGAAATACAAAGGATACGAAAAAACCCTATTTCGTTATTTTTTAACGACGCCTGCACGCCAGTGCACGCCTGCTCGTGTGCACGTGTGCACGTGTGCATGCCAACACGCTTGCACGCCAGTGCACACCGCACGACAGTCAGTACTCGTATAAAAATGGTTTCTACTGCACGTTTTGGTCAAACCTTTTGCCGATTAAATGAAATACCGACGATGATGACTTTGATTTGTGACCGTTAATTACTAACAAGACTTTTTTTGTTTCTGTAGTTATTTGGAAGATAGTGGCCATGTTTGTTATTGGAATTGCGTATTATCCTCTCTTTGCCTGCATGGCAACTGACTACAAGGTCACTGGATATGTTATCGGCTTCTTTTACTCCGCGCTATGGTGAGAAAATTTTATTTCAGCTGTTATAATTTGAAAGTACATTTCGAGCTGCAAAAACGAATATCGCAATTGCACAAAAGGGAAGTAATTCATCATTTTCTTGGTGGTAGTCGGGGAGGGGAGATCACGGTTGATACCGGTATGAATTTCATTCCGGAATGAGTTTCGTTCCAAAATGAAGTACGTGCTGTATTCACATGATAAAATCGACTGGCTCAGCCTAAGGCGTTCTCGCTTACGTGGTTTTCGCTCCAGATCAGAAAACAAAGATGGCGCAAGTTTCGCGCAACGATACGCATGCGCCACTCGTCCCAGAGTGCACGGTTTGCGGTTTTCATCTTGGAACGAAGTTCGTTTTCAGTTTACATGATACCAGAATGAAATGTCATACCTGAACGAGAATTTCATTCGGATTGAAAACCGGAGTGAACTCACTCCGGAATGACCTGTACGGGAACAAAATTCCTTCTCGGAAAACTTGTAAGCAGATACAGAGAAATATATAGAGATGGAATAAACTCGTTCCAAAATGAAATTCATTCTGGTATCATGTGAATAGCCCCTAAGAGTCTTAGGCCCCGTCCACACGTATACGTTCATGTTCGTAAACGCATAAGTTTTTACGCCTTTAGGTCTCCCGTCCACACTTAAACGATGAAAACGGTCACCCTAAACGGATATTTTCGAAAACGCTCTCCAAAGTGGATATTTTCGAAAACGCTGTTTACCCGTTTACGTGTGGACAGCGTATATTATCGTTAACGCTGACGTAGATACTACTTATCTACGCATGCTCAATGCTGATTTTTAGCGTTTACGTGTGGACGGGAGGCCTAAACGCATAAAAACTTATGCGTTTACGAAAGTAAACGTATTCGTGTAGACGGGAGCGTTTTAGATAAAACACATACGTTTGCAGACGTAAACGTATACGTGTGGAAAGGGCCTTAAAGAAGGCCGGATAAAAGACGGAATGTTATTTTGGAAACACCAACAAACAATTCATATCATGCAAGCCTTCAGAGGGGCAACTTAGGTTGATAGTAAAGTCTTTTGTTTCTTTCCAATTAAGTAATCTGGTATCTATAGTTTGTTTATTGTAAACTGCGCCTTAGGAGGTTAGGAGTTGGCTCTATATAAATTTAAATTTATATTGTAATTGTTTCATCTACTAATAATAAACTTCAAATTCTAATTTTAAGACTTCATCTTGAATGTCTTGAATATTTCTCACTTTTTACAATTTCATAAATTCCCTCTTTCTTTCCCTCTTCCTTTTCCTTCCGTCAAATTTCTTAAAACATCGCATAATATTAACCTACAAACCAAATATAAATAAATCATTTTTTCATTGGTTGAAAACGTTATAACGAAAACATTCATAAAACCAATCTAATGCAGGGCAAAAATGGCATTTAACTGTCATCTCATAAACAACGCTGGCATTGGAGCCTTTATTTTCAAACCGACCAATTCGAATAAGGGTAGTTGTGTCACCTTAAACTGCTGCTTTTATTACGTTCTCATTTTCTTTTTCAGGATAGTTATAGCTTCAGCTGACTTCATCCAATGTCCACAATATGTGTCACTTGTAAGTTGTCAAACTGTTGGTGTTTCGCAGGGTTGGTTTTGTAGAAGTACCAAAAAGTATTGGTATTGACCATGCATTTGCGTTAAAGGTATTGGCCATACTTTTGCTGTCAAAGATATTGACTATTCTTTTGCGGTTAAAAGTATTGGCAATACTATTGGCAATACTATTGCAGTCAAAGCTATTGGCCATACTTGTGCGGTCAAAGGTATTGGCCCGCCATACTTTTGCGGTCAAAGCTATTGGCCATACTTTTGCGATCAAAGCTATTATTGGCCTTACTTTTTCAGTCAAAGATATTGGCCATACTTTTTCGGCTAAAGGTATTGGTCATACTTTTGTAGTCAAACGTTTGGCCATACTTTTGCGGTCAAAGCTATTGGCCAAACTTGTTCGGTCAAAGCTATTGGCCATACTTTTTCTGTACTTGTAGATTCACTTTAGAATCGCATACGTCAAAAGAAAATTCGCATTCCTACTGGCTAACGAAGCAATGGTATTTAGCGTGGAATTGCAAACCCGAGAAATGATATTGCATGGCATATTCGAAGGACGATGTTTGTGTTCTTTCTGTATATAGTATGTGTACTTTCTAATAGTGAGCTTTGATTTGAAGCGAGAAATACAGACGTGCTATTCACAGATGATAAATTTATCTAAATTTATCTCGGCTAAACTCAACAGTTAACCAAACTCAACAGGAGTGTTGAGCGTTCAGCTGACGTGACATTCGGCTGTGTAGCCGAGCGAAAAAAAAAACCTCGCTTCTGGCGTCATTCGCGCATGTTTTACGACGTCATACGCGCCCGTGAGTTAGCCTTGCGCGACGCTCACACATGTGACAGACGCCGCTCGCGAAACATTCCGCTGGCCATGACCATGAAAAATGACGGGCATGGGTTCTATGAGTATGGTGCTCCGCGCGGGCCTTCGGCCCGCAGAGCTCCGCTAATAACCAATCCATCAGTAATTGCAAATTTGCCTCCTTTCTTGTCCAAAGGTTTTTCCCCATTTAGCGTGATGTTTACTTCTCGCTGTGATGAAATTCTTATTTGCCGGCCGGCGAAATGAAACAAACTTTCGAAGTGTTAAAGCCTAATTTCCACCACAAACGTTCGCAGTTCGGTTCCACAGTCCACATTATGGACTTAAGTGTACAAACAGCATCAATTTTTTGTCATAAAATGTCATTTGCAGATAAACAAAACTAAAAATTTGTCGCTACCACAAGGTTTCTCCTGACCGCGCGTGTTTCACCGTAATTTTAATCATTCTTGATTTCTAATCGCTAGCTCTAGAGAGTCGGCTTTGAAATGGCTTTCTGGCTGGAAACGTTGTTTTTCTTTTACATATGCGATACAAGGAAAATCCATTACCAAACTCGTGAACTGCACGTTAAATTTCACTTGAAACACCGATATCGCCCTCATCGCTTCAGGATTCGGGCAATATCGGTTTTTCGCGAGAAATTTAACGTGGAATTCACTCGTCAGACAATGAATTTTTCTATAAAATATATTTGTATTATGTAAGTTCTTATCGTCTTTGCTTTCTTTTTTGTAAATCTTATCCTGTTTTGGCGAAGCTAATAGAACTAAATAAATAAAATAAAAGATATTGGTGTGTTGAGGACACCAACAGACAGAATCGCATTTTTCGTTATGCGTGTTTTGCAAATAAGTCAAATAAATACCCCCCCCCCCCCCCCCCCCCCCAGCACGGTAACATACAGTGTAAATAAAACTTAGTCATAAATTAACTTTGCTTGTTTGTTTATTTGTTTGTTTGTTGAGTAGCTGAGGCCAGTACAAAAATATTAGACTAATGAGTGAGTGCGCGCGTTCTCGAGCGGGTAAGTGGGAGAGCGAGTGAGCAACTGAATAGACAAATTCGGCTAACGCATTGTTGTACCCAATTCAAACCTTTTGGGAATAACATATTTTGTTCACAGTATTTTCATATAATTTCCATGTCAATGCTTCATTGATATGGAAATATGACGAACAAAGAGTTCTAATCCCAAAAGGTTTGAATTGGGCACAACAATGCGTTAGCCGAATTTGTCTATTGGGCCTAAAATTCGATGAAACTAAACCGCTCTTAAATTCGTTTTTTGCAACCCTCCCGTATAATTTTTCGCTTTTACTTTTTGAATGTGTTATTCTTTTATTTCAAGGTATTTCCCGGAGATGGTTTAGCAATTCAGATGCCTGTATTGCTCTGTCTGATTTTCCTTTTTCTGAGGTACTTCGTGTTACTGGTTAAAGCGTTATACACAAGGTATCGGCCGAATGCCTCTCCCAAGGTAGGTCAACACAAAGTTGTATCTTACACCATAGTGTGAAAGAAACCCTTGTTTTTTTTCAACTCCGCAGTCTTTTACTACCTATACTTTGAGAGTCTTGCTTAAACTGTCCCTCCTCCCCAACCCCAACCCCAACCCTCTGTATGGGCTATATCGTTATGTGTAACCCCATCGGGCATAGTTTTTGTTTGAAACTGGGTACATATTGTTTGCCATTTGAGCTTGAAAAGACGAATTAAGACATTAATTATAGTATAGATGTGGCTTTTTAGTCCAATCCATCAGCAAGAACCTCAAGACAAGAAGTTAAAACAGAAGTACGAGCTTAATTGATCACTGTTAAGTTGTTTACTGAAACTATCTCGTTTTAACTCATACAGCCGTAGTGGTGAGATCCACTTAAATTTAAAACAAAGCTGAAAAACACTTTTTAGGAAGCATTGAGCCCATATCATATTCCAGAGTCAACTATTTTAAGGAATTTTGCTTCTCCAATTAGAGCCTGAAAAAAAAAAGGTCTCGTCGAGATTTGTTCGAATCCAGTTGATGTATAATGCGATGATCACATCCTTGCTTGTTTCTCCGCAGTTGATATGAATTTATTATCATTTTCACATTATCAAATAAATATTATGTTAATATTATGCTGATGTTATCTTGATATTTTTATATAGCATAAGTTTTCAGAGGAAAGTTAATCGTGGTTTCAAAATTTTATGATATCTTTTTTTGTTTTTTGTAGGATGAAGAAAACGAATGGATGACGTTTTACAAATACAAATACGTCCTACGTCTTCTAGAACCCATACCAAAAGAGTATGATGAGTTATTGAATTTTTTAAAGGAACACTGTCCCGCCAAAATAGCAAAATTCCGCTTGCTTATTTCCACGTTATATCGCCAAATGCCACCAAATATACAACTTAGTTGGATAAAAAGATTCTATAGAGCAAAACAAAAGCAGTAGTTTGAAGATAAAGTGCAGAGATTGAGGTGGATTACAGTTCATGGAATTTGAATTATTGACAGGTGGTCAAGAAATCAAACTTGCCATTCATGTGAAATTTTGACCTTTCTGGCCGTTATTTTGTCTGTTTATTTTGCTACTGAAGGACAACTTCAACCGTTTATCTGTTTAGTTCATCTCTCTTTGCTTTACTAACTTTTGGCGATGGTTTCTTCCAATTTCAAGATAATAAAGTAAGCGTAAAGCAAGCTCCTGGCCATAATCATGAAAACACGATATTTCAGCCGGGGCAGTGCCCCTTTAACCCTTTCACTGCCAGAGTAAAACATACGGTGTGACCATTCAAATGAAAGCTATTCAGCAGTACTATGATATTGTTTATATAATACTGCACAAGGTGGTTATAGCTTCAGTCTGAATGAAATCGTAAAGTTTGATCATATACAAATGACGGAAAGCACTTCAGCATGCAGTACGTTCCTATAGTACTGTTCGAATTTCGACATTTTACAAAATGATATCGAGATTGGAATGTCATTAGCTACCAGTTTGCGCGTGCGACATAAGGCATATATTCGTTTCCTCTTCGTTGAATATAAGTTCCCTTTATCACATGATAACCAAGATGCATTCGTTGTATTGATAGGAAAGTAAAATCATCCTTTCTTGTTTAATTTGGTAATTAGCTTCTTTTTTCCTCTAGACATAGAAGCCCGGCTTCTTTCAAAGAAAGGTTGAAAGGAAAGGTTTATAAATGGAAACCAGGTAACTCACTGTTGAAATGTTTAGTTCAAAACTTAGTAGAGATGATAATGAAGACAACGAAAAAGAAGTAGATTACAATTGAAGCTCCCGTTAGAGGACACCCTTGGAAAGTAGAAAAAGTGTCCGTTAGTGGACCTAGCCGCTTACGAGAATGTTCCTTGAAAGCGGAGAATTGTCAAGGCGGACTGAAGTAGAGCTGTCTGTTTGCGTGAGTGTCTGCTCATTGAGCTTTGACTGTAAGACTGATGGATACACCTTATTCCAAAATGGCGGGCAATTTATTACTCTTTTGTATGCATTTCAATTAGCCATTTTTTCCTCATTTTCGCGTGAAAATTCTGTTGTATTTTGCACATGCTGACGGCAGGGGCGTAACCAGCATTTGGAAGAGGGGGGTTCCAAAGATCCCGAGAGCGCCGAAGGCGCAATTTTACGATCGCCAAAAGCGCATTTAAGTGCACGGCATGTCTGAAAAACAGTTTTACTGAGCCGTTTTACCGTGTTTAAATAAAGTTAGTTCCCCCTGGGAAATTTTGAAAAATTAGGTTGTCTGAGACTGCATCTCGTGCATTTTGAAGGCAGTTTGACATGAAATAAGGCGGCTTTCTGACGGATTTGCCGTTCCCTCAGCTAGGATAACAGAAAGAAGATGTCGATTATTGCACTAATGTCATTTGCCTACTGTAATGTATGTTCATTAGAGCAAATCCAGACTCTCGCTCGCTGGTCATGGTCGCCTTCAAGCATGTCTTTAGCCGGCGCAATATACTGAAAGATCGCTCATATTCTGCTGATGTAATTGGCAACGTAACCCGTGTACATTTGGATAGAATTCACGGTCACATTCTGCCAAAGCCTGAACTGCACTGCTGGGTGGTTCTTGATCCGATGGCGCACTTAGCCATTTGCATCGCCAACGGACGATTTCTACATCGGCAACCTGGACTGATGGAAAGTCATCTGCATAGTACTGCAAAGCAGCTTGCACAGGGTTTCCCTCTCGAGAAACTAGACAAAGGCGCTGAATCCCACATCGCAGGCTCGCATACACAGGAGGCCTGTATTATGCATCCTTTAATCATAAACCCCCAATATAACATGCGATGCCTTTTTAACTTAAAGATCTGATCCGGAAAAAAGGGGGGTTTTATTCATGTTTTGCTCTTGTTCTATTGAAAATATGCTATGGTCAGAACCCAAACGGGGGGGGGGGGGGGGGGGGGGGGGTGGGGGGGGGGGGTCCGGAACCCCTGGAAACCCTCCCCTGTCTACGCCCCTGCTGACGAGGCAACAAGGGCTAAGGGGCCGATTACATGGCGAATTTCAGCCCGGGCTTCCGAAATAAATCCTCTTAAAATAAAGTTAGCGATTACATGAACAAAGATTCAGCCCGGGCTGAAAATTCCAGCCCGGTTTCAGAAACCGGGCTGGAATTTTCAGCCCGGCCAAACGGGCTGAAATTCGCCATGTAATCGCATCAGAATTTCAGCCCTGGCTGAAAAGTGAATTTCGGCATGCGCAGTGACGCCATTTTCATTCTCGTTATCAATTTTCCCGCTCAATTTCAAACTTGGCGCCCGGGCTGAAATCTCAGTCCGGGCTGAAATTTGTCATGTAATCACAACGAAATTTCAGCCCGGTTGACCGGGCTGAAATCTCAGCCCGGGCTGAAATTAGCCATGTAATCGGCCCCTAATTAACATAGATATAACAGAATAATAAATTGGCCACCATTTTGGAATAAGGTGTATGATGATGGTGATGATGATGATTATTATTAGAGCAATTTTCAATCAGGTTTTCAATTATGTGTTAGATGTTTTGTATTGCTACGCTTCATGAGTGGCTAAAATATCTTTCGCCACTTTCTCAACTAAATCAGAAGAAAAACCGTTGGAAATCAATTGTGACTTTTCCTTACCTGGCGCCAGCAACATGTATTTGCGTCGAACTCTAATTAATTCATTGGAATACCTGCCTCAGTTTGGATTGTCCAGAGTAATCACTTTCAGGTTTTGCCTTTACGATACTCAATTGAAAACAGCTCTATTGTGATCGTAATAACGTTCAGAATAGAGCAGTTTTCAATTGAGTGTCGAAAGTAATTACACAATTGCTTTGGTTTTGAATTGCTACGCTTTGTGATTGGCTAAAATATCTCGCGCCACTTTCTCGACCAATCAGAAGTAAAACCAAAACCAATCGTGACTTGCTCGCACGCGTTTTCCGCGCTTGGCGCCGCCGACATGTATTTGCTTCGAGCTCTGATTGGTTCATTGGATTGTTTACGACTGCTGTGATTGGTCAGAGTAATTACTTTGGTTTTGGTTTAACGACACTCAAATGAAAACTGCTCTAACGCGTGATGATGATTGTGATAACGTCGGTGGTGTTCATGATGGTGGTGACGATAATGTTGGTCGGTGAATGTGATAATGGTTGTGCAGATGATGATAACCGGCATATGATATATGTTATTGAACTAGACATCGCAGTTAAAAAAAAAAAACTGAACAAGTAACAAATCCAGAAAACATAACGCCTGTTGTTTTAAATATTGAACTAATAATATGCCGGAGCCCGAATGAAAAGACACTGATGAATTCTTCAGTGAATTCTCATGCCCGTCAAAACTTTGTTTGCTTCTCAATTTACGTATGAGGCTTCTCGCTTTTCCACTTTGTCTTCTTTGAAACCGAAAACGTTTTGTAGAAGGTCCTTTCGATGGTTCGCGTACCGTTTACTGTCCGCCATCTTTCTTTACCGTGCTCCTATGGCTTACACGAAGTAGTACCCTCATGTTATTGCGCCATTGTCAGCGTTTGCGATTCCATTGTTGCTAGGCAACTACAGGATACCAAAGCGATATATAAAGGGAACCCGAGATCCACCGCCCTAAAGCGTTCCTCGCACGATCCCCACGCGAATCCGCGCGACAAATTTATATACACTACGCTCGAGCCTTGCGTGGTGAGAGCGGCTTTTACCTACGTACGGTGGACCCTAACACAAGCGTGGTCGTCTGGAACCTGTGACCCTTATTTTCACAAAGTGTGAAGATCAAGGCCAACCACGCCGCCGTCCATTTGTATCTTGCATTCTCTGCAAAAACCGCTGGACGCCCTCACAACACCCATGATCTAATGGAGTGCCGTTACCTGCCTGATCGTGACAGGAGACCATGGGCCCGCTCACGTCTCATAAACGACGATCCTGATGAATTTGCGACCGGCAACTGTGGCCCTTATGATGAGTGTTGCGATCATGTCATCCCATACAACCGAAGTTCTCACGGACAGTAGGCCTTGTGTCCGCTTTATTGCGGACTTGGAAGATTCTGTTGTGCGCAGCATCTCCGTGAGTGAAGTCCTAGAGGGTTCTGTTCGAATGGCCTTCACCAGCGGCGTCGCGTGGCAAGCTACCCAGCTGGAATGCCCTCACCTCCGGCGAACGCATTCACACCTCAGTCAAGGTACCCGACCTTCTAAGAAGGCTACCAAAATAATTGATGTCAAACGCTATCTTCAGGACGTCGTCATCGCTACTGATGGTCTTCCCGTTGTCAAAGACCACCCGCCTTTCCAGCCCCCTCGCGATCACATTGTTGTCCCTCACACTGTTCTTGATGGACTCCTGACAGTCCTTCACATCCGTTTCAGTCATCCTTCCAAGTACCAAACCAAGCGCCTTTTTAGCAGGTACTTCTTTGCTCTGGACCTTTACAAAGCAATTAAGGCTGTCTCTTCCTGCTGTCACACCTGTCAATCTCTGAAGACTATCCCTAAACACCTGCACCCGCAGTCAACTGCCGATGCTCCTCCTATCATTGGCGTATCATTTACATCTGATGTCGCTAAGCGTCATCGTCAACTGATCATGGTTGTAAGGGAAACAGTGTCTTCATACACCGTGTCTTCCTTCATCGCGAGTGAAAAATTCGAAGACCTCCGCAATGCCATCATCATGCTCTGCTCTCAGCTCCGTTCCCTTCGCGATGGAGGGGTGATCGTCCGCGTTGATCCTACCCCTGGCTTCTCCGCCCTTGCCAAAGACAGAGTACTCCTCTCTTATGGGATCACCCTGGAGGTTGGTAGGCCCAAGAACCCTAACAAGAATCGTGTGGCTGAGCGCGTAATCGAAGAGCTAGGCTTGGGGATCCTCAACTTGTCTCCTGAGGGAGGCCCCGTCTCTCAAACTACGCTGTCCTTAGCAACGGCCAATATGAACTCCCGCATCCGCGGTGATGGCCTCTCAGCTCATGAGTTGTGGACGCAACGTGACCAGCTCACTGGTGCGCAGCTTCCAATTGTCGACCGCCAGATTATCCTCAGTCAAAACTTTTCCCGCCAGCAGAATCACATGCCGAGTGCTAAGTCCAAGGCCCATGGCTTTACCAAAGCCTCCATCCCCACTGTCCTTGTTAGCGACCTTGTTTTCATCAAAGGTGACAAGACAAGCTGAAAGCCCGCGACAAATATCTTGTGATCGGCATCGATAAAGACCTTTCCTGTCAGCTCCGCAAGTTTACTAGTTCACAGTTCTGCAGTAAGGTCTACACCATTCCTATGTGTGACTGCTACCCTGTCACCCCAACTGTCCTAGCTCGGACTCCATAAGGACCCATCCGTGGCCAGACCGATTCCACTGCTTCTGACTCTGACGATGATCCTGTTCCCGTCGTCCCTACGCTAAGACCCCCTACAGTGCTTGCTTCTCCGCCAGTGGATACCTATACTGTTCCTGTACACCACTCAGTGTCTCCAGCTCATTCTTAGCTACCCGCCAAGGAACACCCCCCAAATCCAGAAGTCATTGTGCCTTCTCGGAGTCCTCCACAAGCTCCCCTGGACCCCTCTCTTACTGACGACGCACCACCGACGCCTGCTGCTGTTATCCCCACTAGGAAATCTGACCGCTCGCGGAGAGCCCATTTTGGCACAATAAGGACTGGGACTTTGACTAATAACTCTGCCCTGTACTCACTAGCCGCAACTACGGTCTTTACCATGAACTGCGTATTTTATTAGCTCACTCGCACTTTAACATAAGGGGGAAGACACCCCACCGTTACATTCAGTTTCATATTTATTCTAGCTCTTTCATTAACTTTTAGCCGTTGTTATCCTATGCGGTTTTAGTCTAGTGCTCGTATCAGTTCAGTCTATTGTTCATGTTTTATAATTTCTTAGTTAGGGAAGGAAAGAAGGAGGAGGCAATCACGCCACTACGTTGTTATTGCGTTACTTTCAGCGGTATCTAGCGCACGCATGCGCCCGTAGCTTATTATTGTAATTCCATGCGGCTCTCGTTCGGTCTTCAATAAACCTTCGTTAAGACACAGTTTGTTACTTATTGGCGTTAGGCCCTCGCTTTGCGAGGAATAACGATGATGATGATGATGATGGTGATGCTAATGATTTTGATGGTGGTAACCATAATGCTAATGATTTTGTAGGTGATGATGATGACGATGTTGTTGTTGATGATGATGCCTGAAATCTGTTTTCTTTATTCTCAGAGTTCAAGTATTCAACTCGCGTCATTTGCACTTATTTTATTTCCTTTGTGGGAGTTTATGAGGTACGTTAGATTTAGATTTGTTGTATGTAAAGTCTTCAAACATGTTGCAAACGTTTTAGATCACATAATAGATTTTGTGGCAAAGAGAGTCCATGCGATAAATTTGAAATTATCAAAATTATTAAATAGAAAGTAAGAATGAGTTAAATATTTCTGGCGTTTATAGATACTGTTTAAGCCGAGCTTGACAATTTCGCGAATTCTGCGCGTTAATCGAGAACTCTTATTAATAACGATTTAGAGATACAAAAGCATGTAATAACTAGCGAGATAATGTTCCGACGTTTCGGCGGTGTCATGACGCCATTATCAAGGAATGAGTATAAATGAATACAATGCGAGTTCGAAAAGAGTTCAAGTCAGATAAATTTACATAAAGGAAGTTAAGCTAGACAAAGACTTTAGCACGGATGGAATCTGATTTTACATTTAAACACGGTCTTAATTGCTTGATGTATAACATTTCGTTAAGTAAACAATCAAATTTCTTCCTGTACAGCTTTAATCACTCATCGTGTTTAAATAAAAGGTTTTACATCGCATCGCATCGCATCGCATCGCATCGCATCAGGGACTGCGGCCGAGTGTTCTTTGTCGTAGTGCTTGCGCACCGACGATGACATATTCTTATGCCCATCCACGCGTGCAAGCAGATGCGAACGGGTGTAGCCAACATAACTATCTGTATCACACAGGTCACATTGAAACTGGCTGGTTAACAAGCTGTGGTTTTGTCTCGCATGCTTGGAAATCCGTAATCGCCGGTGCGCAAGCACTATGACAAGGAACACTCGGGCGCAGTCCCTGATGACCTCATTAGTCGTTTTAGAGTGTTAGAAAAATGCAGGAACAAATTTGATTGTTTAGTTAACGAAATGTTATGCATCAAGCAATTAAGACAGTGTTTAACTGTGCTAAAGTCTTTATCTACTTCCTTCATGTAAATTTATCTGACTTGAACTCTTTTCGAACTCGCATTGTATTCATTTACTCATTCCTTGATAATGGCATCATGAAGTCGCCGAAACGTCGGAACGTTATCTGGCTAGTTTTTACATGTTTTTAATCGATGATGGTGCAAAATGTTCTGGCTTCAGTTATTAATGAACCGATTTCCTTAATTGAGAAAAAAACATTAACCCTCGTACGTACAAGAGGGGGGGGGGGGGGGGGTTGGGGGGGGGGGGTTGGGGGGGGGGGGTTAAGGTTTTTCTCCTTAAGGTTTTTCTCCGATATTTTAAAGACTATTTAAGATTAGCACATGCCGTTTTCAGTAGCTGTTCATTTATCCTTGAGACAGATTTTGGTAAAGTTTGGCGACAACCGGTTGCCATGGTAACGAGATATGACGTCATAAGTAACATGTGGTCAACCCATTTTTGAAGAAAAAAAGCGTGTTTTTCACCTTTTTTCAGCGAAAAAACATATAAAATGCTACCAAAAGCATCAAAATGTTTGATTGTATGTTATTTTGCAATTCTAGCAGACAATATTTGCAATTTACGCATTTTGCTGATAAATTTGAATTTTCAGTAATATCCAAGATGGTGACCATCTTGGCGGCCATTTAAGATGACGTCACGGACCCCCAGCAGCGCCCCAACCCATAATATTTACCGATATTGTAGAGCACATCGCGGGCTATCTATTAGATGTAAAATATTTCCGAAATGTTGCAACATCGCAAAAACCCAAGGTTACCACGGTTGGGTATACGTTTGCGTGTACGTCCGAGGGTTAATTAATAATAATGTTGAGATGTTGTGAATTTATACTTTCGAATTGTTTTCGAACAAGAGGCTGCAAGCAGCCTATACTCATGCGCATGCGTAAGAAAGTTTTACAATATATTTTAAACATGATAAGATGTCTGATATTTCGAAGAGTTACTCCTTTCATTCAGTCATTGTTCCTGAATGTTTTGTAAATGAAGACCGTACCACAATGAAGCCAGTGATTCGTCTAAGTCTTATATATACCTAACGTGAAAATTAGTAATGTAAGTAGGGTTGCAGGTGGGGGGTGGGGGGGGGGGGGTGTGGCGGGGGGAGTAGCAATATTCCCAGTTGCTTCATGCTATAGAAACCGGGTTAAGCTCCGGCCGAGTGGGTACCCTGTGGCTCGTTTGGGCTACTTGTGGCTCGTGTGCGACTTTACCTGAGTTATTTTTCATTGCGTCTCTTTCAGATTCTGATCACCTATTTCATTGCGGGAGGGTGGCTTTATAGGATACGCGAAAGCATTCCTGAAAACTCTCTTGTTGACGTAAGTGAAGTCAGGGAGTGGCTTTTGATCGGAGCAGGTATGACATGCGATTTTCTGGTGATGACTGCCTTAATAAAATCAGGTCAATAGCACGCCAAACTTCACGGTCCTTGATCTCTGAAAAGACCAGTGTCGCTGAATCAGATCTAAAATGTTTCCTGATGAGTGCCTTACAACCGCACAAACTGAATGTAATCTTTTTGTCCAGATCAATGCAAAGAACCAATAAAAATCCCAAAGCATGCAGCTGATACTAAAACAAGACCTGTGTGTATAAGTAAGGTAATTTCCTAATATACCTGAGTTAATTGTCGGGAATTATCGCCAACCATCCCTGATTGCCAAGTCGATCCATAGATGACCAAACGTAATGACGTTGAAGGTATATACCAATTCGTGTCAAATGTATAAATCATGAACGGTATGCAGGTCCCATGCCAATTGTTCAGTTTTAGAACAAAACGAAGACAACACTATTTTTAAATAGGTGCATAACTCGTAACATCGGCTTTTCACTCTCGTTACTGTGGACAATTCACTTTCTCAATCCAACTCGATATAGGGGAATGAAACAAAAGAAAACATTTAATCACATTGAGGTTCAAGGATGAATAATTGGTTGCTTTTGTTTTATTCCCCTTAGCCTCAGAGTCAAGTTAGAATTCTAATGTTTCGAAACTTGCCTATGTTGATCCCAAAATGTATTGTACCAATCAAAATGCATGGACGCTGTCTATTGAGGGTTTTCACATGACGTCATAAAAATAAACAATCTGAATTATACATCCTACAAAGCTGTTTCTGACATGGTATGTGGGTACCATTGTTACAATCCTTCAGAAAAAAATTACGATTTTAAATGTGTCACGCAATTCGTCACGCTATTTCAGATAAGCCATGAAAATAAAAAAAGTTGAACCAGTTGAAAGTTATTTTTGCATTATAGATGCTTATAAGACGATTTAATGGAACTTATAGTGAATCCAATATTCTGTGATGAGATTTTGGCTGTAATTGCGACTTTGAAGCTTTGGCCGCCATGTTGGCGCCCCTAAGTGCACCAAGATGGCCGCTCCCTACATTTCTTACTAAAAAATGTCTAATACTAGTTCGCCTATAACTCTTGAACGAAATGCTCTTGCGCTTCAACATTTGGTCCAGATGTGCATTTTTAAACTCTCTGAAATTTTTATAAACATTTTGGAATTTAAATCTGCTTTTTAATGCTTCTGAATTTTGAAATGACTTACGTGAAAACACCTAATACCCAGACGGACATGAACTGGGTGCCTTCTTAAGGTAGGCATAGCAATTAAACTCGCAGTTTGTTGGATATTTTATTCTTTTCTTTTAAATAAGTCTTCGTCTTTGTATCCTTGTTTCATGCGACAGTCATCCCAGTTTAATTGAAGGATGTCAGTGTGGCGTTTAATTTATTAATTTCTCTTTACCAATTGTCAGTGTCCATCTTCGTGTCTGTTGGAATCACTGGAATTTACATTATAGCGCTTGTGGCAAACATGCTCTCTTGGTACAGGTAAACAACTTCGTAAGGGATAAACATCCATATACATCCCGAGGGCCGTAGATATTATTCATGATATTATTCATGAGGTATCATTTGTTAAAGCCTGTTTTTACTATAGCGATATAAGCATAAGCATAGGCAGGAGCTGAAGCATAACACCGCTTATGTCCAGTGACAACGGGCCCAACATATGCATTAGCATAAGCATAATGGCATGTAAGCATAAGCATCAATCTTATGATTATGTCAACGCTCGTTTTCACTTGACCCAATTTCTTGTGCTTCCGCTTATGCTTAGACCTCACATGTCATGGGTTTAAATGGTCATTCTAGTATTATCTCCGCATTCACGGTTTTTGTGATTGGTTTTTCATCATTTTCCGAATTAAATGTTTTGGCCCTAAAATCTTATGTATCGAATTATAGATTTTCGAGCACGTGCAAAATTTCTTCAGAAGAAAGATTAAAATTATGATGTTTTGTTCGGCTTGTTCATGTTGCGTTCCATATTTTAAAAATGGGGTAAAATGGCGAAACAGTATTTGTATGTGAAAAAACCGGAATTCGATGTCAAATAATATAATTTTCATCAAATTAGATATCTGAGAAATTTGCGAATGGTAAACTTAAGATTCTACAATCGGCGTCAAAATTACTTGAGACACTTTGTCTGAAAACGACTTTTCCTCCGTTTTTTTTTTTTTTAACTGATAATATAACTTTTTCTACAAAACGTATCTCCACCCCCAATAGACCTCTTTCATAATGGCGGCCTATTTATTTGTTCTTTTATATGAATGTTAATTAGCCTCACTGGCCGGCATTTTAGAGTAAAAAATTTTGAATTTTCACATGTTACCGAGGCCAGTGAGGCTAATTAACATACATATAAAAGAATAAATAAATCGGCCGCCATTATGAAAGAGGTCTATTTTGTACCGCTGGTCAGGAAGTCTATGGGCAACCGCAAACGCAACTTTTGTTTGAGGGGGGGGGGGGGGGGGGGGAGAGATATGGTGCGATATTTATCAAAGGCACACCCTTGTAAACCAAAGTGTCTCAACAATTTTGTTTTCGATTGTAGGTAAAAGATTATTGACTTAAAATGATTTAAGCGATGTCCATCTTGGATTTCAATCATGTCAAGTCAAATTTGAGTCAACATTGATCGAGAAATAAAAATAATAATGCCAATATTGTCTTAATTTAGCTACAAGAAATAAGAAGAAATCAGTTTAAACTTTAATTTATGCATACCATTCAACTGACAAGTGAGCGTTATATATTTCTATGTATACTGTCGATCGTCAAAGTTTCACTTCCACTGAGACCCTAACACTATGGTTTTCTATTAATTCTCTTCATAAATACGCCGCCTTTCTGTTTTTTTTTTTCCTCAGGGGACATTTACTACGCCTACAGCGAGGTGAAAAGCACTTTTTACCGATTGAGATTTTCAACCGTAAACCCTCTGCTATCACGGTAAGACCTGTCGATCGTGTTCATTGATTTAGCGGAGCCGGCGGGCCGAAGGCCCGGCGGAACCCCATACTCACAGAACCTATGCCCGTCATTTTTCATGGCCATGGCTAGCGGAATGTTTCGCGGGCACGCGTGTGCCCGCCGCCGCGCATTCCCCTTTCGTAAACGGTCGATGCCATTTTAGCGACACTTAGAAAAATTTTCATCAATTTTAGAATTATTTTTTCTATCAGAAAAAGAAAAATAGAATATAATTACCTGGAATCGAACCCGGAACGTCTGCATGCTAACATCTCTCTTTTACCACTAGACCACTGGGTTGATCCGGTAAACCTAAGAAAAAATTAATTAGAAAAGGTGCTTTTCTTAATATATATCAATAACGGGTCACCCTAACCCTAAATCTTACCTAACCGTGAATCTAGCTTAGATCTAATAATCGCTTTACCTAGGCCCAATTTGATCTAATAATGATAGCCTATTTTCGTCCCAATCCAGACATAAACTAGAGAGAAATAGCATCGACCATTACAAAAGGCTTGGTTACTAATGAATGCTAATGATGGCATCGACCGTTAGAAATGGCATCGACCGTTTACGAAAGGGAAATCAGCCACGCCGCCCTCCGCCCTCCGCCCTCCGCCCTCCGGGCTCTGCCGTCGCGCAGGACTAACTCGCGGGCGCGTATGACGTCGCAAAACATGCGCGTACGACGTCATGTTGAAACAAAGCGAGGCTTTGTTTTCGCGCGGTTACACGGCCGAATGTCACGTCAGCTGGGAAAACACTTTGATGTTTTGCTGTGTTTACTGAGCAGAGAAAACGGTTTAAATTAGAGTCGTTATTTTCCTGCATTTTTTCGCGGTTTGCTACTCAAGACAGGGATACTAATTAAGATATACTCAGAAACCGCGATTTTATGTAAACAAAACAAGACTTAGATTTTATACTCGCGTGGCCTTATGGAAATATGTTTGTTTATTTTTGCAATTTTGATTTCCAAATCAGTTTCTCAGGCATTTTTTGACAAGCAACAAGTGTATTTTATTTGGAAAATAGTCGTAATAGTTATTCTAGACGGAGAAAAAGTTGTTTTTGTGAACTTATGTACGGTCTAACTGTACTGTGCAGACGGTCGGGTAATAAGCTTAAGCTTACTGTTTTTGAAAATTGCTAAAATTGAAAAATAGCCCGGTCGTCAATCTTAATTCCGACCTTTCACCTAAGTTAAGTTTCATCTTAGTTAAGCCTGTTCAGAGGGTCTTCAGAGGGCAACGCTGTTAGGCTAAGCCTAACTATATATATTATATAAATGGGTGCATATAAGCGTCTTTTGATTGTGTTTGTAGTGGGCAAGAGCAGGGAGGACAGAGAACCAGGGGGCGAAGTAGGTGGGGGTGGGGTACCGGGAGTAAATGAAGTAAATGACACCGACTTGTGCGTGTGTGTTTGTGTTTGGGACGGGGAAGGGAAGACAGGGTTAGGGTTAAGGTTTTGGGTTAGGGGTTAGAGGTTCTGTCTCTACTTTTTTCGAGTACAAAGTATTACCGAATATTGCTAATGTTTTTCCGTTTCTCGCCCGCAATCTTCTACCTCCCGTAGGTTTACCTTGGTTTCCGCCCCTTCTCTGCCCCATCAATTTGTGAAATGCCGAGAAGCGACCCTCATCACTCCAATCCCCTTTTACTTATATCGACTATTTCCTTTTTATGATCTTAAGACTGCTACACTGAAATACTCGGGTTACCAAGTGGCTTACATATGCTGGGGTGAGTTGTCTTTTTTTATCTTTTTGAAGATGGATATAAGAAGGGGTTACTCATTCAAATTACCCTTTAACTTTGCGCACGATATTTTTATCGCATTAACCGGTTAAACATTTTACTGTTAGAATCCCACTTTGATTAATTAATAGTGTATGCAACTTTTGGTCTGTGGTTTGTTCCTCAAATGTGAGTATTCAATTGAAAGCTGACAAGCAGTACTTTTATACGGGTAATTTGGAACTTATAAATCATTTAAAAAAAATTGATCTTCTCTTTCCCCTTAAGGTGCGACGCTTTGCATTTTGACGTTAACGGTAGTAGGATTCGTGATTGGACAACAAATTATTTTGCCAATGGTGGATGGAAATTTTAACTCGTTTGTTTGGACAAAGCTCCGTAATCTTTGGTAAGTCAAACAGACCGGCCGGTGTTCGGGGCGATACGGAATTCGAAATACTATTTATATTATTTTTATTGTTTTCGACCAAGTCCCTTCCACCCTTCTGAAAACAAATTAATAACTGTGGTCACATTGGGAAACATAGAGTCGGTCATTTGGCCCTTTTTAATTGCATATAATGGCATTCACAACAAGATAAAACAAAATACAGACTTAAGGACGTTCGCGCCAATTGTTTATGCGCATCCTTACTGCGCACGCAATTCATGTCGCAACGCCATGCAACGTCATGCACGAGCGCGCGCGCAAAGGAAGAAATCTATTCATATGAAGGGATGGTAGCCGTTGCCTTAACTTTGCTTCGATTTAACTCGCTTGGATGGTCGGTGACCCCTGTTTTTTTTCTTTATATATCACTTTCTTTACCGATTATCTACAGTTTGTGAAAAAAAGAAAAAAAATCTGTCTTGTAGAAGTTTGATTTTTTTTTTCCATTTTTTTATCCACGGGACGTCGAACTGCACTCATATCTCAGCTGTATGTTGTTTCCGAATGCCCTCTTTAAAAGGTTAACTCATTTAAAGGTTGAAAACAGTTCGAATTATTTCAAATCAGGCCCACTTAGATAACATTTGAATATAATAGTTTCTCCCCAGCAATTCATCTTTGATATTGTTTAACTAAAAGCCATGGACACCATGTCATTATTTATTTATTTATTTATTTATCCAGGGGCATCCAATTTAGCGGAGCTAGTTTAAATGTTACGAGGACTAACTTTTCAAAGGCAGGGTATATTTCTACACACTATATCTCTTAAATCAAATCGGTAACCCCATTTTTTTTTTTTTTTTTTTTGCATTTCTGACATCAGACCGTAGCATAAGTTTGAAAAAAATCTGTCTTGTAGAAGATTTTCGCGCGAACGTCCTTGAATCTTAGTTAAGTGTAACGATTTAAAACTAACAACTGACATTTAATCTTGTTTCAGGCCCGCTATATTAATTTCCTTAGCTTTCTTTGCGGTCCAGTTAATGTTGGCCAAGTATGTGTTTTTGATAAACAAAGATGCTACGTTGGCTCTGGATAACAGGTACGACAAAATTAAAATTTCTCTTGCTAGCTTTTAAACAATCGATCGATCGACCAACTCCCCCATAATTAAAAACGGACGGTACTATCTTGGGAAAATTTTTGGAATGGAGCAAAACGTTTGGATGTTAGTCGAAAAACATCAAAGCTGATATTATTTATAAGATAGAAATATGTTTTTTGTTATAGATATGGAATTTCGCACGAACTCGTGTGCGTTTAACATTTAAAAAGAAGTTCACTCTTTTCAACAGGCGGCTGTTCCATGTCTGTACTTTTTTCCTGTTTTTCTTCAACATTTTCCTGGGCGTTATTTCCTGTCTCAAGCGTATTATCATTGGTGCTGTTCTTGGAGTGATGTTCCTTGGAAGGACGCAGAAAAGTGTCATATCACGTGACTATGAACTCATGGATCCAGGTTTGACCAACAGTTAACTTTTCGAATCCCCGATCTGACCTATGGGTAATCGAATCGTGCAAGAGAAACGCTATCTACGAGCATCATGATTCAGTTGACATGATCGACTGTAGATGCCGCTGACTACACAATTAAAAAATCTGTCATTTTGTATTTTTACCAGTATTCATTACTTTAATTTGATATTTCTGCTGCCAAATATCGATAGATCACAAACTGTTAAATGAAAGCAACCACTGACAATCGATAAAAATCAATAGTATTCATGTCATTATTTTTTGGGGGGGACTATCGATGCGTTGTCTTTACAAATCGATATATGTTGATGAAATTAAAACTCAGCCGGTTACATTACGTTTGTGTATGGTCCACATTCCAAACTGAGAGAGCACATCCCATTGCCCGTCGAACTTAACTGCAATGATGCGCATTATTTCCCCTTGTGTCTTGATAAATTGAGTCAATGAATGATCTTTGTGTGACGACACCTAATAGCCGGATAATCATGCAGAAGCCTAAACATTCCATTGTCCGGCAGTCCACAACTGTTGTACGAGACGTATCCTCTTGTGTCGTGATGAATATGTTCATGAATGATCTTTCTGTGACGAATTTTAATAGAAAGATCATGCAGACACGTAAACGCATTACTTGTCAACTTCTAAACATTCCATACGGGGAGAGTACTGAACGTTTTTTTCCAAATGGTAGCTTAAGTATCGTAGTGCTTTCTGTGCAGTTACGAAGATCACTTTATTTTTGTGCATGTACGCATAGTAAAATCACTTAATGCAAGTACGTATTTGTTGCCAGGTTTTAACTCGTACGTGGGATATCTGCTTCTGGAACATACCCATGCCAACCCAGTTCTGGTAACGTTTTGCCAACTGCTCACCAAGACGTTGATTGACAAGCAACCTTCAGAACAGGAAGAATATGCTGGTGATGCAAACCACCTTGAAGATGTGCAGGGGTGTTCAAGTGAGTTAGATCAGTGGGATTAAGTGTGTTGTTCTGTTGTGATTGTTGTATTCCCCCACCATTGCCAGTACCCCCGTCACTATCACCACCATCACCTTCACCTTCACCTTCACCTTCACCTTCACCTTCACCTTCACCTTCACCTTCACCTTCACCTTCACCTTCACCTTCACCGTCACCTCCTTTTCACCGTCGTCGTCATCGTCGTCATCGTCGTCGTCATCGTTGTCGTCATCGTCGTCATCGTCGTCATTGATGTCGTCATCGTCGTCGACGTCATCGTCACCGTCGTCGTCGTCATCGTCACCGTCGTCGTCGTCATCGTCATCGTCGTCGTCATCATCGTCGTCGTCCTCATCGTCCTTATCTCCATCCCTTATTCCCCATCTCCATCATCAACACCATCGCCATCACCACTGCCACCACCACTATCACCATCACAGGGGTATCATCATTATCACCGTTATCAACATCGTCTCTGTTATTGTCGTACTTATGACCACCTCCGCTTTTACCGTTATCATTATCCGTGTCAGCCGGATCAGCCGTTGACATTTCTAGTGTTTCGTCAAAATAATCATTGCGATGGACTTCATTTAAAATCGTAATTTTCGGTTGTATTAACGGGGAGGTGCGAAGGCCTTTTTTGATCTGAGAACGTTTGTTGCGTTAGAAATTTTGTGATCACTTTTTGGGTAAACGATTTTGGTGAGGACTTTTTTTCGGGGTCGCCAAACAGCGTAATATTTTAGTGCAGAGAGAAACGGGACTTTTTCGTGCTCTCACTCTTCGAAAGTATCCTTATATCTGAGCATATCCTGTCTGTTTCCAAATGTATTTCTTTTATTTTACAATAAACGATCTGTTATTTGTTTCTAAAATATTTGTTTGTACCTTCATACCAAAACCCATTTGTTTCTTTAGACAACCAAGTCAGTATTGAACTCAACAAGAAAACACTACAACATAACAACTTCCGACGAGTCCGCAACCGCTGGCATCTGCTATATACTCTCCATAATAATCCGTCACTCCAGGAGCACCGACGAGCAGAAATGTTCACTCAACGGTCGCCATTTGCAGCTTTTCAAGTTATGATACAGAAAGGCATGGTTTACATGAATCAGGGTATGCTAAACGAAGAGAAATCTGGTGCCCAGGACTGCAAGCTGTAATTGGATTAGCTAACAAATCTCCACGCTCCACGTGCACAGTTTACAATTCGGCCTGGCTTTAATCACTGGTGATTGAAGTATTTGTCAACATGATGAGTCACGTTATCTTGCTGGTGAAGACAACAGTTTTTGGCCTCATGTGCCTTTAGGGCTGGTTCCCACTAGCGACAGAAGCGACGGAAGCGGAAGCGCCGGTAAGGGAATCGGAATCAAAATAAGGTTACGATCTAGTGTAAATCAAGACAACTGAAGCGGATAGTAAGCGACAGAAGCATAAGCGGAATGGGAAGAAAAAGGAACCCTTCTGATCCTTCCGATTCTGATTCCGATTGCGACTCCGTGTTTTTTTTTTATTTACACTAAAGCGTAAGCCTCCTTACGCTTCCGATTCCGCTACCGATGTCGACGTCGCTAGTGGGAACCAGCCCTTAAAGATCATACCAGTGGATTTACATCTGTTTAGTGGTTAGAGGGGTGGTGCATGGTCAACTGCTTAAGACCCTGTCACACTATTGCGTATGAGAGAAACGTATGAGTTGCGTATGAAAATTCATAAAATAATTTTCATACGCACAAAATGCCCTTGAAAATACAGCGTTTGACCAGCGTACTTGACCTATGAGTAACGTACCTCTAGCGTAACTCTCGCGTATTCAGCGTATGCCTAGCGTATGCTTAGCGTATAAACCATACGTCCGAATGCGCACAAAATTTTTAAGCATGCTTAAACAAATTTTCTGCCTCGCCGTATGCCAGCGTATGCCTAACGTACCCCTAGCGTGTGTCAGCGTATACGAGCGTATGAGTGATATTTTTCATACTCATGCATACGCTAGTAGTACAATACGCAGTAGTACTGTGACAGGGCCATTACTGTGTTTGAATTATAATCGAATCCTGATGCGCAGCCAGTGTTTGGTTTGTCTGCTTCCCTGGATTTACCAAATGGCTAACTTTATACGCTTTATATCTCATTATGTCGATATGGAATATTTAATTCCATCTAAGTTATTTATTTGCTGCAACTCATCACACAGAAATAAACACAAACGATTAATGCATTTTCTCTTCGAATGTTCAACTCGATTTCTCACTTGTTCACTGAAATCTGTGCGATTTTCCAAAGATTAATTTTTCTGAAGATCAGGAGGAAGATCCAAAGATATTTCCATTATTTACCAACATCGTTTACTTTGTTTAATATTTAATAGCGGTAAAAAAAAAAGATAAAATCGATATGTTCACGTGTATTGATTATTCAATAAAACGTAGTCATTCAGTGAAAAGACAAAACGTTAGACAGCTCGGGATATAACGAAGTTCAAATCTGAGGAAAGGTGAGAACTAAGAAAAATATAAGTATTCGATGTACAGGGTGTAAGTTCTCAGACTTCTTAGTTAGCGGTATAGTTCAACTTTACTATTCGACTTGACAATATGTTACGTCTCTAGTACGTCAACTAAAAATATAATACTTAGGTATATAAACTATATACGAAGTATTATACCCGATCGTAATATGACATTGGTTTCTTCAAAATAAACGCATTGCTACAAACGCAATAAACGAAAAAAACATAAATAAACGCAATAAACGACTTACGGAATATAATGTTCTTCAATAACTTCGGAGTTATTTGATACCCTCGTAAAAAAACGTTGTTAGGTATTCTTTTGAGCTTAGTACCCCAGTAACACCAAATAATTATACGGTTTTTTTAGTCTCAATCTTGTACGTTAATAGATGTATTTAGATTCAGACTACTTGAAATGGCAATTATATTTAATTATTTTAATCTAACTATCACCAAAAGTTTGGATATATTTTTACAAAGCGGTAAACACGTTTTTGCATTGGTGTAAATGGGGCCTAAGCTCCTATCTTGAAGGCTTGTACACGTATCGAAGACTCATACTACTTGAAATGGTAACTGTAATAAAAGATTCCACTTTAAATATCACATTTTAAGTTTGCATATATTTTTCCAAAGCCTTTTTAACATAACAGTATTTACACATGTTTTTGCGTTGGCATGTGAACGGGGCCTATAAAGATTTTTTTTAAAACATGTCCTGTGGCCCCTTTTTACTTTAGGATGATAAGATGTCCGACATGGAGAGGAGTTACTCCATTCATTCAGTCATCGTTCCTGCAAACCAAACTACGTTGTTTACTATTGAATGTTTTGTAAATAAAGGTTGCACCACAATGAAGCCAGTGGTCCTTCTGAGTCTTATATATACCTAACGTGAACATTAGTAATGTAAGTAGGGTTGTAGGCGACGCTGTCGTGACAATTCAGTAACGCTGTTTTACCGGAAGTAGAGTAGGCGGAAGTCACTAAACAGGAAGCGTAAATGGCAAAGCTATGAACCGGAAGTGCACAATTTGAAATATGGGTGCATAAATTTGCATGCAAAATTGTGACAAAAAAATATAAATGATAAAAAGAAAAAAAAGAAAAATGGAGGGTATTTAAAAACTCATTGGCAAAGCTATGAACCGGAAGTGCACAATTTGAAATATGGGTGCATAAATTTGCATGCAAAATTGTGACAAAAAAATATAAATGATAAAAAGAAAAAAAAGAAAAACGGAGGGTATTTAAAAACTCATTGCGCTTTGCGCATGAGTAAATAGGAAGCCAAAAAGTGATAAAAGCAAAGAAATATTAACTAAAGAGACAAAACGACTAAAAAGTCAAAATTCCACACGAATTGCAATTTTGATTTCCTCGATCGCCTGTCAGTTAATTAAATATGATGAGCTGTAATCCACTTCCATCCTTGCAAAGTCCAAACTACTGCTTCTGTTTTGCTCTAGAGAACCTTTTTATTCAATTTAGTTGTATATTTGGTGGTATTTGGCGATATGACGTGGAAATAAGGTTAGCTAAATTTTGTTATTTCGGCGGGACAGACTGTCTCTTTAAGAAAAGCGGCTAACTTTTCAACACAGTAATATATCCAAATATCTTGGAAAATAAACGTATGACTTATAGTCACTGTCCAAAGACATATTCCATCAATCGGCGATCTCGCTCGGGTGTCCTTGCAGATTCTAAAGCTAAAGGGGTATGTGCCGCTGTGAAGGGTATGGTTTCCAAGCAGTTTATTATGGAATAGGGTATAGAAATCAGAGAGCTTTGGTCTAGAATACTGGGTATCGGTATCACTTGCCGTAAAACTGATCAGTGGTGTGAAGAATTAGGTGTAGAAAAGGAATTGAAACTCGGAAGAGAAAGATCCTTCTCCAAACGGAAATAGGACCAAATAGAATCTTCGTGGCAACATTGTTGACAGATGGTTTTCCATTAAAAACCCTGACAGTGATACAGTTCTAAAAGTAGCAAGTCTGGGATGGGGTAGGGATTTTTTATGTCTAGTCTAATATAGGGATCCAAAATCAGCTGAACATGGTGTGGTATAGGGTAAGGGTTTCAGAGTCCTAGCGGCTCACAAACATCCAAAAACATATAGAGGACCTACCCCCCCCCCCCCCCCCCCCCCCGGGGCTTAATCCCTGGCCAAACAGGAACGAACTGTTATTTTAGTATTTTGAACGGTAGCGAAAATGCACTGTTGCGTTAAAAAGACGTCACTCCAAATTTTAAGAGAATTTACAAACCTAAGAAAGTTTGTCGGATGACCTATTTTTTATTTAAAATATATATTAAAAGTATACGAAAAGGCGCAATGTTTGTTGTTGGTATTATGAAGGAATACCATTTGATTCAAAGTTACTATCGTGTCAGTGAATAAGGCTTAACTTTGAGTCGCAAAGCGGAGTCTCCCGTCAACAGCTTTATTGAATGTATGTATTACCCCGCCCCTCCAACCCGGAGGAAGCATATTGTTCTAATGAATAAATATAAGAACGTTCACTGGTTGAAATGTTCTATAAACCTGCTTAATAGGCTGCCAGTACTGCAGTCTTTAAAGGTAATGGTAAAAACGCGCATGAATAAAAGATTTAAGAAATTGAAATGCAGAAATTGTAGAAAAAAAAATATGTTTGTTCAAAACAATGCTGTATTTTTTTTCCATGCCATTTTTTTACTATTCTCTTTCACCCTTCAAAGTCCTGGCAGCTGAAAGCTCGATTTCATTATATTTATCAGTTGATCATGATTAATCCTGGCTACGGTTTTACAATTTTCTTACATATTTTATAATATTACTTAGCTAAAGAAAGGAACCTGAAATCATGGAGGGGCTGGAAAAAAAAAAACGAGACGCGGGGTACTTAAAAGAAACAGACTTTACGTTATGCCTTTCTGTTTAATCAGGATTAACAAAAGTCAAGGTTGGTTTATATTTATTTTTTGAAAAAACAAACTTTACGTCCTGTCTTTCTGTTTGATCAGGTTTAGAAAAATCGAGGTATTTTTTCACCTTGCCAGATACGTATTCGTGTTTGCGTTACCTTAACATGTGGTAACATATGAACGTGTGCTTTAGTTGTTTTTTTTTTTTTGTTTTTAAATCAACTTGGGGTATTTTCGGAAACATAGGAATATAAACTTTTGAAACTGTGAGAACATAGTTTCTAATTTTTCTCAAATTTATCTGACAAAGTTGTCACAGTATCAATGAATGTCTTTAGATGTTGAATCGATTTTAATCGATAGACCAAAATATACAATAAAATATGCTTGCTTATTCTTTATAAAACCGTTTAAAATTGAGATTTCTTTTTATCCAAATCAAAAATACTGCTGAATTTTCTGAAGTGGAGTGTTGAATGCTTTTGCTTTATATGCAATCAAACATGTATTAAGAGGACACCGTATTGAACGGACACTATGTTTACTGCAAACAACACTTGTATTAAGCGGACGGGAACAACTAAAAGTCACCTAAATAGTGTTATGATATCTATTGTCTAAAACTAGCTTTATTTTGAACGGACACATATAAAGATTAAGTCAAAGAAAGCACATCTGATACTGATGGGGAGAATTGAAATCCGACGAAAAGTAGTATAACAGTCTAAGATTCCAGTTTTTATCTCAGAGGTCAGCTGAGTTGTTGCTGTAATATTCTGGTTACAATGCATAAGAGGATCACACGTTATCATTAATACTGAAGTAAATGCCTTGCTTCAAGAAATTATGCTGCCAAGACTGAAGTTGTGGCAAATTTGTTCAAATTAATGTACGTTTCTCTAGACAAAACTTATTAATAAGTCGTAAGTGGATGAATTTCAGTCTGTAATTATCTACAACAGAACTGTAGACGGCACTGGATTTATATAAGTGATATTTCTGAAACAAATAGTTACGACTGAGAAAACCTCTTGTGATCCTCTCTTGTCTGAATGCGCGTAATTTTAGCAAGCGAATGTAGAGTTTAAAGTTATTAATGCCTTAAAAAATGTTAAAAAATTGCCGCTTTTACTGTAGCTTGTTCATCTTGTTATTGTGACAGTTCAATAGGGTTTTGCTTTGACAATTTTTCAACATTTTGATGACTGAACAGCAAGTGTGCTCAAATAAAGACGGATTATCCAAACACAGGTTGAATAAACCAGGACGCCCCTGCCACACAAAATGTTAAACCACTGTCCAAAATTTAACTCACACCACGAACCAGACGTTTTCTGTATAAATAGCCTCTTAAGCTCTACTGCAATTGGCTTAGCAAAGAAAGCAAAGACACTGCGTTTGTGCAGCTTTCTTGAGGCGCGGAATGAATACGACTATAAAGAATCCCTCGAAAACATCCCCTTTACACTTTGCTTCGGCATTTGTTGCAAGACTCAACCATGCGTTCTTTCATCGTTTTGCTGTTAGTGGGTTTCGCATCGTACATCAGTGCTAAGAACTATGTACGAGTGTGTTACCACACAAATTGGTCTCAGTATCGCCCGGGTGCCGGCAAGTTCTGGCCCGAGAACATTGATCCCCACCTCTGCACCCATTTGATGTACTCATTTGCTAAAATTAACCGTAACACCGACAAACTGGCGATGTACGAGTGGAACGATGACAAACTATACCCAAGGTTCAACGCGCTGAAACAGAAAAACCCTGGTTTGAGAACACTCCTGGCCGTAGGAGGTTGGAACCACGAGAATGCCAACAGCCCATTTTCCAAGATGGTCAAAACTGCAGCCTCTAGAAAGGTATTGCTTACACCAATGTCATTTTATTTTAGTGAAAAGACCTATTTTTATTCCGGGTAAATAATCGATCTTTTTCATCCTGCATGAAAGGGTGGGATTAAAAAAGTATAGTCGTTTCGTTTTTCTGGATGTTTGCAATAACTATTTCTCATCGATTTTCCACCGAGCTGCAGTTAAACGATTAATATAGCCGAGCCCTAAGAATGTCCATGGAACGTTTCATAGAGCATTTGTTTTAACCATATTATTATCCGGCAACGGTCTCTGTAAATTGCTGTTAACACCCGGAGATGAGATCCCCTTCTACCCCGTTTATAAACCCTCCAAGCTTATTGACCCATCTGCTTCCTACGGATATAACCCATCTTAGCTATAAGTCCCCCCCCCCCCCCCCCCCCCTACCCTTGCCCGATCTTTTCCCATGAACGTCCTCAGAGAACATTTGTAAAACTTCGTGGTTTTATAACCCGGATTTTACAGTATGCAAATAACTAAAACTACAAATTTATGTCCGGGAAACACAATCGTTGTCATATTTTCCAAAAAAACCCTTAGTCTCACTTCCAGGCCTTCTGAAAGAACATGTTGTTTTCGTGCCTTCGAACAGTCTGTTGTTCGTTGTCCCAAAGGTCCACTGTTTTTTTTTCGCTCCTTTTGATTATTATGTTTGTCCTATTACTATTTGCTAACACGAATGTCGTTTTTCAAACTCCAGGTATTCATTGACTCTTCAATCGATATGCTGCGAACGTGGGGCTTTGATGGTCTTGACCTGGACTGGGAGTACCCGGCCACACGAGGTGGATCACCCCCCGGAGACAAACAAAGGTTCACCATTCTCTGTAAAGAGCTTTTGGATGCCTTCAAAGCGGAAGCGGCCCAGAGCGGAAAGCCCCGCCTGTTGCTGACAGCTGCTGTTGCAGCTGGCTATGCCACCATTGACAAAGCCTACGAGGTTCGTAAACTTGGTCCACTGTTGGACATACTTAACCTGATGACCTATGACCTTCACGGCAACTGGGACAAAGTGACAGGACATCACACGGCCATGGTAGGAGATGACAAGCTTACTGTGCCATTCGCAGTCCAGTACTGGATCGACAAGGGATTTCCAGCTAATAAGATCGCGCTAGGTATGGGTACGTACGGAAGAGCGTTCACCTTGAAAGACCCCAACAATAATGGTCTCGGCGCTCCTAAGCACGATTGGCAGAAACCACACAAAGGTCAGTATACCCGCGAAGCTGGATTCCTCGCTTACTACGAAATCTGCAAGCTTGGTTTGAATATTGTCGACGACAATGCTGTTAAGGCTCCGTACGGTCACAAGGGTACCATCTGGGTGGGCTTCGATAACCAAAAGAGCCTGCAATACAAGATCGACAAGGTGATCAAAGCGAAAGGTCTCATGGGAGCGATGTTCTGGGCTCTCGACTTAGACGATTTCAGTGGAAGTCAATGTGGTCAAGGCAAGTATCCACTGATAAACCATGTGAAAAAGTCCCTGGGTGGCTACGTCCCACCGCCACGCCCAACTGAGGTAACTCCACCGCCTACCACTCAAGGTCCCGGACCTGTAACGACGCTGTCTCCAGAGCCACCAACCGATGCGCCAGCTACACCAGGTCCCGGGGGCGAATGCGTGGCTATCCCACCTTACGATACCCAGCCGGGCATGCATGAATGGTGCAAAAGCATGTGTGCTCTTGGAAATTGCCCTGCGAGCCATTGCAAGTGCGGTTAGATAATGTTACTACCTGACCAATTGAAGTGCTTTAATGTAATAGACGATAAAGTAGAATAAAATAGCACTGAATGCAAATCAATCCCGTTTCCTTTCTATTTTATGCTAGTGTACCATCCGTTACACAAGCGTTAACTTAAAATACCAGAGATTAGTGGTTATTACAACTGGATTTAGCCTGCTATTGAAAGGTATAGGTAATTTTAAATGTATGATTAAAAATAAAACACCGTCTCACTCACCCCAATGCTTAAAATCGCCTAATATCGTTTAGGATGAGCCTGCTTTTTTCAGAAAGTAAATGATTAATTATATGCTGTTAATGCTCGAATTAGCACCCAGCTTCAAATAGGTGCTCCTTTGAATTAACCCCCCCCCCCCCCCCCCCCCCCCCCCCCGCCAAGGCTAAATATATATATTAAATAAGCGCCCCCACCCATCCCCCGATGTACCGCACACACAGATTTGTGTTTCTACTGAAAGATACGTTCCAGTTTTGCTATTTTTTTAACTATTACGATTTTGAGACGGCAATGCTGTATTTATATATTAACGCGGGCTAGTTGGTCGCTTCGCCACTCCGCCCAATACTGAGAATATGTTTTCTTCCAACCCTAGCCATCAATATAATGTAGTATTGCCGTCTCGAAATCGTAATTACAGTCGAACCTCCCATAAGCAGACACAATCGGGCCAGAAAATGTGTCCGCTTAAGAGAGGTCTCCGCTTATGTGAGGTTAAACAAGTAGTGTTTGTATGCGACTTGTCCGCTTATGGGAGGAATCTTTTATTGGAGGTTCGACTGTAGTTTTTTTTATCTCGATTCAACAGTTGTTCTGGAAAGAATAAAGCAAAACTGAAGATAACTTGTGCTGATCAAACATGAAATTTGTACTAGCCACCAGCTAGCGCGTAAACGACGTTTTGTAAACGTATTTAAATCAGATTTTCGTTTTGCAAAAAAGTTAAAAAACACAACTTTTCAGGCCATAAATTGCTCATTGAAACAAAACGAATTCCATGGAACATCTTTATGAAGTTTTTGAAAGTTACAAATGTCGACAAAATAGGTACATTGTAAATAACGAAACGTTGCTCACTTTTTAGTCCAAAATTAACGTTTTACAAAATTACGACTGCATGATTGATTAGCGCGCGCACAGCACAACTTGACGTTAAACCATTCAAACAAACAAAAACAGCTTTGAAACTCATGTTATCGTTAACTTTCGATAAAGCCGATCGTTGCATTGAATACAGTGTTGCTTTGTCTGCCAAATCTGACAAACAACCAACATATGATTTTGCCATTCGGATCATTTGAAGAGAATTTTATATTTTAGTTTTGTACGCGAGGAACCCAATACATTTTTTGCGGGAAATTTTTAACCGATCACAGGCTGGTTTTTGAGACCTCAATACAACTTGATATTGAAGTCTCAAAATGACAAAAAAGTGGAGTTGAACAGCTAAGTTTTGAAATAATTTGAAGTAACACGAATCTGAAGGGCTCTCTGGTAATTTTAAATTTTTTAGAATCTGCTTTGTTTTGTGAGCGATATGTACACTTATCTTCGCCGTTTCTTTGTTTTCGTTGGTGTACTCAAATATCGTGGTAGTTAAATTTACTTTTAGGAAAGGAAAACATGGTGTAAAAATGGGTCTTAATTATTGTACCACTGAAATATTCTAGAACGGCATTCTAGTTCCAGTCCTGTCAGCAAGCAGGGCCAAAGCAAAGATAAATGGTATTTTGCTTCCACAACGCTACCGAACACACTAAAAAAGGTTAAGAGGCATGCGCTCGTTGGTCAGCCAGACCCAAGATCCATTTTATTGCCACAGACATCATGTCGTTATTACATGCATCACATTACATAAATAGTGTACGTGATCCTTATATCCTCAATACAAACTAGCCCTTTTCCACAATATCTCAGAAAGAAACATAGCACGATAGAGAAGTTTAAAAATATGGGGAATGTATAACACCGACTTTTAAAATTATTTACCTAACACAGGAGCACAGAACGAGGAATGTTCAGGAATTCGAAAACGCTTCAATAATAGCGTTGTAATGTTTTCCCATGCCATTTTAGTTCCTTTAAAGGAAACTATGCAGAAAATTTTAGGGCAAGGAATCTTTTCTCCCGAATTTAATAGCTGCTTTCACCTTTCCGAAAATCCTAGCTGACCTTATTTCGTACCCATAATCCTAGCTGACCTTATTTCGTACCCATAATCCTAGCTGACCTTATTTCGTACCCATAATCCTAGCTGACCTCATTTCGTAGCCATAATCCTAGCTGAACTTATTTTGTACCTAAAACGACATTTTTATCCCTCTGAAAACAAAAGGCCGCGTTAAATTTTTCGATGTTACGAAAGTTGGAGGGGGTATTTTTTAAAGAAAACTCTAGTTTTTAATGTAATTTATTTCGAATTTTTAAAGGAGTAATGTCACAGTGATTTTGCCGTGATTGGGTTGAAACTGCACTAAATATTAACTATCTACCTTTGCGGTCATACTTAAAATTGCTGTTAGAACACCGAGATGAAAACATCAGGTGATTTCTCAAAGGAAAAACAAACTACAATCACTTTTGTAGCGAGTTTTCCAAGACACACGGGAAGAACTTGAAAAAAATGGCCAATTTTTTCAAGTTGCAATCTATTTCCATCAAGGCCATCCTTAACCAAAAACAATTAATGTTTGTTTCTGTGCCCTTGTAGAATATTTGTTAACAAAGCTGGACCATTATTTTTAAGTTTCCATGGATACAAATACTTTTTTTGGCTTTTCAAAGTGATACTAAAAATAGTGACAGTGCTCCTTTAAGATGACCAAGGCCTTCCGAAAAACTTTCCACTGAGACTAGTCGTACGTTGGGTGCTCCTAGCTGGTAACAATAAAGGTTTTTAAAACTTGAGCTCTCAGCAACAGCTTACAAAATAATGCATTGCGGTTAGAACGGATTATCGCAAATTAGTGCTTTTGTAACGGATGGTGTACTAGCATAAAAAGAAAAAGAAAACGGGATTGATTTGCGTTCAGTGCTGTTTTTATTCTACTCTCTCGTCTATTACATTATGGCCTTCAATTGGTTAGGCATTTTGACTTGATCTAACTGCACTTGCAATGTGTAGAAGGGCAATTTCCAAGTGCACAGTTGGCCGCGCACCATGCATCCATGCCTGCGCTGTTATAGGGTGGGACTGACACACAACCACCGGGACCTGGTGTAGCTGGCGGGTCGGTTGGTGGCACTGGAGGCAACGTTGTTTCAGGGCCGGGACCTGCGGTCGTGCCTGGGCCTTGAGTGGTAGGCGGTGGGACGTAGCCACCCAGATACTTTTTCACGAAGTTCATCAGGGGATAGGGGCCTTCACCGCATTGGCTGCCGCTGAAATCGTCTAAGTCGAGGGCCCAGAACATCGCTCCCATGAGACCCTTCGCTTTGATCACCGTGTCGATCTTGTATTGCAGGCTTGTTTTATCATCGAAGCCCACCCATATGGTACCCTTATGACCGTATGGAGCCTTGACTGCATTATTTGTGACAATATTCAAACCAAGCTTGCAGATTTCGTAATAGGCAAGGAAGCCAGCCTCGCGGGTATACTGACCTTTATGTGGCTTCTGCCAATCGTGCTTAGGAGCGCCAAGGCCACTGTCGCTGGCGTCTTTTAAGGAAAACGCTCGTCCATAAGTCGCCATACCAAGCGCTATCTTATTGGCTGGAAATCCCTTGTCGATCCAGTACTGGACTGCGAATGGCACAGTAAGCTTGTCATCTCCTGTCATTGCTGTGTGATGTCCTGTCACTTTGTCCCAGTTGCCGTGAAGGTCATAGGTCATCAGGTTAAGTATGTCCAGCAGTGGACCAAGTTTGTTGACCTCGTAGGCTTTGTCAATGGTTTTATAGCCAGCTGAAACAGCAGCAGTCAGCAACAGGCGGGGCTTTCCAGTCTGGGCCGCTTCCGCTTTAAACGCATCCAGCAGCTCTTGGCAGAGAATTGTGAACTTCTGTTTATCTCCGGGGGGTGAACCTCCTCGTGTGGCCGGGTACTCCCAATCCAGATCGAGACCATCAAAACCCCACGTTCGCAGCATTTCGATTGCCGAGTCAATGAATACCTGGCGTTTGAAGGAAAATATTTATTTTAGTAAAAAGTAAAAAGGCAAACATAATTACCAAAACGAACGAAAAAACAAGGAATTGTGGAACAACGAACAAAAGACCGTTCAAAGACACAAAAACAAAATTTTCTTTCAGAGAGCCTGGAAGTGAGACTGAGAGTTTTTGGGACAATTAAACAACGATTGTGTTTCCCGGACTTAAATGTATAGTTGTAATTGTTTGCATGCTGTAAAATCCCGGTTATAAACCACGAAATTGTACAAATGCTCTTTGAGGACGTTCATGGGAAAAGGAAAAACTGTGGAAAGGGGTGGGGGGATGGGTCAATAAGCGAGAAAAGCTTATAAACGAGGTAGTAGGGGATCTCATCTCTGGGATTTTACAGCAATTAACAGAGACCGTACGCCGATAGCTGGATAATAATGTGGTTGAAACAAATGCTCTACCAAACGTTCCATGAACATTCTTTGGGGCTTGCTATATTAATCGTTTAACTGCAGCTCATGATCAGTGCGAAATGGATGAGGAATAATTATTGAAAACATTTAGAAAAAACAAACGGAACAACTAAAGTTTTTAAATCCCACCCTTTCATTTCATAACAAGCTACGGGATGAAAAAGATCGATTATTTACCAGAATAAAATAGACCTTTTTGCTAAAAGAAAACGACATGTATATAAAGCAATACCTTTCTAGAAGCTGCAGTTTTGACCATCTTGGAAAATGGGCTGTTGTGATTTTCATGGTTCCAACCTCCTACAGCCAGGAGGGTTTTCAAAGCGGGATTTTTCTGTTTCAGCGCGTTGAACCTTGGGTATAGTTTGTCATCGTTCCATTCGTACATAGCCAATTTGTCGTTGTTACGGTTAATCTTAGCAAATGAGTACATCAAATGGGTGCAGAGGTGGGGATCAATGTTCTCAGGCCAGAATTTTCCGGCACCTGGGCGATACTGAGACCAGTTTGTGTGGTAACACACTCGTACATAGTTCTTGGCACTGATGTACGATGCGAAACCCACTAACAGCAAAACGATGAAAGCACGCATGGTTAAGTGACTGTTAATGATACAATTGCTGAAGCAGTGTGAATGAAGGAGTTTTTAGAACAGATCTTTATAGTCGCTTTTGCTGTACCGTTTTAGCCAGCTGTGCTGACGTAGAGCATGTGTATTCTGCTTTCAACCAATTACAGTCTAGCTCAATACGCTGTTTGTGCACGACCGTTATTTCCGTTTAAACAGCACTATAAACTCAGGGGGTGTATGTTTGATGTTAGTTGAAAGTTGAACAGTAGTTTGCTTCTTTTTGTGGCAGGGCCCTCTTTGTGTATTCAAGCTATGTTTAGATATCCCGTGTCTATAAAACACGGAACAGCAACACACACTGTTGGGTTAAAGAAAAGTGTTTTCACAGCTGTCATGTTCGAGATTGAGTTCGCAAAAGCCTTCAGTAAATACAGCAGTGTAAATTCAGTGGATAGATGTTTAATGTCAGTTAAATACACCGAGTCACTCGCCAACTGTCCAACTCTAAATTGACACCAAGCATACGAAATGAAGAAAACAGTTCTCATTTGAATCTTTGAAACAAATTATTTGGCTTAATTCCAATACGAAGAAAGCAAACCTTTTTTGTAAAAATGTTAAAAAAAGAACCTTAATACCCTTTAGGGCCTCTTTACATGAGCCCGGTTGACCGGGCTGGCCCGGTTTCCGAGATCTCACCTTACCTTTAAATCCTTTGTAAAATTTTTGATGTGTTCATATGTGAGGGCGGGCTGGCTCGGTTACCGAGATCTCGGTTTTTCCAACCGGGATCTCGGTAAGCGGGATGGAAAATTTTGCCATATGAACACTTCATCCCGGTTACTGGGACGAATTCTTCGCAACAGCGCATGCGTTACATGGTCGATAAAGTAGCAGCGCGGTTGGTAAACATGGCGGGAAGTGAGGAATGTTCTTCTCTCTCGGATCCTAGGAAGTTCCGTTGGCAAACAGAGATGGTCAGCCAATTGATCGACTGTTTACTTAACTACATGTTTAAAATGGCGTACAGAAACCTTGATTTCGACGCGGACATGCAAATTCAATACAGGAATTGCGAGTGGAGATGGCGAAGCTTCATATCGACGAAGAGTTCATGTTCGGGCCTGTGGTAGCTTGCCATTTACCGGATGATTATGACACACTTTCAGAAGAAGAGAAAGCTAAAGCAAAGAGACATATACTTTGGCCTTTTCTCATCTCGGAAACCGGGCTGAATTTTCTCATATGAACCCAAGGCGAAATCCGTCCCGGTACGCGGGCCAGCCCGGCAACCGGGCTCATATGAAGAGGCCCTCAGTTCGATCGAATTACTCACTGAAGCGTGAACATTTGTCAACTCGAACCAGCTGTCATATAAACTGCACATTGTCAGTTATCGGTTTCGTTTCCTTGGAAAATTTTATCACATTACGAATCTGACAGGTACAGAACAGCCTTAACGGTGATTAAATAAAAAGGGAACATGTAAACATAGGTTTAAAACAACAAGACGCTCCTGTCGTTAGAAAGTATCATACTGCTACCTGACGTTTAACCTGTGTTTAGATGTGTTCCAACTATTTGATCACCGTTGAATGTGTTAGACTCGAATATCATATACCATTTACATCGTATACGGTGATGATCAGTATTTAGAACTTTCAATATTAAACGCAAGAGAGATCACAATTTTCAAGCCGTTAGAAGTAAAATGGAAAGTAACATTTTATTCCAGAGATGAAAAACAATTTATCGTTATTTTTACTTACCTCGTATTATTAGGAAGTAAAATGTATTCCCACATTTTTTAAGAAACAATTAACTCAGAAAAATGAAAAAGGCACGAAAACACAAACGTGTAAACTATCTACAAAAAAAGCGGGTTAAAAAAATAGATTTCCTTTAGAACGCCGAGTTTTCGTTATCTAGTTCAGTGCCGAACAAAACAAAATAAAATTATTAGACAGTAGTATTCTGGCTACTCCTAAAAAGGAATGCATCCATGGATTTTCATCATGATTTTTTTCAACGTTAATTGCATACACACCGACTTCTCTTAGAAACAACACATCATATAAAAAGTTTACGTCATTTTTTTAACTTACCGCGTTCTTTATTGCGTTCTATAAAATTCAATAACTGACAATTTCGAAAAAAAGGTGGCTTATCATTATAGAATTAAATTTGTGGTGCTTTTACACACTTCAGCGTAAACTGTTCTTTACAATATATTCATGCATTCCCCTTTAAAACTGAAAGGAGAGTGTATCTTATCCATTCCCTGAGCATTTCAATCCCACTTTTTAACTACAAGGAATGATGTTTTAAGCCCATCAACAACTCACAACAACAACGTTCCATGAAAAAAGATAGCTATAATTATCAGCTGGCAAAAAGGACTGTACATTTCTAAAGGAAAATACAATTGAAACCGCAGGTTTAAATTCTCAGTGAGACTGTCTTTGTCTTTAAGTCTTTGGCATTTTAAGAAGCGGGCTTTTTCTCTGTTTTTAAGCTCTTCTCAGAGACCACGTGCACTCCTGGGGGAAAATTCGTTCATATTTTAACAACAGTTGGTTGAAAATCGTTTTCATGGAAGGAAAAACATTGTATATTTATCGAATATACGTTGTTATCAGAAATACTGACTTTTCAGTGAATGGTCGCTTATGAGAAGGAGTTTTCGTAAGTGAGTTCAGGTACGACCACTTTTTTGAAATCCAGAGGTCATGAGAGGCGGGCACTAACTTGATCTTCATTTGTATGCATTAATGTACTTCACTGAGGAAAATATTTCAAGTTAGGGCGGCTGAAGACAATAGAAGAAAAGTCAGAAGACTAAGTAATAAATACCAGAGGTTATGCCTTGAATAAGCTTTACCCCATTTCTAGTATCAAAACAACTGAGCTTCACGAACCTAATCTTTTATTTGTTTGGACTGATAATTCAAACAAATAACAGTTTCAACAGTAGTATAAACGTAATGAATTAAAACATTTGTATTTGGTGGTTATATGTAACTTCATATCATACGAAAAAAAAAGCGCTTAATTCATACAGCATTTCGAAAAAAGAACTGTGTTTTTTTAGATAAAACGAAATAGTACTAGTGACGCAACCAGATCTTATTCCTCAGTAATATCCAAAGCAGTAAAATTCACTATATCCGTTCGCACAAATTAATAGTGAGCGCCCTGAAGTCCGTATTCATTTAATAGCAGAATGAATGTTGTTTTGAGTCAGTGTGGATGTCCTGTGAGCGTTTAGTTAAATCCGTGAGTCCCAAAAACTTTCTCCAAAGATTTTTTATTTATCTCCAGAGCAAGTAAATTGTTGATGCTGTGAATCAAAAGCATACTTGATCGCCTCTCCTCGAACAACTACTTGCTCTAATGGCAAAAATTAAACGTCCTCCGTCCTTTCCCACTAGAAAACTGATTTTATTCTGACCATTTTTAATGTTACTTTAAAAAGTCAAACGACATCTTTATATCAGTGAAAACCCAAAAATAATGGTCCAGTTTTGTTTAAAATTATTCCACCGGTGCTCTAAGAGTAAAAATAAGTGTCTTGGGCTGCAGATGGCCAGGATGGAAATGGATTGTATCTTTACAAAATGAGGCTAATTTTTTTCAAGTTTATCGCTTCTGTCTTGGAAAATTCGCTAAAACTCGGATTATGGTTTATTTTCTCTTCGAAAATTCACTTGATATTATATTATGGCGTCTATTATTCTCTTAGTATTCTATAAGTATTTCGTGTACGACAAAGGTACTTAGTTCTAATTGTAGGCAATTTTGACCAAAAAAACCTGAAAATCAACATGACAGAGCAGTCAGAGCTCCTTTAAGAACGAGCCAAATGTAGCCATATATAGTGACAGACCAAGAATTGAAGTAACGAACTAATAAACGTTGATAATTACAAGTTCAATAGTATAGTGTACAAGCCTCTCATTAGTCATTACCCTTTGAACAGGCTCCTTAGTGGGGTTAAGGCTTAGATGAGTAATCAGCGAGCAAAGCTAGTCGTTTGAGCTGACCGAAATCAGCCCCCGGGGGAGGGAGAGCGGTACTCTGTATATTTCCGAGTGGAGGAGTGCCGCTGGGACTCTGAAATACACCTGCAACTTTTGGCGTTTGGAGCAACTTTTTTGCAGTTCTAGCATCCTCCAGCAAATTTCGCCTTTCTGAGCAACGTCTGAGCAAACTATAGGCTTGCAGTACATATCAAACACGAAAAGTGAAAACTTTCAGATAGAAAATGTTGTAGTTTGAATTCACGTGGGCGGCACGGTGGTGTAGTGGTTAGCGCGTCGGACTTTCAACCTGAAGGTCGGTGGTTCGAAGCCTGGTCTCTGCCGTCGTGTTGTTTCCTTAGACAAGAAACTTTACTCCACACTGTCTCTCTCCACCCGGGTTCCGGCGACAAAATGCTGGGGGTAACCCTGCGATGGACTAGCATCTCATCCAGGGGGAGTAGCAATATTCCTAGTCGCTTCATGCTATAGAAACCGGGTTTAAGCTCCGGCCGTTATGAGCCTTCTGGCTCGGGTGCGAGACTTTACTTTACTTTACTTACATATCAAACACGAAAAGTGAAAACTTTCAGATAAAAAATGTTGTAGTTTGAATTCACGAAGGACGAAGAGCGACAGAACAATAATGTATTTATTGATAGCCGAATTCGCTCAGAGTGAAGACTCCTGCGCATGCGCCTACGAGAAGTGTATAACATAACAAACCACGACATCCTCCTCCTCCTCTTTCCGAATAAGCACAGCTAGTGATACATACAAAATGCAATCTAATATAACGTGTCCAAATAAGCTAAGTTCACTACTCAAATAAATGTCACAAGATGTCCTTGGCTAATAGCTGCAACAGTAACTCTGACAAAATCAATTTAAAAAATCGGCTCAATAACCAGTTTAATCAGAGTTCAATTCATAAGTTCAATCAGAGTCCAGTTCATAAGTTCAACTTGTCGGGCGGCTTGATTGTCCTGGATGATCGACGGAGTGTGGTCTCTCTGTCCGCACATTCTGCTCCAACTTGAGGACAAGTTGCTGGAGGTGTCAGTGTGGGATTATTCTAATTTGCACTCGGTGTGGGCTCTGCAGCATCCATGTCATTTTTTCGTGTAAAGTGATGTATTCTCCTGTAGGGCGAATGTGGCTGCGGTTACGTCTGCGGATGCTGCCATCCGCCATGCCAACGACGTATGAACGGGGAGTCTCCGTGTGGCATTTGACAATGCCAGGTTCCCATTTGTGGTTGTGCGGGTTGATGACGCACACGTCTGGGTCGTCAGGATGAATCACGGGAAAGTGCTTAGACGTTTTGCCATACTGTGACTTTTGTTTCTCCTGTCTTGTTTGAGGTTTTGCATTGATATCACCATCAGCTGACAGGGATAGGCTTGGTTTAGAAATTGCTGGTAAGTTGGTTTGGTACACTCTTGAGTTCAAGAGCTCTGCTGGTGATGGGATGTGGTGGTCTCAAGCATGTTAAGGCATGGCTCAGAGCCTAATTTGCATAAAACCTGAAAACGATCATAACTTTAAAGTGATTCACCTGAACAGGCTCAAACTTAGCAGCAGGATAAAACTTGTTAACCTTGAACCATTGTTTACTTTAAATGTCGCATATTTGTATCACGTGACCTGTTATGATTGTTTTCCTGCACAAAAAGAAAATTGAAAATGGGGTGCCGAGATGGCATATAATGGATATAAATTGAACCGTTAATGTATTTGTATGCTTCTCCCCTATATGAATCTGGCCGGAATGGTTGACTATGATTTACAGTTAAAGGGTTATTTCGTAAAACAGGTCACGTGACATATTTTGTCTCTTAATATCTTGTTAATAAAATACAAAAATTGTCCATTCCGGACAGGGATAGTGTTAATGCATTGAGGCAAACAATTGCTTATGATTTTCTCTTGGCTAAAGTTAACCATCCTTACCCCATTTGAAGTTTCCTTTTTGTCCAAATTATGACGTCATCAGACACGTGACCACAATAATCAAACCTTAAGTTATTTAAGGACGCTAAATTCAGTTTGTTGTATACTTTTGGTGACTCTTGGGGCTAAAATAGATTACTTCCAAAGGAAAGAATAATTTACTTCGCGGGGGGTCTACACCGAGGGACGAGCCATGCCTTAACATGCTTGAGGTCGAGTGGGGTGCCGCGCAGACACAACATGGCAAGGTGAGGATCAGAACCGGATTCTTTGCATTTCTGTAAGAGGCTCTTCACTGTTTGCACAGTTCTCTCAATAAAACCGTTGGCCTGTGGAAAGTAGGGACTAGTCGTGACATGTACAAAGCCATATGCATTGCTAAACTTTTGGAACAGTGTAGAGGTAAACTGAGTGTCGTTACCAGTGATGAGTTTGCTAGGGATGCCGTGCTCCACAAATAGGGATTTCAAATGGGCGATTGTCGTGTCCGATCGGATGTGGTCCAGCTTCCTCACCAGCGGGAATTTGCTGTAGTAGTCAGATACTAGTAAGTAGGGCGAGTTGTTCCAAAAGAACAGGTCAGCTCCTAGCGTGTGCCATGGCTTCTGAGGAATTTCGTGGGGCATGAGGGGCTCCTTCACATTCATGCTTTGATTGTGTTGGCAGGGGCCGCAGCGTTTGACCATCTCTTCGATGTCCTGATTAATGTTGTCCCAGAACACCGATCCCTTGGCACGGAGTTTGCATTTTTCTGCACCTTGGTGTGCATAGTACAACTGTTGCAATACATCAGCTTGCAGACTTTTAGGGACAAGGATCCGTGTGCCCTTTAGGATGATGCCATCAGCGACAGTTAGTTCATCGCGGTACTTCCAATATGCATGTAGGTGCGGTGGACATTCTCATCTTGTATCAGGCCAACCTTGTGTGGTGACTGCACGTAGTGAGAGAAGTACTTCATCCTTGGCTGTTTCCCCCTTAATTTGGTTGATCCCCGTTGGGGAGGCATTTAGGTGGGGGTGTAATTCGTGGACTGACAAGTCTAGCCCATCAATGGTGTCGCCTGGGCATAGGCTGATTCGAGACAGCGCATCAGCTAGTGGAATGTCCTTTCCTGGGACGTACTTTTCCTCCACATCATATTTCGGGATCCTAAGCATCATTCTTGCTATGCGCGGCGGGGCAGATGAGATGTGTTTTTTAAAGATTGATTCCAGGGCTTGTGGTCTGTTTCCACAGTGAGGTGTCTGTCATATGCATAGTAGTGAAATTTCCCAAGGACATGCAAGACAGCAAGCATTTCTCTTTCAATGTTGGAGTAGCGTGACTCTGTCTCAGTGAGGAGCTTGCTTCTGTACTCGATAGGGCCTTGGTCCTGAAGGAGCGTTGCACCGAGGCCACGTGTGGATGCGTCTACTTGGATAGTTACCGGTTTCGTGCTGTCAAAGTATTTAAGTGAACTGGCAGATGTGACTGCTTGCTTGATCTTGTCTACGGCCAACTAGTGTTCAGGGCTACACTGGAACTCGCTGTCCTTCTTTGTCAGGTCCCAGAGGCAGGCTGATAATGATGCTAGTTTGGGTACAAATCTGCTGAGAAATTGCACCACACCGAGAAAGGTTTGAAGGTCAGCCAGGTTCGGTGAGGGGTCCATGTTGGTGATTGCCTCAATCTTCCGTGGGTCTGGTTTGAGGCCGCTGGCGCTGATGATATTGCCGAAGAAGCGTATTTCAGTATACCATATCTTGCATTTGTCTGCATTACAACGGAGGCCAGTTTCACGTGCGCGTTCCATGACAGCTCTCAGGTTTGCATCACGGTTGGTCAGGTCATGGCCGTAGATAACTATATCGTCAGCGATACCAGTGACACCGGGGAGGTCACCAAATGCCTTATCTACTTTCTTCAGAAAAATATCCTGAGCACAGATGAGGCCGAAAGGGAGCCTTAAGAATCGGTATCTGCCGTGCGGTGGATTGAAAGTTGTGTACAGTGAACTTTCATGGTCAAGTTTGATATTCCAGTATCCACTGCGGGCGTCAACAATTGAGAAGTACTTTGCGCTACTCAACTTTGGAAGGATGTCATCCAGTGTTGGAGTGTGGTGGTGTGGCCGTTTGATGGCGTGATTGAGGTCTTTTGGGTCGAGACACAGTCGGAGTGATGATGATGATGATGATGATTTGTTTATTTATCACTCTCGCAGCCTATGGCTGAATTACAGTGTAGGTCCATAATAAATATATACTAACAAATAGATAGTTTCACAGTAAGTTACTCTATAATTTAATATGATAATAAATTACTCTAGTGTGCCAGTGCGAGTGTGCCATTGCTCTTCGTAACACAAACCAGCAAGTTTACCCAGTCAGTGGGTTCATCTACAGTGGTTATGATGCCTTGCTGGACCAATGCTTCAAGTTCCTTTTTGAGTGGTTCACGCAGTGCTTCAGGTACTCGCCGTGGGGGGTGAATGACTGGTGGGACGTCAGGGTCTAAGGTGATGTGGAACTCTCCTTTGAAACAGCCGATGCCCTCAAAGCAGTCCTTATACTGGCAAAGAAGCTCCTTTTTGCATCTGTATTGCCGAGGGGGTCCTTTGTAGAGGTGGTGAGGCTGTAATTGAGAGTAACAAGTTTCATGTCCCTGCAAGTGGGGAGGCCCAGGATTGTCGGTCCAGTGCTGTTCACGACATGAAACGAGTACGGTTTGGAGTGACCATCATGTGATAAGCGAAGCTCACAAGTGCCATAGTGCTGTATAGTATGACCACCAAGTGCAGTGATGGTGGTGTCCGAAGGGGTCAGGCCATTGGGTGTGTCATCTGGGCCACGTACAAACTGGGGATGCAGCTGTTTGTATGTGTTGACAGGAATGACATTCCCTTCAGCTCCTGTGTCGATCTTGCATAGTAGAGGCATCGTGCTCTGACCCACGTCGACTCCTATCTGCATCAGGGCTTGAGTGTCTGCTTCAAGGATGCTGTCTATGTACAGTGAGTGGAAGTACAGCTGTGGGGTGTCTGGCACATGCGTAGCACTGTTCGGTGCTGTTGGGAATTCTGTGTCAGGGTCAGTGGCGTCCAAGGTGTGTATCCCGTGTTGTTGCCTGTATTGGTTGTCCCTGGGTTGTATCTGGCCAGTTCTTGTTTTTGGACAGGAGCGACAAACTGACTTCCAGTGGCCAAGCTTACCACAGTTTTCACATCTTGTCCCATATGCTGGACATGATCTTCTTGGTGGGTTGTGGAATGTGCCACAATCGCCGCATTTGGCGTCTTGGTTGTCATGTGCTTGTGGATTGTTTATGTTGGGATCTCTGTGCCTTGAGTTCGGCCATATTGTTTCAGAGCATCAGTCGTTGTGGTTTGGCTATCTCTGATGTCCTGTAACTGGTTGCTGGTCGCCTCTTGTGGTCATGCTATGCTCACAGCTTTGTTGAGAGTCAAGGTGGAGTCGTATTCAAGAAGCTTTGACTGGACGCGCGGGTTGTTCGACCTGAAAATCGGAGCATCAATAATGTGTTCGTCAGGATTCGTGAATTTGCATTCGGTTACGAGGATACGGACCTTTTTAAGGAATGAATCTACGGATTCACCAGGTTCCTGCTTTAGGGTGCGGAGCTAGTAGCGTGCGAGTCTGAAGTTGCTTCGCGCGTCACGTACTCTTCGAACTTTTTCCAGTGTGTGCTGAGTTCCTTCTTTTCGTCAGCTGTTAGCGACCACGTGGATACAAGCTCGATGCCTTCTTCACCGGACCAAATCAGAAGGTAGCTTACTTGCTCTTCCTCGCTTTTGTCCTTTAGCGGACCGGAGAAGTAGAGCTCGCATAAGTTCTTGAATTTTTTGAGAGCCTGCGGCGCGTCGGACGAAGACCAATCCATGCGTGGAGTTGGCAGCCCGGCGAGCTCCGCCATGTTGTCAGTGTTGTGGTGTAAAAAATGTGGTGTTTCAGCGGATCGAACGAGGACAGGAAACCGACTTGGTTTCGGAATTTGCTTCAGCGAAAGCACTAACAGTATAATCCCGCTTCTGGCACCATGTTGTGGTTTGAATTCACGAAGGACGAAGAGCGACAGAACAATAATGTATTTATTTATAGCCGAGTCCGCTCAGAGTGAAGACTCCTGCGCATGCGCCTACGAGAAGTGTATCAAATAACAAACCACGACAGAAAACTTTAATTTATGCAAATATATTGATGTTAAACAACGTTCTGAACAAATAACTTGCCACTTAATAAGACGTTAAGACTTCGTTAAGACTGTTCTTGAAATACGCCTATATTTACGAGGAACTCTTTAAAGCTTTAAGTTTCATGCTATTTTTCTTAAACAACGTTTGTATGTAATTATAAATATCATGAATTTTAGGTAGCAACTGTTTGCATTTTTGGTAATTTTTTAACCCCTTTTTCGCATTCTAGGGAGCAACTTTTCAGCATTTTTCGAGCACAATCGGGACAGGCCTACTCTGAAACCCTTACCACATACCAGACTATGTTCAGCTGATTTTGCAACCTATACTACACTAGACACCGAAAATCCCTACCCTATCACAGACTTGCTATTTTTAGAACTGAATCACTATTAGTGGAAACCATCTGTCTGTCAAAAAATTATTTTTGCCGCGATGATTTTATTTCCGGGAAGACTCTTTCTCTTCCGAGTTTCAATTTCTATTCTAGACTTAATTCTTCATACCACTGATCAGTTTAATTTCCTGGCAAATGATACCCTATTCTACCCTGATTCTACACCAATTATCCCATGCTAAACTGCTTAAAAACCATACCCTTCACAGTGGCACATACCCATATAGCTTATATATACAAGAGTACCCACTCCGGGGGCATAATAAAAGACGCGATTAGTGGGTAAATCAGTTGAGTCTGGAATTTCTTGGGTGATCTACTATAGATTGACACAAAAAGAACGATTGAAATTAATGAAATTAAGACAGTTTCAAACAAACCTAAAAAATCAACGTGAATTTTTTTCAGGTTTCTTTGCAACTGCTTAAATCATGCTTATAACTTAGGGTTCGTATGGTACGCTTCTTAGGGGCCGTGAAGACGCGATGACGTGATGTCCAAAACGTCTCAAGTCAATTTCGATAGGCATGGGCCGCCAGTTATTCTGCTCAAAAGGACTTAGAAGGGATCCATGTTCTAAGTCAGGCGTTGATCGCTACAACGTAAAACATCGGGGAGACTGATAAGTGTAAGCAGATTATCATACACAGACCTAACTGTCTCCTAACTAGACAGGCCTGTGCAAACAGTATTGAGCGCTGTTATAATCATAATTATTCAGCGCTGATGTTCTTCTTCTTCCAAGATTTCGTCTATTAAAATAAAAAAGAATAATTATAATCATGGGAATTTCAGTGGAAATCCACGAGATGGCTCTTGCTTTCTGTTTCCGGATCGAATTGGAATTTAGAAGCGTTAGTTTTTTGAGGAGGGAGGACCCGGAGAAAAAGCCCTCGGAGCAAGGACGAGAACTAACAACAAATAAACTCAACCAACATGTGACTCCTAGTCCCAGAATCGAACCCGGGCCACATTGGTGAAAGGCGAGCGCTCTCACAACGTGCACTGCGCCATCCCTGCTCCCGTATTACATAAATGCACCTGAATAAGCAATTTTCACGATGGTGTTTTCCTAAGTAACAGAGAACAAAAATGAAGGATTCTTGATTTGCAAGTAAATGAAGCCATCAAAAAAATGACGTATTGATAAGATCGTTTTTTCTTAATCTAATTGTGTTTGCAGATAGTCAAAGAACAGTTACCAGCGGTACAGTTGGACGTGCGCATAATTGCATGCGGAATAATGGCGCACAAGCATAAAAAGAAAATGGGAACGGAAACTAGATTGGTTTGCCTTCAGTACTGCTTTTATTCTACCTTTTCGTCTATTACATTAAAGCACTTCAATTGACTTGATCTAACTACACTTGCAGTGGGTCGCAGGGCAATTTCCAAGACCACACATGGTGTTGCACCAATTATGCATGCCCGGCTGGGTATCATAAGGTGGGATGGCCACGCAATTTCCCCCGGGACCTGGGGGCTCGGTTGGTGGTACTGGAGGCTCGGTTGGTGGCATTGGAGGCTCGGTTGGTGGTACTGGAGGCAACGTCGTTCCAGGGCAGGGTCCTGCTGTCGTGACGGGGCCTGGTCCTACGGTGGTAACAGGACCAGGATCAGCGGTGGTGACAGGAGGTGGAGCCATCGTCGTAGGAGTTGGTGGTGGGACGTAGCCACCCAGAGACTTTTTCACGAAGTTCATCAGAGGATAGGGGCCTTCACCGCATTGGCTGCCGCTGAAATCGTCTAAGTCGAGGGCCCAGAACATCGCTCCCATGAGACCCTTCGCTCTGATCACCGTGTCGATCTTGTATTGGAGGCTGTTTTGATTATCGAAGCCCACCCAGATGGTACCCTTATGACCGTACGGAGCCTTGACTGCATTATCTGTGACAATATTCAAACCAAGCTTGCAGATCTCGTAATAGGCAAGGAAGCCAGCCTCGCGGGTATACTGACCTTTATGTGGCTTCTGCCAATCGTGCTTAGGAGCGCCAAGGCCACTGTTGCTGGCGTCTTTTAAGGAAAACGCTCGTCCATAAGTCGCCATACCAAGCGCGATCTTATTAGCTGGAAATCCCTTGTCGATCCAGTACTGGGCAGCGTATGGCACAGTAAGCTTGTCATCTCCTACCATGGCTGTGTGATGTCCTGTCACTTTGTCCCAGTTGCCGTGAAGGTCATATGTCATCAGGTTAAGTATATCCAGCAGTGGGCCAAGTTTGTCGACCTCGTAAGCTACGTCGATGGTTTCAAAGCCAGCTGAAACAGCAGCAGTCAGCAACAGGCGGGGCTGTCCAGTCTCGGCCGCTTCCGCTTTGAAGGCATCCAACAGCTCTCGGCAGAGATAGGTGAACCTCTGTTTATCCTCTGGGACTGAACCTCCTCGGTCTTTTCTGCCCGGGTACTCCCAGTCCAAATCGAGACCGTCAAATCCCCACTTTCGTAGGAAACCTACGGCGTGATCGATAAATACCTGGAGTTCGAAGAATGCCATTGATATTAGTAACAAACGTAAATGCAAATACTAATACAGAAATAAATATAATAAACGAAGAAAGGAAGAAGAGAACCGCAGGCGAAACAAACGACTGACGATTCCCCGAACACAGTGCGAGCTGTATTTTAAACAAGTCAGAATAGCATTATGATAGTGACGTTGGCAGAGAAAGCTGGATAAATCCATGTTGAACGAAGGTGTTTCGTTACAGTTTTCTGGAGGTGATACCTATATTTTTCAACGGGCTTTTAAGCTGTCTTCTCCAAGTCAGATCAACGTGAAATTTTCACCACTAACTGGTTTTTAATTGTAGTTTGGTAAGATATATTTTCTGGTAAAATCGATATTACCATGATGACGAAAAACAAGTTAGAAACTTCGAAACCAGTAAAAGTGAAATTTTGCGCGTTTAAGATTTCGCATTGAAAATCCCACATAGACATCTTAAAATATGGTATATGGCATATATATTTTGCAAGAATAAAAAAAATTCTGTATGTTTGATTTCAAATAAATCGCAAAATTTCACTTTTACTGATTTCAAAGTTTGTTTATCGTCGTCATGGTAACATCGGTAATTTTACCAGAATATATATTTAGCCAAACTTTTATTCAAAACCAGTTAATAGTGAAAATTTCACGTTGATCTGACTTGGAAAGACCGCTTAAAAGCCGATTGAAAAATGTAGGTATGGTCTCCAGAAAACTGTATCGAAACACCTTAATTAGGACGGTTATTGACATTTTATGAGACCGTCGAAGGCGCAAAAACTTCAAATTCCAGGTTTCAGTTAAACGCATTTAAAGATAAACGGTTCAAAGTGATCGGTGTACTTTCCTCCACCCACCCCTCGGTCTGAATAGGATTAGTTGTTTCTTTCTTTTGCAGTAGTTCTCTGTCAGTACCGTATTTCGCAGTTCAATGTCAAATGGAACTGACTGGGATACCTTTAGGCTATTATAGAAGTGATGTATATACCATACTTTTAAGTCTCAATCAACAATTGCATCTGAGACTTCACAGAGATTAAATGGGTTAAGATGTTGTTTTAAACTGGAAAAGGCGATTTAGAAACAGACCTTTCTGGAAGCCGCAGTTCGGACCATCTTGGAAAATGGGCTGTTGGCATTCTCATGGTTCCAACCTCCTACGGCCAAGAGGGTTTTCAAATCGGGGTTTTTCTGTTTGAGCGCGTTGAACCTTGGGTATAGTTTGTCATCGTTCCACTCGTACATCGCCAGTTTATCGGTGTTACGGTTAATCTTAGCGAATGAGTACATCAAATGGGTGCAGAGGTCGGGATCAATGGTCTCGGGCCAGAATTTGCCGGCACCTGGGCGATACTGAGACCAGTTTGTGTGGTAACACACTCGTACATAGTTCTTGGCACTGATGTACGATGCAAAACCCACTAACAGCAAGACGATGAAAACACGCATGATTGAGTGTTATGCCGAATCAGTGTGTGAATGGAGGGGTTTTTTTGGAACATTTCTTATAAGCACTTTCCCTCTGCATCTCAAGACAGCTGTGCTAACGCAGGGCCATTTGCTTTCTATGCTCATCCCGATCGCGAGGCGTTGTTTGTTCAAAAAATATTTTGCGTTTTAACAGCGGTGTAAAGATATGTTTTCACTGTGAACATATTTACACTGTTGCTGTATGCTTGTTGAAAGTTGGACAGTAATGTGACGCTGTCTCGGCCAGGAGTGACTGGGTGTATTTAACCTGTGTTTAAACACGTCTTTATTTTATCACTCGCTGTCGTTATCATTCTACTGAGATATTTTAGATACTCTGATTCGCGCTTCACAAGAAGACACGTATATTACTGGCCCAGGGGAAGGGGTTACAAGCGTTAATTTAGGATAGGCGTATATATGTCACGAAGGTTCTTTAATCTTTGCCCTTTTAGGCCCAAAACCGAAAAATGACACCCTATTTAATTAATAGAAAGACGATAACTCAAAATTGTGTGAACAGGTCGTTTGTTAAAAAAAAACATATCCTTTGGGCAGTACATACCTATATCGCTTATATATGGGAGTACCCCCCATCCCCGGGATTACTAGGGGTGGCGAATGGTAAATCCGAGACTCGCCGAGACGCCGAGACCCTTGTTTCAAAATCCGAGACCGAGACCGCAGCTACGTTACAAAATCCGAGCCCGAGACCCAATGCGGGAAAAAACCGAGCCCGAGAGTTAGTGCCAAAAATATCCGATTCACTTATCAAACAACAAACAAGAATGCTTGACAAAAGTATCCGAGACTCCGAGACCTCGAAAAAAAAAATCCGAGACTCCGAGACAGAAAAAGCACCAGCCAAACGAGACTTTGAAACTTAAAACAAAAACTGCCGAGATTTCGAGACCGGACCAAAATTTTCCGAGACCCACGATTTTAAAGGTACCATTCGCCACCCCTATTACTGGGCTCCCAAATGGTGTAGAGGAGAACCCTTGCCTCTGGCTCTGGCTCTTTCACTTTTCTCAGCCATGCGCGTTGGACCTTAATACATGCTACGAATTTTATCTGAGTTTAAAGCCAGACAGTAACTTAGTGATTAACTTATCTTGTTCAACAGCTCGCGTTTTCCTTTTCATTCAAAGATGACATAAAAGCTGAAATTGTCGATACCACAATAGTAGCTGAGTCCGAATGAATCTGTAAACATTTTAACGTAGACTAGGGATGTTTTATAACAATGAACGATATACCTTTATACAATGAACTGAATACTACGCGCTCTGTGATTAGTCGTTGCCTATGATCTATCAGAGTACAAACGCACGACTGCCGTCATAGAAAAATTGTTTGCTTTGTTTTGTCCAACATGGCACACAGTTTTGAAAATTTTTGCGAGATTATTCTGGATTGAGCAAGTGAAAGCCTCGAAAAATGTTTAGCAGGAGCTGTTTACGAGCAAGAAAAAGAAGAAACCAAGACGAAAAGTATTCTTGGCGACTTGAAAAATACCTAAACTGGAACAAATCTTCGAACAGTCGAGTGCTACAGGGCAAGTTCTTTGTAATTTTACTCTTTTTACTTTTCCGTTCTTTGTATAAAACAAATAGATTCCATTTGGCCGTGTGTCTGTTCAGTTATAGATCACAGAAGACTTCAAAATGTTGTAAGATCATCAGTGATACACTCGCCTGCGGCTCGTGTGCCACTTTTTTGTTCTTACCACATTTTGACGTCATCTGTGATCTATAACTGAACAGACACACGGCAAAATGGAATCTATTTGTTAAATAAATGTCCAGCAAAAACTAAGAGGAGGTGCGGTAGCGTAGTGGTTGACACGTTGGACTTGAGATCTGAATGTCAGTGGATTGAGGACTGGTCAGTCTGCCGTCGTGTTATTTCCTTAGACAAGAAACTTTACTCCACACTGTCTCTCTCCACCCAGGTGTATAAATGGGTACCGGCGACAAAATTCTGGGGGTAACCCTGTGATGGACTAGCATCCAATCCAGGAGGGTTTCAAAGCTCGTAGTTGTCTCATGTAACAGAAACCGGGTATTTTAACTCCACTTACACGAGATATTCATGTAAAATAGTTTATTTAGGTAAGTCGACTAGTCAGTCTTCTCATAAATGTATCCTATAACATATTCTGTCTATTCTCCTGATCCTTTTAAATTACATTTCGCATACATTATATTTCAAAATTGTGCCACGCCAGCTACGAAAAACCACTAAAAACCACCCTTAAGATGCGGCCAAAAGAGATGCGGAAACGTATTCCCCCTATAAGTGCGGTGACACTGGACCTCGAGGAAAAGATACAAAAGCGGACAACATTACTTGATACTTTTCATTTTATAGCATTTCGTTTCTCAACGCATTTAAAATAAAAACTTGTACGAAAAAAGGCAACGATCGAGAAGACCGACGTAGAATGATAAATATCTCCCGCAAAACCCTTAAATAGTCCCGAGATGTCCCAGGACGACACGCAAGCCTCTATATCGTGCCGTCAAAATAATAATTTCTGACTTGTTCGTTCCCATGACGTCACTCAGATGTGGGCCACCTGTGGCTTGTGTGCGACTGATTAAGTGCACCAAGTGGGAATATTAAACGCATGCTTCAACTATTTTATTATGTAGATTCAAGTGGCAGAGCCGCGTATATGTACCACAGGTAGCCCACGTTTTGAATATGATGAAAAAGCAAATAATATATATATATATATATATATATATATATATATATATATATATATATATATATATATATATATATTTATATATATATATATATATATATATATATATATATAACTTCAGAAGATATTCATTCGTTTAATGCTACAGTTTTGTTTCGTATGGTCAAAAGATGACCACACTCATCAGGCAATTTTAACGAATAACCCGTACATTTTAAAACTGGCGGTTATAAGCATTTAACATGCACCGTTGCTATGCAATATATAAACAAAATGAACTACGAGGTACAGTCGAACCTGTATATAACGGCCCTGTATTAAGCGGCCACCCTCTATTAAGCGGCCAGTTTTCAAAGTCCCGATTTTTCGCTCATACAAACGCTGTATTTGTTACCTGCATTAGGCGGCCACCTCTATTAAGCGGCCGCGGCCACCCTGTAGCAGTCCTATGTTTGTCTTTCTTTGTTATTTTCACCTGTATTAAGCGGCCACCCTTTGAACGGAAACTAAGCCACATGTCATTTTATGCGGTATTTTATTGTGTTTAAAATGCGATCCATCGTCACTATAAAGAAATAACATGTACAAAGCTACTGTAAGCTGATAATCGGCCGTTTAGTATCGTTAACGCTTTGCAGATTCCCGCAATGTGCTGAAATACAGACAAAATCACGAACACAAAAAATGTTCGTTTTGAATATGCTTCACTTTTTAGCTAGAAATTCCTCTTTAATTAGTTTGTTCTTCAGCCATTTGATGGAGAATGAATCGCCTTCAAACGTATACTCGCAAGGAATTTTAACTGCACATTGAACGTTATAACTGCACTTTGAACGTAACAACTATGAAATGACGGAATGAGATATTTTGTACGTGTGAACTGTAAGTCATAGAAATACAGTACTGTATACCGTAGAAGAGTAGAGGACAATTTATTGCACAGTACTTTTACACAATGTTACGTTAATTGGCGCTGAACTTTGTTTAAAGTATTGATCGCTTAAAAGAGTGTTGATTGTCTTATTGGTTCCTTGCATGAAGTGTTTTTGTATGATACGCCATTAAAATTGACATTAGACCACGCCCAGTGAGTATTTTTAGTGATCCTGTATTAAGCGGCCACCTGTATTAAGCGGCCAGTTTCTCAAGGCCCGAGGGTGGCCGTTATATACAGGTTCGACTGTATATAAATAAATGCAAAAACATACAAAAGCGGAATGAGGGGTTGCGTTACCGTGTGACAGCTACGTTATCATGAAGTTCTTGAGTATAAATGTGTTCCTGTGGGTGCATGAACTTGCTAGTTTGTTGCGTTTGTTAAGGCTACATAATTCTTTTTGACAGATGATAAAAATTTTTTCACTCAGGCAGAGGTTACATTTTTTGCTGCAGTCATTTCAAGCAAAATGGATCCAGTAAACTGCTTTAACTGTTAAAGCTATTTTGTTAAGCTGGATTGTTGAAAAAGTCTAACATTGGACTGACCTGAACTGTTTGAGAAAATTTAAAATTCAACTTGTACTGACGATGTTTTTGTTTATTTGTTAATTCCAGGCGTAGTCAATCGATAGAAATCGATATCGGAAATCAATCGATATCATCGATATCAATCGATATCAATTACCGATTGATATCGATTGAAATCGGTAATCGATAACAATCGAACTCACAGAAAAAAAATATTATCGATTGTTATCGATTGAGATAATGGATAATAATCGATAGCAATCGACAGTAATCGATAACAATCACTAATCCCAAGGAGTCCCTGGAGGAGTATTCGTTTCAAAGATGGCGTTACTATTTAGTAAGCAATACGAGACCCGCGTTCAAATGGTAAAACATTTTATTATTTCAGCAGCTAGTTCTTGGTTTGGGGTTTTAAAATATTTTAACTTGTCCATTCATCCCAGCGCTGTCGATTGCATCTTGCATCTCCTTTATGGCGTTCTCGCGTAGAGGAAAGTCCAACTCGATCCTATATATGCACGAACATTGTAGCCCTCCCATACGCTTCCATCTTTTGACATAAGGTGCCGTACTTGGCTTGGCAGAAGCTGTTAGTTCACTGTGAATAATAACCAGGGTAATAAATAAGCGTGATAAACACAAAAATTTAAATATTTAAAAATATTTTTAAATTGTAGCCAAGATTCGTTGTCAGATTCAAGTTAAAAAAAAAAAATCAACACAAGAAGTATCCAGTGATCAGGAAATTATTAACGTCAATAATTTGAAATCTTCACCTCGTTCACCTCGACCAAAGATCAATCGGTTACGCCCTAATGATGACCGTTATGATGAAAAGCACTTCTAAACAATAACATATCACAATTCGCGAGTAGAGCCTTTATTTTATGACGACGAAAAACACAGAAAATTACTTCTTCTTTTACATGTGTTCTTCCTAATCAATATTTATGGAGCAAAAGTGATTACTTCTGTGCTACTGGATTATTTTTTATTTCTTGCTTACTCTGCGATTTATTACTACGCTTCTTTCTTAATGCAATTAACTGAAATTATAAAAACACTGATTTTGTTGTTTATTTTGCTTCATATTTATGGCGTTGCTATACCGAGACAAGAGGGTTGCACACCGCTACTTTGGTCGCAACCTCCTCTTCTTCTTTGAACCGCGCTGAAGCTTAACATCGATAAAAATACCAAATTATTTCTGTTATTGTTCTTGTTCTTTTAGTATCAGTTTGTTGATATTTGCATTGCATATCCACGATTGAATGACTCCGTATCCGGCGAATTCGGGCAAATACGATTGGAATACGCTACGTGTGGACGCGAATATTTTCTAATCCGTAACAAAAAAGTTGCGGATTCAAAAATATCCGGATACGTGTGGACGGGGCCTCAATGAAACCATAGAAAATACATCGTGTCAATCTCTAACTTGTAGAAATTGACAAAAATAGTTTCCGATAAAAATCGATGATAATCGATAACAATCGATAAACCAATCCTTATCGATTTCCATCGGAAATCGATATCAATCGAGCTCACAACTTTTTTTTTTTTTATCGATTCCTATCGAGTGGTATCGGAAATCGATATCAATCGAAGATTGATATCGATTGTTATTGATTGTTATCGATTATCAGTTTATCAATTGACTAGGTTAATTTGCGGTGTTCATACGGCCGAGATCAAGAAATGGTTCAGTTTGCGGCCTGCAACTGTCGCATTCATCACGACGTTCTACATGGAAATGGAATTGCTCTTTTCTTGTGTGCAACAGTATGAAAACAGCTAAATTTAAGCTTTTTCAAAAGCTGCGTTAAAACATTTCTTCAATATTATCTTGATGTGCCGTGCGAAACCGGGATGAATTTCAAGCTTTGAATTTTCATCGTCGAGTTTTAACATTTGGATTGCTTTAAACATACAGCTTGTTTGGACTGGCATGTCACCTTAAAATAAGGTAAAGATATTAATTTAATGTTGTTATTATTATTATTTTATTGGTTCAAAATAATTTTATTCACTTGTTTACCTGTAAAACGGCAAAGCGCAGTTTTTGGTCAATGATGCACCGCATTTTGAATGTGTTCAGATTTATTTGTTTTCGTTTATGTTTGTTAGCCATATCCGTTTTGATGTGTGGCTAGATTGATGTTAACTGTAGACATTTATAACACAAACTGTCTAGTTGGATTACGATAACTTCTCTTTTAATATAACTAAGCTTAACGTTTCTTTGGTGTAAACTTGAAATACATCTTCGCCTAAGCTTACTTTGAATTCGCAATCGTTTCAGAATATATCAGAATGTATTTATATTCATTAGCTATGTCTTCTACTTCTCAAATTAATAGACGTCAGCAAGTAGTTTTAAAAATGGCATCAAATAACTTTATGTGTGTTACAATGGATTTTAGCGAACTTGCGCCGGTTGGTGGAAGCGGCCGCGTTGATAAAAATTTCTTACGATAGAAAAACTGCTTTAAAAGGTTCTGTTCATTTGGAGCATTTTTGGCTTGAAGAATAAATGGCGTAAACTGGGTCAGTTTTTAGTGTTTTCATATATTTGCGTAAAAACAATTTATGTTTAGCCAAATGCAGTTAAGTTTTTCTGTCGGTAAAGTCTTCTGGCGGATGTGTCTTCAATAGCCAAGTAAACAAGTATAAAAAGACCATCAAATGGCTTTTTCGACAATCTGCACGTTCTGTTAAAAAAAGTTAATTATGATTAATCTGACACTGGTGTCTATTCTGTTGAGTCCTGCACGGTAGATAAAAAAAAAAATATTTTTTGTCGTTTTGTATTAAAAACTTCTAGCGTCGACGTAAAAACTTCATTTACAATCAGTTTCTGTAATCAACAAACCCGAAAGACTTTTATTTTCTATATAAGGTAGTATGTGCGCGCGCTCTCATTGCGTCAAGGGTGGCGCGAGGGTGGCGCAATTTCTGCTAAAAATAGCCCAACACGTCCTTAACATGGGTTTGCGTGGGCCACACGCTTACGGTCTCCGTCCCCGATTATGGCTCCTGGAATTATTAATGAATTTTAGAAGCTGTGTTGATTATAATACATATGAGCGAGAATCCTGAAGGGTGGGGGTGGGGCTCCCATATAGAAATGACAAGGATGCTCGTCGGAAATTTTCGAAAAAAAAAAAAAACGAAAAATGTACTGGAATTTTGTTTGATGGACGTTGCTCAAATGAATTTTTTTCCCCAAAGAGGTACCAATTCTAAAAAACACAGCTCCCTACATAATGCAATTACAAATACACACCAAAAAGTCCAACGTCTACCCCTTTGCAAATCTTTCACGGAACGAGCCGTCAAGAAGTGAAACGCACGGAACGAGGTTGCGGTGAAACGTACCTTAAGGTGGGACACAACCTGAATTCTATTTACCCGCCACTTATCACTGATGGCTTTAAGGTTACAGTGTACGTTCAGATCGAAAATTTATCGAAATTTTTTTTTGGCGTCAAAATAAAGTTTACAGAATGAACTTTCATTCAAAACAAAAATTATCGAAAAATAGTGAAAATTGACGGAGAAATGACAGTATAACTTTTGTGGGCGGAGTTTGTTTATGAAGCGATATGTTTTTTTTTAAGCGCTGTTTTCTCAAAATTAATTTTTTGCTTGTTGGGGACACTTAAAGAGCTACAACTCAAAGGAAATTTGTTCGATTTTCCTCAAATTTGGACAGAAGCTAGGCTAACATATAATCAACAAAAATGTGTCGGCGAATTTCTTATTTCCGAAAACTTTTTCGTCAAGAGCTATTTCCGTGCGATCATTCCAATTTTTTTCTCCCTTTTTCGAAAATATTCTGTAACTTTTCACCACAATTGAATATTGGAAATCGCCGACACGCTTTTTTAGCGCTTCGTGTCCGGAAACTCGAGAACAAATCAAATTAGCAAAATACAATAATCGCTTTGAGTTATAGCGCTTTAAAGCCGATTCGGACGTTCGAATTTAGACGTCGTAAAAAATTCGACAATTCACTTTATTACCAAATGGTTTCCATATTTAGATAGCCAGCTCTATAAGCTTTAATTTGATATCTGGGTTTAGGTATGTTAAGTGTAATCTTAAGACACTAGAGCTGTTATACTGGAGACACCCCCGAAGGTACACTGCAACCTTCGTTAATGGAAATATCTCGTTCACGTTTCAAGCAATCCAAAAAACTCTATGCTCGTCTCCCATGAATCTATGTGATGGGGCGTTTTGTAAATGTTGCGTGATTTTTGGGTATGTTTGGGCCGGTGGAAATAGTTTTTCTCAAAGGACTTAATGAAATATTGAAGATTTCTTGAAGTTTTAAAATAGAATTTAATAGATGTATACCAAAATACTCCACTAGCAACCAGGGTGCTCTTGCGTGGGTATCAACTGTGCGTTGGTCCCGAACCTTGACGTAAATTCAAAACGAGGATTTCAAGTTTGATACCGAATGAGAATTCCGAGTCAGGAATTATGATAGATTGAATTCCAGATCACATTTGAAAACCGGGTGATTTATTTTTAATTAGCACCTTTTGCGTTGGGAGTTGTTCGGTGCCCCGTGGGAGACCCCCTGGATCCACCCTCGGCCTTTCCTTCGGAAATAAGCACTTATGGAAAAACCACGGTGAAGTAAATCGCATTTTTGTATATGGATTTACTTTGTGATGTAATGATAGATTGCTAGCAGTCCCTCTCTGGATAGTCGAGCGGGTGACCAATACGCGATCAGAGATCGACCGAGCGAACGAAAGTAATGCGATCCGCGGCTCATTCACTCGCTCCAGTCTCCGATTGGTAATTCGAACCGAGAGGGATCTGGGGAAGACCGCCTCTCACCCAGTTTCCCCTCAGCTCGTTCGCTCGCTCCAGTCTCGCCGAGCTTGTTTTCGGGATTAGCTCGCCCGCTCGACTGGCAGAAAAGGGACAGCTTGCAGTCCACTGTAATGATGGTTTAATTAACAGCTGATTATTTGTGTAATTTAGAAACCTGACAAACCATCTATTTCACCATCCCGAGCTAAAGACAATTGATACAAATCTTTTCAGTTCACTAGTATGGTAATTGGTAACAAAACTGGACAATTACAATATTATTGTTTTCGCTTTTAAGTACCATTAACCTCTTTAACGTTTGTGTCCCCTCCGCCCACTCTCCGTTTGTCGGTAAATACGTGCGCCAAATGGCCTTGCTACTCTAACTCGTGTGACAGAAAGTAACAAGTACGGTCGCCAAAACCTTAAAACAAATTGATTATGATATATTGGTATTTTATTGTTCTTCTACATAAGTTGAGTCGTGACGCACTTCATTGAGTTAAACAGTTATAATTAATTTAAACGTAACTAATTTAGTTGCATTTGCAGTGACTCGCGGGGCAATATCCAGCTGCACAGTTAGCCTCACACCATGCGACCATGTCTGGATGTTGGTCATATGGTGGCACTGCCACGCAACCACCGTCAGGACCTGGTGTAACTGGTGCGTCAGTTGTTGGTACCGGAGCTGATGTCGTCACGGGGCCAGGTTTTACCGTCGTTACAGGGATGGGTGCTCGAGTAGTTGGAGGTGGAGTCAGCACCGTGGGACGTGGCGGCGGGACGTAACCGCCCAGAAACGTTTTCACGGCGTTTATCAATGGATAGGGGCCTTGACTACATTCACTTCCACTGAAATCATCTAAGGGGAGGGCCCAGAACATCGCTCCCGTGAGACGTTTTTTCTGGATCACCTCTGTGACCTTGTAGTGCAGGCTGTTAGGGTCATCAAAGCCTATCCAGGTGGTACCCTTGTAACCGTATGGAGCCATAACTTTATTGTCCGATACAATGTTTAAACAAAGCTTGCAGATCTCGTAGTAGGCCAGGAATCCAGCCTCGCGGGTATACTGACCTTTGATTGGACTCCGCCAATCGTGCTTTGGAGCACCGATGCTATGGTTGCTGCATCCAACTCCCTACCCTTCTCTAGGCCTGTTTCCAACGCCGTCCTCATGTCCCCATGGGAAAGACAGGTGACCATCATTACCTATCGCATTTGGAACGGGAAAAAAGCGCAAGCCTAATGCACTGGTCAGCGGAATGGCCAGGAAAAGTTTACAGCTGAAAGTAGGAGAGAAAATTTGCATATTTGTCCAGGTGTACTATATCTCGTTCAACGCTACACGCAATCACGAAATAAAAAGGGGAAGAGCCCTTGGCTTATCAAATCTTAAAAACTGGAGACCAAAAACAATCTAAACGTAGACTATAAGATAGCAGCCAACTTAGAAATATGGTACAAGTTAATTGGACCAATTGGAAGAGGGTTTGTGAAATGGAGAAATATTGGCGAAAATATACGCAAGCTTTTAATTAAGTAATCTGGTATTTATAGTTTGTTTATTGTAAAGAACCTTAGGACGTTAGGATTTGGCGCTAAAAAAATTGTAATTGTAATTGTAATTGTAAAATATGACTGCTCAGTGATAGAATAGAGCAAACAAGAACTGAGACCAAACTAAAGGAATTTTCACTGGATTTCCGTGAAGCTTTTGGAATGTCCACTCATCATGCACTTGAGATCTACAAAGTTTGGAACACACAAAGGAGGTGGTCTGGGTGGAGGTCTTTTTTTAATCCCTTATCAACAGAAAATCAATCTGGTGGTTTCAAACATGGCACATATCATTACGATAGCAACTTTTTTTAAGAAGCACTTTTGGTAATATAAATTTTACATAACCACACTCTCTTTCTCTTGAGGCCCTCAAATTTTAATTTAGGAAAAATTCCTAAAAATTATCAATAAAAAGAGTCACTGAGACTTTTAGTAACACATCGAGGCAGAAGGGTTAAAAAAAAAGTAAAGGAAAACCGTACCTTTCTAGAAGCCGCCGTTTTGACCATCTTGGAAAATGGGCTGTTGGAATTTTCGTGATTCCATCTTCCTACGGCCAGGAGGGTTCTCAATCCGGGGTTTTTCTGTTTCAACGCGTTGAACCTAGGGTATAGTTTGTCATCGTTCCACTCGAACATCGCCAGTTTGTCGGTGTTATGGTCAATCTTTGCAAATGCGTAGATCAAATGGGTGCAGAGGTCGGGATCGATGTTCTCAGGGAAGAACTTGCCGGCACCCGGACGATACTGAGACCAGTTTGTGTATTCGCAAATAGTTCTTGGCACTGATGCACGATACGAAACCCACTAGTAGGAAAACGATGAAACCACGCATAACTGCTTTCTGAACCAACGCTGAATGACTTGGTGTTTGGTAGAGTTTTTTTCTAGCACTTATTTATATCTGCATTCATTTTCTATAGGTATTGTTACATTTACACCCAGCTGTGCTAACACAATGTCCATGCTTTCTTCGCCCGCAGCCAATCTCAGGTTAGCTAAAGACCGTATTGTTCAAAGAGATATTTTGGTGTTTTATCAGTAGTGCAAACATGAAGGATGGGTGTTTGGCGTCTTTATTGAAAGTCAGATCGTAGCTAATTGTTTATTTGACTTTCTATCAGAAGCGTTCAATTCGCACATGAGGGACTCGTATGTTGCAGGCAGCTGTCAGAGCGGGCCCGAAGTTGCCTGCAATATATACCTAATAATGCTGTGAGCCTCAATAACTATCTATTATAATTATCGTTTCTCATCAATCTCATTGTTTTCTCTCTGCAATATATTTTCGATTTTAGCCACCTCTTCAGCTGTTCAATGCGACCATAACAATGAAATTAGCGCTTATTGTTACTATGTATACACTGCGGTGGCCATTACATAACCCCCATGTCCTCAATTGTTTTGAAGATTATGTAACTATTAATGCACCTTTTCATTGTTTTGAACAGGTTATTATTTCTAATAATCTGCATACATGCGCACTGAAATGGAACAACAGGTCATTATTGTGGTCAGTGAGGTGGAACAGGAGGTTATTATTAAAAATAGTAACCTCCTGTTCCACCTCACTGATCACAATAATAACCTACTGTTCCACCTCAGTGATTTTCTAGAATCTTCTCAATTTAGCACATCAGCATAATTTATTAAAAATTCCAACATGGATAGCACTCGCAACACCCCTGACAAATACTTTTGATGTACATGTCAACAAAATAAACGAAACATCCCTCTGGACCAACAACAGACACCCTGTATCTCCGAGGGACTTATGTTTTTAGGTTTTCAACTACCTTGGTTAATAGTTTTAAACAAACCTTTACTATAGACACTATAAGGCAAAATCTCAATATTTTCCATTACATTGAACGTGGAATGAAAAATTATCGACGGTGAATTTCCTATTTTTATCTAAAGCTAGACTATGAGCAGTCTCTCTTTCCCAGCTTAGTCCATCAAGCGAGGAACGAAAAAACATTAGCGAATGGATAATGGCCGCGCGAAACTGGAGGCGCCCCAGTTTCGCACGGCCATTACCGTTCGCTAATGTTTCTTCGTTTCTCGCTCGATGGACTGGGAAAGAGAGACTGCTCGTAGTCTAATCTAAAGCCCATATCCCCAAATTTCTGATTATTACTACTGCTGACTGTCAAGGAACTTTTTACCCTTGTCATGTAAGAATTGAAACGTTTCAAAAGTGTACTATTAAAATTTCACTTCGCTAGCTCACATTTTTTCCAAGATTACATGGGCTCCTGATTCCTTTTTTCTATTTTGCGGTAACTTGAGAACTTTATACGCATCTTGTTGTAAAAAGTACCCTACTTGGCCAGTAAAGAATATCACAAACGGCGCTTCACATCGCATCACCGCGTTTCATCGAGGCCATAGTTGATCAATTCTAAACGGATTATAACAGCAAGAAAAAATTCGCCCACGGGAGTCATTACAATGATTAAAATGCTTGCACAATCCTTACGAGATTTAGACAATCACTACTGTCACTAATGAGCAAAATTTCACAGCAAGTCGTTGGTTTGCTTGTTCTAAAACAATGAAAAGGTGCATTAAAACGGATAATGCCCTCGCTCCTCGGCCTTCTTAAAAATAATGACCTCGCGCTACGCGCTCGGTCATTATTTTTAACAAGGCCTCGGAGCTCGGGCATTATCCCTTACATAATTATTGCTCCTTATAAAATCCTATTGTTCTCTCTCTGCTTTATATCTGCGAGTCTGGCCGCACCTTCGGCTGTTACATTGAGTTTGAATGCAGCTAAAACAATGAAATTGGAACTTACTGTGACTACGTACACTATACAGTGCGGTGGCGATTACAGAACCCCCCAATTCCCCAGTTGGTGTGAGGATTGTGTAACTATGATCATTGTTATTGTCTACATGTTCAGGCCCTGTCTCAGATCGTAGCTTATTAGCATTTCTTTTTGGTACGAGCGACTCGGTGTGTTCGCTTTGTTTCGACATTTTGGCTATATCTAATCACCGCTGAAAGTTTGCTATCTTCCGGCAGCAGCCCATTTATGTTCTCCTGCTAATGCAAACATAGTCAGAGTGTACAACCCAATTTCATAACACGATGTCATGGGTATACCATAAAATGCCGCTTATAAGCTTTCCCGCTTAATTATTAGCTCATCAGTTTGGCTCATCCTCATGAGTGACGTAAAACAAAGAAAACAAAAGGTACCGTATTTTCTCGATTAAACGCCAGGCCCCGAATAAACGCCGGGTATAATAGAGAAAGTTGTAAGTAAGCTCCTCAAACGTTTATTTGTGGTATAATAAACTTAAGATTTAAGCGCAATGTACACGGCTGCCAAGAAAAACGAATAATAGCCCTTTCTTAAAAAATGGCGGGCGAGAAAAAACTGCTGATTCAAAGAAACGCCGGGTCCACAAGGCCAAGTTTGAAATCAACGCCGGGGGCGTTTAATTGAGAAAATACGGTACTGAAACAATAGAGTGCAAGGCAACAAAGGTAGAAAACAAGAAAAAAGTCATAGGTTTTTACACCGAGGTACACCCACCAGTTTGGTAACAAAACGTTATTCCAGTTATACTCCCTTCTTTATATAAGTCATGTAAGCACACCACATCTCCTTAACGGCAATTCCTTACAAAAATGTACACCACATTGACTAAAACAATGGTTCTTTGTCTTGGCTTGCTAGGCAAAAAAGAAATCTTACGAAGTTGTACACTGGGTCCAGGACCTATAAGCGGTATTTTATGAGCATAGAACATCGATAGTTCACTAGAGGACCGGAAAAAGTCACGGTTTCATCGCATAAGTAGTAGATTAAGTTTTTTTTTTTCTCGATGGATCTTTTAATAAGGTTGTTACAGTCTGTATATTGTTATATTCTTGGGACTTGTGTGTACACCTGCAGTGACTATAATTGCCTTGAAAGCATTTGTATATAAATAAAGGATTCCTCGTTCAGTTCTTTATTGTTATTTTGGAGTGTATTCTAAAGTAGTCGAACTTTAAGTCAAATATATAATACCTTAGTAAGGGTACCGTTGTAGTTATGATTAACTATAATTATAGCCATAGCTTCAGTCGGTGCCTTCTTCTGGTTTCATAGTTCGATCTGAGTTGCAACAAGTTTGGGATTTTCAAATAGGCTTGTGCAATTATACAACCCATAAAGGCAAATAAAATGAAAGGCTGATTGTACAGAAAGGAATATATTTTTAACCTTTTTAACCGATTAATTTCGAACGGCACGGCCGTTCTTCTTCAGGGTATAACCGTACTAAAAAAAAGTTACAGATTTGAATATATATAAACAAACGAAAGATATGAAATGACATACTTTGTTTATAGTATAAGCTAAATGGATAAAAATAGGACGCTGAAAAAACGTTACAGATTTGAATATATAGCAAGCGAAAGATATGAAAATACATACTTTGTTTAATAATGGTATGAGCTTAATGGATAAAAATAGGACGCTGAAATATACATAAGTATATATCAAGTTTCATCGCGTCTGTTTAACCCTTTGGGACCAAAATCCATCTTGAACGATGTGCAAGTATGTTTTTTTTTTATGCTGCTTTAATTATAATACATATGAGCGAGAATCCGGGGAATGGAAATTTTCGAAAAACACCCTAAAAGGTACCAGAATCTTGTTTGATCGGCGTTGCTCAAATGAATGTTTACCCCTAAGAAGTACCAATTCTAAAACAACACATGTCATATTCTGTCATATTTTTTCGGCTCTATACCCCAAGCGGTACCAATCTACAAACTTTGAGTCCTCAGTAAAAGGTACGACGAGCACCCTTGTCATTTGTTTATATGGGAGTACCCATATAAACAATAATAAGCACCATTTTGAGATTATTATTACTCGATCCATTTTGATGTAATGTGACCAACTTGACACTAATTTATGTGATGTTAAGCCCGATTTCTTCCACTTCTTACCAAAATTCTACCACACACTGTTACCTACATAATGTAACTACAAATACGTACCAAAAAAGTCCAACGATTGCGCCTTTGTAAATCTTGAAATCATTACTGAGCATAACTTAAACTGAAAGTAAATCTGTAACGCTATTTTTTTCGGCCGGTTCGTACGTCGTTTTCATCTATATCGAATCTATGAATTTAAAGGCGTTCCAATGAATCAATGTCAATGCAACTTTCAGATAATATTTTGCACATCGGTAAGCATGAGTGGTTAACGTTTTAAAAAAATCCATCGAGCCGTTTCTCAGATTTTTGCAAACGCGATTAAAATCGAAAATTACCCAAAAATTGCACACGAAGCGATGTTAGGAAAAATGGTAGTTCTCAAGATCGCAATAGAGAAAGTAAACAAAACTTTGAAGGTTTACAAACCGGCATAACATCAAGCTACTTTTTGACACTATCATTAAGGAATTTCAGGAAACCAGTGTTAATCTCTCGATCAATTTAATACCAGTACACAAATAGTAAGGTTTGAAATGTTATTGCGATTTATTTGAATTCAAACATACAGAATTTTTTTTATTCTTGCAAAATATATATGCCATATACCATATTTTAAGATGTCCATGTGGGATTTTCAATGCGAAATCTTAAACGCGCTAAATTTCACTTTAACTGATTTCTAAGTTTCTTGTTTATCGTTGTCATGGTAATATCGATTTACCAGAAAATATATTTTACCAAACTTCAATTCAAAACTAGTTAGTGGTGAAAATTTCACGTTGATCTGACTTGGAGAAGACCGCTTAAAAGCCGATTGAAAAATGTTGGTATGGTCTCCAGAAAACTGTATCAAACCACCTTACGTACATAGAGTAAAACCTATAATGAGGAACAAACAGCGAAGAAAAAATATACAACTAGAGAATGAGATTTCCCGATATTTGATATATTTCGGACAGTCAAGCTGTCCTTCTTCATGAGGAGATTTAATGGGGATACGGAAAGTCGTTACAATATTTTATATAGTAAACAAATTGTGAAACGGTTATAATTTTATATACTGGGATACAGGCTAGGAATTTAAAACAGTGAATGGAGATAAAGCTAAACTAAGTCAATAAACGGTTAATATGATGGCATAATATAAAAATAGAATAGGATATACAAATTGTAGGGAAAAAATAACACATTGATCAAGCGTAATTGAAAGTAACTTACCATTCATATAGTCTAAGTGTGGCTTTATTGTCAGAAATTTAAATATTATTGCCTTAGGATTCAGTTAGCTTAATCCAACTTGCAACGTATATGGAACAGTTCAAATGCTACATGTGAGAATATCCTTTGGTTTCAATATTTTTTTCTTCAAAATTTCAACATTAATACCCACATGTTATCTAGTGAATGCATATGTAAGCTATAATGTCATGTGCCGCAGGATAGGGTATGATTTTTGAGGTGCTCAGCTTTGAAATAGGGTGTCCTTTTTGGTATTGTGATTTTGGTTAGGGTACCTTTAAATTGTATTAGCTAAATACCTATCAAAATGAAAAAAGGATATTTTATAATGATGGCGTATCAATGAAACTAGCCTTAGTCTAGTATCCTATGCCTGATACTTAAAGTGCCCCTGTGATCAAATTTCTGATTTTCATTTTTTTACATTTTCGTGTAATATTAGACTTTCTTACTCATCTTGCCAAATTTCAATTCATTACAAAAATCAGAAGTCATTTTATTTTAACATTTATCTCCGAGAATTTACGGCCGCCATTAATCAACCTTGTTCCAAGGCTTGGTTGCGAATGGGAGAAAGTGACGTCAAAGACTCAAACATACCTCACGGGTTGAAATTATAATAACAATAAGTATTGAAAATCACGCGAAAAGCAACAAAAACTTTGGACTTGTTCTTCGTGCAATTTTCTATGCTGATTGTTATTATAATTTTAACCCGTGAGGTATGTTTGAGTCTTTGACGTCACTTTCTCCCATTCGCAACAGGTTGATTAATGGCGGCCGTAAATTCTCGGAAATAAATGTTAAAATAAAATGACTTCTGAAGTTCGTAATGGATTGAAATTTGGCAAGATGAGTAAGAAAGTCTAATATTACACGAAAATGTGAAAAAATGAAAATCAAAAATTTGATCACAGGGGCACTTTAACTTTCCACGTGCAGGAAAATTGTCAATTTGCGATTTTCTACCCTTAAAAGGGTCAGGGTTTAAGAACCTTCGCGACCCACACCTATCCTAAATTGACAAGAGTTCTCACCCGGGCTTAAGGCTTTGAGGATGGTCTGGATGGGGTTTACTGACAACTGACTAATGACTAAAATGTTAACTGACAACTTACAAATAAGCTAAAATTTAACTGACAACTGACATTTATACTCGATTTTACTGAGGCCTGATAAAAGGCTTAAGATCATGATATTATTTTTATATTAAATTAGTAAAAAAAAACCTTTTCGGGTAATATTTAATATGCGTTTTTATACGTTTATTATACTAAATCACCACGCTCAAGTTTCCCAGTAGACCTAGTACGTTGTTAAGTCTAACTGAGTAAGTCTTTTAAAATTAATCATTTACAATTTGGCGGATTCTAACATAACTGTTACATGATTCTCAATTTACTGTAGCCACGCGCTTTAGAAGGAACGATTTCTGTCATGTCTGTTCGTGGCGTTATCGAAGCGATTGTGGGCTTTTACCGTATCCGGCGATACTCATCAACAATGATCTGCAGACGGTAGAGTCATTGAAGAGGCAGCTGGTAGAATTTCTGGGCTTAAAGGAACTGGCAACGAAGTTTGGGCATGGTAATTTCGAACTTAAGCTCTACAGGATGTCGAAAGGAATGGGAGGAAAGACCGAAAATTTTGCAATAACAACCGATGGACAGTGGAATCTGAGATACGGTTGCCAAGCATGCTGGCAGAGGACACAAGCAGCGAAATAAACGGTATTTGGTATTTTTATACTGGCTCAAATATCATTGACATCATTCTGTAATGATAAAGCATGGCAGAGTATTTAACCCTTCAGTTCAGAATACGCCGTTCTTCGTATTTAGTCCTGAATGAAACAAAACTTTCAGTGCCAAAGACATCTATGATTTTGCATCTAATCTATATTTGGCAAGGTACCACCATCACGCCGATAAATAGATAAAACGTGCTAAGTGCAGATAGATGAGTACGAGATGGAACGGCAGAAGACGACACCTCCGAAATTGAGGACGTAGTCTCCTACGCAGCCGTTATTAGGGCTCGTCACGCGACGCTCCTCCCCAGGAGCGTTGCGCGACGAGCACTAATAACGGCTGCGTAGGAGACTATTGAGGACACGGACATTCCACTGACCACAAACTGCTACCATTTCTAGATCCGGATAGACAATACGTACTAATTTTCGCCTGGATTTGTAAGGTACGTTGGCAGACATATTTAATGGGCAGAATGAAATTTAAGCAAAGGAAGCAGTTGCTTGTTTGCTTTGTTTGTTACGAAATCAAAGTGTGTTGTGATGAAAAAATTAGAAATCAAACAAATTTAAGAAACTGAGTGTTTGGTATTTAATAGAATGTATTTTTTAGCTATAAAAGGGTCAACTAGCAATTAAGAATATTTAAGGTTCACAGTTAATTATTAACAGCCATTTAACTGACAACTGACAAATGGACCAAAATTTAACTGATAACTGACATTTGCACCCCCACCCCCCCCCCCCCCCCCACTCACACACACATGATATCCAGACCCTCTTTGAGCATCATGCCAAAATGGCTCAAATGTCCACTCGTTCTAATCTGAATTATGTCGCCGGAATATAATCGCTCGTCGATAAGCAGACCAAACATCAACAAATACACTTTCACTCCCATTCCAAGAATGGCAAACTTAACATTTTCCAAATTTTACTTTTGAAATACTGAAAAAGATTCCATAGAGAAACAATCCTCAAAAGATCTAGTTTCTGTTTCATTTGAGTCGCGATCCTAAGATTTCATCTTACATTTAATGTGAACAATGAAATTGGAAACATGTTTACGGGAAACGCGTTTCGTTGAAACACGTTTACAGCTCTAAACATGTTACGGTGCTGTTGTGAAAACAGGTTTTTAATTAGCTAAAAATAGTTTATTCAGAGTTGAATTAATTAAGTAGCTGGCTTAGCCTCAGCTCAAAAAGTGCCTTATTACATGAAATTTTCGCGACACGTTAATTTCGCGAATTTCGCGATTTAAAAAAAATCGCGAAATTTAAGTGACGCGAAAATTAAATGTCGCGAAAATAACATGACGCGAAAATTAAGTGACGCACATTGTGTCAATAATTTTAAAAAAAGACTTTATTACCATTACACACGTTTATAACAATCATTTTGAACTATTCTGTGGTAATGTTCTGGTCCTTCAAGCATGAACTACAAACCGTGCCTTGTATACACTGTGAGAACATCTTTCTTGTTACTGTTTACATAATCAGTTGCGTTTCTGTTTATTTGGACATTGTGGATTAAGTTGTTTGATCAAATTCAGGGACATGTTAAATAGCATCGACAAAGAAATAAAGTGTGTCTCACTCAAAAACGCGAAACTAAAGTGAGTCAAAATGCAAAATTTTCGCAAAATCGCGAAATTAAGGTGTCGCGAAATATGAGAACCTCAAAATCGCGAAATTAACGTGTCGCGAAAATTTCATGTAATAAGGTAGACGTTCTTATTTAAAAAAGAGAGTGTATACGTTTTCAAACATTAGTTTTAATATTTGTGAATTAAAACTGGAAATGCAAAAAAATTAAAATCACATGAGATCAAATAAGATCCTGCAACAGCTACTGTAAAGCCTCTCAAATTTGGCCAATGTGCAAGATAAACTCCCGCAAACATTTCCTGCTATACTTAGACTGTCACGTCATGCCAGTCATCAAGAATATTGTATTGCACTTAACACAGGTCAGTACCCTTTCCAATCTTATCATCGATATATGATCGTTATTCAATATAGTAGTTTATGAATATCTCTTTTAATGGAGCTGGGATAGATGAGAAGTCAAAATATATAGATATGTAGAGTTATTTAACGCACGCAAGGTCTGGTAAGTTCACTAAACATGAAAGCCGGGCTGACCATGGACGCTTCCAAAAGGTAGGGAATAAGTGATCTTGGCCACCTAGTTGGCGTGCATCAAATTTCTTGTCATATTCCGCTTTTCTTGATACGTTATGATTTTCATATTCTTTTAGGTTCTGCCTTGTTATCATGCTGCTCTTCGGATGTCCTATAATAATAAATGGAGTGAGTATAACATCACTATTGATTTCCTACCGTGCAATATATTGAATGGCAATATCCGACCTGTGTATGAGGAAAATACGAAGTCCATATTATATCCTTAAAACCACCTTAACGTTTATTCCGAAATCTCAAACATTAGAGATAAATTAACTTATTGGGATTAGTGAATTCTATATGGTTGCTCTAAATACCGGACGTACCTTTTATTCCGTCAGACATTAATTTTAACCCCCTACAGAATACGGAATGTATCTCTGACAAATTTTTTCAAATGTCTCTATAAGAAAAAGTGCAAGCAGAACCACAAGAAAAAACTTTCAGAAGCCTTTATTGTAATAGTTACACTCCGACACCATCACGCACAAACACGGGAAAAGAATTACCTTTTTATATGACTCACTGAGGCGTATTCGACAAGTGTTTAATGAAATTATAATAAATTGAAATTAGTGAAACTGAACTCTGTCATCTTTGCTAAGAAATCGAGAAATAGTTTCCGTACATAAAAGGAACAGAACTTAACCGCAATTTGGAAACATTTCTGGAAAAGAAGTCGTCTCTCCTGGGCGAATCATCCGTAAGAATGTCAGACCCCATCGTTGGGGGGGGGGGGGGGGAGGGGTGGGGGTAAGAATGTCAGAATGAGAACAAAAGTAAAACCGAATTCCCGGGACACGTTTTAAAATAATTAATACAAGAGTTATTTTTTGAGGTATGAACTCTTAATTTACATAATCAAAATCGTTTTTTTTTTTACCTCGGAGCCTATATCGTTTCACTCTAGACAAAATATGTCAAAAATTATACGATTCTTAAATCAGACTGACAGATTTTTAGCGATTGTATATCTCTCACTCTCCCCATAAAAAAAGCTTGGTGATACATGTTACGACAAACTATGTTATTAATTACTGGGAGACAGAACTTTAATTGAGAACAAGTTTATCGATGATGGCTAATATAATATTTTAATAATAGGTTCCAGAACTCTAGAAATGTTTTCAATACATATACCAGACAAACCTGTGCATTCTTATCAAGAATTTAATGCTATTATTATTATTGTTGTTATTATCATTACCTTACCGCCACAATAAACCCCTTCCCCCCCGGGGGGGAGGGGTACTCGGATATAATATCGACAGGGAGGTGCGGAGGACTTTTTGGGTTTGAAATTTGCGATCTGAGGATATTTTTCGGGTTAGAAATTTTCTTGTGACTTGTTTGGGCGTGAAAAGAGACCTTTTGGAGGTGACGTTCTGGACCGTTGGACATTTTTTGGGTCTAACAATTCGACCTCACTTTCTTCCCTACGTCACCATTATAGTTTAGTACCCCCCCTCCCCCCTGGGGACATAGTCTACGAACGGTTTTGTGCCCTAAAGGCAAATGTGCATAGACACATTGGCATAAGCACTTGATCAAAAATTCATTCCAACACTTGGTGGTCAAAACACACAATTATGAAACCTCAAAATCGGCAGAACGACGTTTTTATTGAATGTTTTAATGTCTTCAAGGGATAAACCAAGGAGAAATAGCAATTTTGGCCTATTGGCTCCCGTCAAATGTTTCACATGTTTTGTGATCCAATAAAGTATCCATGGCACGAAATTCTAACTATGAAACCACTGGATTAAGTTGTCAGCGAGCTGTCAGCGAGCTGTCAGCGCCCTTGTGCGATATAACGACAAGAATGAAAGATCATCGGTAGGGAATGCTAATACACCAAGGACTGTTTTGCAGTCCCGACCAACAGCTACCACATGTACAGTGTGGAGCTGGCGCTTAAAGGTGTCCATGTACATGCCTCGGAAGTTAAGGGCACCTAAGAACGACATTTGCTGCCACTACCGGGATGATATGGCTGCGCGCATGCGTAAGGTATTCGCCATACCGCGGAGATGTGCAGTGTGACCCATTGCATTCAGATAGCTTATTTTAATGTTACAATACTTAGCGGGGGCATTATAATGGGTGTGTTTTAAAATGCCCGCGTACTTTAGTCTCTACCACAATATAACTAACCCATTTAGCACTCGCATCATTGAGATATTTGCCAACTTGTCTTGAGTGTGACTAGGGTCTCTCGACAAACTGCATGATTATTTAACTCAGTATTCTTTTTTCATATAAAAGCAAACTGAAGTTGAGAGACGTGAAGAGGAAAGCCAGGAGTTAGAAAATAATTTAGCAGATGACGAGGAATTTTACGAATGGTCGGTCTGGAGTCCTTGCTCGAGAACATGCGGTATTGGGATTCAATTTAGAGGACAACTATGCCTCCGGTAAGATAACTGAAATCAATCTTGTTAATTCGATTTTGACAATCTGTTTCCTTCTATATGACAATATATTTATTTACGCCCACTTCAGTGACGCGAGCTGGTGCTACTATAACTCACCGTCAACCCATAATTCACAGGTTAACTCATTTCTTACCAAGTTAATTTGAGGTTCTTTATAATATTTAGAGTAGGTGCAAATGAATACCGGCATCAGTTAGCCTGCGTAGCAAACGTTTCCGCGATAGTTCGTGCTGTGCAAAAGTTGAAACGACGGCGAATAAAGAGAAGAAGGGGGAGGGGAGGAAGCTCTCGTTCTAACTTTCGAACAGCACGAACCCTTGCGGAAACGCTTGCTACATGTACGCAGGCTACCCATAAATGAGAAAGCATTCATCGATCTAGCATCGAATAAAAATATTTGTATAGTATTCTGAATCCTCGATACTTTATCCATACAATGGCTAATATATATAGATAGCCCAAGCCTAACAGCGTCGCACTTTGAACAAGCTTAACTAAGGTGAAACTTAACTAAGGTAAAAGGTTGGAAGCACAAGAATTACGATTGACGAACGGGCTATTTTCAATTTTAGCAATTCTCAAAAACAGTAAGCTTATTACGCGACCGTCTGCACAGTACATTTTTATAGACCGTACAAAAATTCACATAAACAACTTTTCTCTGTCTAGAATAACTAGTACCACTAGTTTCCGAATAAAATACAGTTTTTGTTTGTCAAAAATTGCCCGAGAAACTGAAAATCAAAAATTGCAAAAATACACAAACATATTTGCATAAGGCGATGCGAGTGAAGATAGAACTGTACTATAAAATCAAAGTCTTGTTTTGTTTACATAAAATCGCTTTTCAAACTATCTAATGAATGAACAAACACATAAAAATGGACAACACGATCTTCTTTCGAAAAAATTTATTCAAATCTCCATTAGTTTACGTTTAAAAGCAAAACGCGTACCATTTAACTATAGCTCATCGAGTTCAAGCTTTCTTCGATGAAATTCAAGAGATCGATACAGCTATATTTAAGCACGTTTTAAAATCAATTCTCCAAAACTAACAAGAACACCAATAAAAAGTCACTCACAGATTGATATCAACATAAATTCTCACCGAAAACTGTAATCTGCTTTACCTTTAAGTCCCTCGCTTGCTTGGTTCTGAAATCCGTAGAAAACAAACATCTCCCACATTGATAAAAACGTAATACATGAAGTTCCTCGAAGCAAGATTTTATCCCTGAAAGCTCGTCTTTTTCCACTAAAGCGGCTTCTGAGTATCTGTTAATTAGTATCCTTGTCTTGAGTAGCAAACCGCGAAATATTAAGGGAAATAACGCCTTTAATTTCAACGGTTTTCTCCGCTTAGTAAATTCACAGCAAAACATCAAAGTGTTTTTCTAGCTGACGTGACATTCGGCCGTGTAACCGCGCGAAAAACAAAGCCTCGCTTTGGTTTCAACATGACGTCGTACGCGCATGTTTTGCGACGTCATACGCGCCCGCGAGCTAGTCTGCGCGATAGTCCGGTCCTGTGCGACGGCGGGCGGAGGGCACATGGCGGACGGAGGGCACACGCGCGCCCGCGAAACATTCCGCTTGCCATGACCATGAAGAATGAAGGGCATAGGTTCTGGTTCTATGAGTATGGGGCTGCGCAGCCAGGCCTTCGGCCTGGCAAGTGTTCCGCTATAATTATTTATGTTCATATTAAATAATGTTTATTTTGGCTGATTTTTTTAGGCCCTTTTTTTACTTATTACCAGTAAAGCACTTTATAGCATAATTCGGTAGAGTGTTGATGACGAAACAAAAGCGTACTAACCATGGTTAAGTTTATGCTTCACGACTTTCAAATTAAGATCTAATACATTGTCACAATATTTCTTTACCTAGGGAAAATAAAGCATTGTGTGTGGAGAAGCCGATTATATATCAAACATGTAACACACAGGTAATAATAGGCCATATACATATGTTTCGCGATTTCTTTGGTTTTGCATTGGGCTACGTTTTGTGATTGATTTAAACACCTCGCGCCACTTTCTCAACCAATCAGAAGTAGAAACAAAACAAGATGTGGGCGTTTTTCCGCGCTTGGCACTGACCACATGTATTTGCTTCAAGTTCTGATTAGTTCATTAGAATGCCGTGTCTGTTTTGATTAGCCTGATTACTTTTGTGTTGCGATCAGACATTTCCCTATGCTTCACGTTGTTCGTTTTGCTCGAGTGATAGCCATTTTTAATCATTTAAACGCTTTCTGTTATTGCGTGTCGGAGATTAATCGTGGTTTTCCGATCGCGTACCGAGAGTTTCGTAGGGTTGCCGAAGAATTTTCGGTTCCAGACCTCATTGGCAATAGTTGACCGCGCGTCTAAATAATTCATTCGGCTGTTAAAAGCACAAGCAACATACGTAGCTTAATTCAATTTTAATAATATGTGGGTATTCCTAGCTAGCGGCGTGTAGACGTTTCCATATAATTTCATATTTTCATGTTGCAGGCATGTCTTCCAGGAGGCGAGAGTTTTCGCGATGTGCAGTGCGGGATGTTTAATGGCAGAGATATATTCATAAACGGCCACAGAGCAAAGTGGATGTCATATATTAGAGGTATAATCACAAATAACGTTAGTTTTGCTGGTCTGTTCAAGACGTTTAAATTAACAGTAATGAAATGACTGTACGCAGTGCAAGGAGAAGAATTTTTTCCCTAGTGCAAGTGCTAAGAGCTGGTCTTACAGCCATAAACTGTAAGATATATATACAATCGTTTTCAAGTGTTCTTCATTTCCATAAAGTTTTTGGAACATGATGTGGACATGTTATTATATGTCCACTCTATCTGGGAAAACGGCAAATAACTTTGCCGCTTTCCAGGAAACCATTAATTGAGTTGTATCGACGGTTTTGATTCAACAGATGGTTTTCATTGCAGCCACGTTGGTTGTCAGAACAATGAAATTTCCATCATTAGGGAAATAACTCTATTTTTATGTAAACGATTTCTGTTGTTTCTGACCACCAGGACCAACATTTACCCGGTGGGTAGTGCTCTCCACCTTTTGACAACCGGGACCTGTATAGCCGCCGTTAAAACCATCTATAGCCCTTGTGCAAATTCCGTGAGAGTAACACTGAATTTCGACACCAAACCTCGCTTGCAAAGTATAAACCTGGGAGAATTTCATCAATGTATTCTCAAAGGAGAAAAGCGAAGAAAATACCCACTCCATGACAACATGAAGTTTTCAAACGTTTACAAAGAATTGCGTACAAGCAAGGCTAATGGTACTGAATGCTGAGGTGGTGATGTAAAAAGGTGTTAAGAGACACTTGCTGAAGACAGAAACCTCAGCTCATGTAAGGTGTCATTTACAAACGCTAGATTTTTCTACGAGGGGTTCACTGTAAAAAAAAAAAACACTTGACAATGCAGGCGTTGCCTCAATCAACGAATTTTGTCTCCCCTCGATTGAATCTTATCACGTCTCAGAGAAGTTTTCAATTGAGTATCGAAAGACCAAAACCAAGAAAACACTCTGACTAATCACAACATACACAAACAATCTAATGAACTACTCATGCCTCGAAGTAAATACATGGAGCCGGTGCCAAGCACCGGAAAACACGTGCGAGCAAGTCATGCAGGGTTGGTTTTGCGTAACAATGCAAACCCAAATGTTTTTCGATGCTCATTTGAAAACCGTTTTATTGCCATTTCGGGGTTTGGGAATAAAGACAAACAATCTTGAAACTCACTTCACCCAGTGAAACACGCTCGGCATTTTAAATACTTATTGGCGTACTTTCGATTCACTACTAGGTGACAATCAGTGCTTGTTGTTCTGCTATCCTTACGGAGGAGAATTATTTTATTACTTTGGAAAAGCAAAGGACGGGACCCAGTGCTCCAAAGAGCCCCACGGTGTTTGTTTGCGGGGACGGTGTACGGTAATTAATTTTATTCGTGAAATGTTAGCTAAAACACGTTTAAACGTGTAGCCCAACACAGAGCGGATTTGGCGGGAAATCGTTTCAATTATAAGATATGGTTCTTCAATCCGCCATCTTGGATCCACCTTCTTGGATTTTGAAAACCTGCAGAAAACTATCGAAAAGTAATTAAGAGTGAATAAAAGAGAAATAAAACTAACTAATGAAGTAAATGTAAAGAAACTGCGAGAAACATTTTTGTTAAAGAGCGGGGTCGTAGCTGTCCAAACGATGTCTGTGATTGGCGAGCGATACAATTGATATATCACTTGAACAATGCCCCTGTCCCTAATCCCTATCCCAGCGGGACAAATCTATTGTTTTCTTAGCGAATCACAGGCATCGTTTGGACAAGTGCGGGACTAGCTTGTAGAATCAAATACGATTTTTTTAAAGTTGGATAAACATTCCTGTCAAACAAAGGTTGAAAAAACCCTTAGCCATATCAAGATTTTTTAGTGGCGATTAGTTAAATGATTTTCCCAAAGGGGAATAGCAGATTGTTTTTGAAACAACGCAAAAACAACCGACCTATTTTTAATGTATCCATTATTGTTCTTCAACCGCTTTTCTGTCACGAGATATGCCACGCAGGCTGAATCTTGATAAACGTCGTCAAATTAACGCTATCGCCGTGGATTCGGGCAAAACCCTTCCATTTGAACTCCGAAAGGTCTCAGATTTTTCCACATGTAAATAATCTTGATTTCATTTCTGTTATTTCCCCTATTCTGGAATCATACGCCTCTGTATACTGATGTCAGTATCTCAATGTCTAGAAGTTGCATACATTTAATCTGCATTGCTCATTCCGTGGTGAGGATCTGCTTAATTCGCCTTTATGAAATACGTTTTCGTAATCCGCTTTGCTGTGTCGTTGTCTTTTTTAGCCAGTGGGATGTGATAACGTTCTAGAGTCTGGTGTCTACCTGGACAAGTGTCGTGTGTGTGGTGGAAATTCTACTACCTGTGAGCGGGTCAACGGAAGAATTGAAAGGTCACCAACTCAGTTTGAAAAAATGTCGGGTAAGAATGAATTCTGTCGCGTTTAAATGCAACATATGCTTGTATAAAGTGTAAATGTAGCAAGTGTTTTTAGAAATAGAGAAAAGTGAAAGGAGTTGAAAGGTTTCAAAAAAAGGACATAACTTTACGATTTTAACCTTCATGTTAAGAGCGAGTTTTAATGTGCCCGCTATCATTCTTAGCGGTGACAAACAACAATTAAGTCAAGCCGTAGCCGAAACCTGTTCTGGAGAGTCCAGCACCGCAAAAAAACACTCTTCATTTGATAGAATGGTCACAATTACAGCTTTTCAATCACATTCATAACGTGATGAGCACAAGGTGCATAAAGAAAGTTTGCGTCTGGGAGTAAAAGAGATCATTGAGTAACTGAGTTAACGGGTGTTTTCTATTTTATTATGTTTGCTAAATAGGGTACGCTGAGGTAATGGTTATCCCGAAGGGATCGACGAGTGTGTTTTTGTCAGATGAAACCTGGAATTATCTAGGTAATATTATCTCTGTCATTTTCATTCTAAATTTTCGACTAAATTGCTTTCTCAAAGTGGACCTTTACAGAAAAAAAAAAATGAATAAATAAAGTGGAAAGGGATATTCAAAGAATGTTTCTAATTTCTCGGAAACAAAGCAAGTAAAAAATGGTTAAAGCACCATTTTAAAAGGTAGGCACATTTGAGTTCCACAGGACTGAAGGTCACGTGAGTGAAAACCATCTATAATTAGCAGACGTATTAAGTGGCCATCTTATCTATAATCGCACAAAGATTACAAACAAATTTACTTATCATAAGTACTTAAAAGAAAAACAAAGATAGTACGCCTATTTACAATATCTACATGTACGGGAATAGCGTCGCGCACAAATGACGTCAGTACTCATGTTTGTCTGAGTTTATAATTTATTCTTGTTTATTCTTGCATTTCTGACAATAGAAATTCCTTATTAGGAATCCCCTGAGAGTCACTTTTGGTTTGTTTGTCTGAGTTTTAGTTCTATAAATAGTAATTGTGCGCTTCGCTATTACAAGTACAAGATTCGACACGAACATGACATTTCAAGCCTAGTGCGCATGCTTTAGATTACCTCCGTCTTTGCTGGTCAGCAACAGGAAGGAGCGCGGGCTGTGGGAACATGACAGGTTTAACATGATATATTCCTTTTCGTACAATGTACTTAATTATAATTCAACGATCATTCATATATATTTTCTAACAATTCAGCAATAAAAAGACAAAATGGGGAATATGTTGTCAACGGTCATCGGATTGTAAACTGGTCTGGTTTGTACAAAGTGGGTGATGTGGACGTACAATACAAAAGATTATCGGACAACATCAAGGAAACTATCCAGATATCCGGACCCACAAAAGAGGATTTTTATGTAACGGTTAGTCACCCTTCCTTTTAAGGGTATCAAGATGCCTATCAATTTTGTTCTTTTGTACTTTCAACCTCGTCCGCAGAGCCTTGTCCGCGCTCTCAAAATGGCGTTGGTAAAAAAAAACCCTGACATGGCGACCAAAATACTCCAAGAATCCAAAAGTATTTTGTCACGTGACACGCAATGAATTAACAATTATTGGATGAGGTTGAGCATAATAGCGATAATTATCAAGGCCAAAGTTTGTGTTATCTGCCGAAGCCGAAGGCTGAGGCGGCTAACACCAACTGAGGCTATGATAATTATCGCTATCATGCGAAAACCGAATCCAATAATTGTTTTATTATGCATATTCCTGAGCTGCACTTGTAAAGACAAGAGCGCGCACAAAAAAGTGATCAATGCCTCAGTGCATGCATAAAACTACTGTCTGTAGGTATGACGTCACTTCTACATATATAAAATTCATTGTCTGTAGGTATGACGTAACAGAAACAGCAAGCAATAATTAGCTAAAATCGAGCTAGTGGCACCAATGTATAATAAGTGGTTTTTCTGATCATGGATTTTTTTCTGTCCTGATGTAGTGCAATAATTTTTTTTTCGGGATTGTTCCATACCTTTTTTCCATTGGCTCTCTTTGCATTATTTTTTTCTTTACTTTTGCTATGCAGGAATTTTTTTCTGGCAATTGCCCATCCCCCGCCCCCCTCCTCCCTCCCCTAACAATAAAATAATCTGTCCCTAAGGAGTGCTTGAAGTGGGCTGTGGAATGTAAATGTAAATGTAGACTGGACTGTGCATATGAATATATTCTAGATTGTATACTGTGGATTGCTAATATAAAACTCTAAAATGAAAACCGGGTGAAAACTGAGACAAAACGAGCCAGTTTCGAAGCCCATCGGGCTACTTGTTAAGTGTAAAAAAGAAAATCTAAAATCCCCCACTCAGGATTGAACCTGTGATCTCAGCTAGGCTTAGGCTTAGATAGCCTACCGTACCACTGTACCACTGTACCACCTTGCTTCTCGGGTTGTTCAGGCCTAAATTTAACTATACAAACTGCTACCCATAACATCAACTGAAAGCTAACCAGTTACTCCTTTATATAAGTTTCCATAAGGTGTCCGACGTCCTTCTGAACGGTATTCTTTAGGCTTAACCATGGTATCTGGAGTATTTACGCCCGCTCCGCCATTTTGAAAGAGGAGAAGATCCTGGGGACGAGTTCGTTCTACTTTAAATACAAAGGCGCTCGAACCAAAACAAACAAGGCAGCTGTTTTCTGTTAAAAACAAATATTTGAGTTATAATTGTTGATGAATTAAAGAAATTAAAAAGGAAACTTTTTTTACTTTATCCGTAAAAATGTGATTCAGCTAATCAATTTGCAGTCAAAGAATCTTTTACAACTGACGCCTAAGTGCTTACTTTTTTAAGAATTAACTCGCACTCATTTCTCAAACACCGGAATCTCGGACGTTTATAAGGAAATGGGTGTGGCGGTTTGCCCCGCTCAAACTGGCATTCGATTTTATAATGCTATATTATTCACTGTTGCTTTAGAGCAGTATTCAATTGAGTGTCGCAAAACCAAAACCAAAGTAATTACTCTGACCAATCACAGCAGTCGTAAACAATCCAACGAACCGAACAGAGCTCGAAGCAATTACATGTCGGCGGCGCCAAGCGCGAGAAAACGCGTGCGAGCAAGTCACGATTGGTTTAGGTTTTATTTATGATTGGTCAAGAAAGTGGCGCGAGATTTTTTTAACCAATCACAAAGCGTAGCAATGCAAAACCAAAGCAATTGTGTAATTACTTTCCATACTCTTGGGTGGGATAATCTTGAAACACAAAGGACAAGACAACTAGCCATAATAATGTATAAATTGAAAAATCGAAATGCACCTGATCATTTGACTCAAATTTTTAATAGTACAAACTCTATGTATTCTTACAATCTAAGAAACTCAACATATAATTTAATTGTACCAAGACCATATACTGAGGCTGGAAAAAATAGCTTCCACTATTGAGGGGCAGTTCTCTGGAATAGTCTATCAAATACTACTAAAGGGCAGCTAGACAAGCCTGAAATCGTTTTTATCATATTTGTAATTTAGTATAGTTTTAATGACCATTTTTATTTTTATTGAATGATTATATTATTGCACGGCTCTCTGGAAGAGCATTTTTATGATGAGATTCCGTGAATAAATAAAGATGATTGAGAGTATACGACTAACATGAACATCCCAACATCCTACTTACATCCACAGTCTTTGCTTATTACGGGCAAACTCAACACAAGTTTTGAGTACTGGGAACCGCTGAGAGATAAAGAAGTTTCACAAGGTATGTAATATGTTTTGACGCTCAAAAGCGCTTAACATCATCTCAAGTGGGGAAGTGCTTAAAACGGTGTAGGGGGAGGGGGAGTTGAATTCCCCCCCCCCCCCCCCCCCCGCCTTGTACCGCTGTAGGGGTATAAGTTTGCGTGTATGTCCGACTGCTAAAGCTTTGAGAAATAAAAGTTACCTCTAATAAATATTTTGCCCCAACTAATTTTAGATGCACCGACAGTTGGCTCTTTTTCCCAAGACGATAACTTGGATTCGATGATGGATTGGGGGAGCTGGACGGCCTGCTCCGTCACCTGTGGTGGCGGAATCAAAGTGCGTGCTCGACAACGCGGCGACCGTGCCGTGTCGTCTTTCCGAGAAAGAGAGACAGACGTTCAGCGGTGTAACGATGTACCATGTGATAAGATGACGGCTAAATGGTCAGAGTGGGGTCAGTGGGATGATTGTAGTGCTTCGTGTGGGGGAGGGGCAAGGATAAGGTTTCGTTACTGCAAGAAACCTAGCTCGTCTGCTGTCAAGTCGGGTTGCCCTGGTGAAAGGTACGCAGTGGAGCTGTGCAACGTACAGGAATGCCCTAAAGAAGGTGTGATGATTTTTTTACTTTTCCCTCGCCACCATTTTTTCTTGTGTTATCTCTACGACTTATCTATGGCATTGGTTGGGAGGATGGATGAAGGATGGGCTAATGCACTTCCAAAATTCATACCAGTTGTACTTTATTTATTCCTTTTGTTAAGGTCTTCTATATTATTATTACTACTAATGTGCGTAAATACAGCATGTCTCAGTACTGCCATGAGATAAACAACGATCCTTTCGACACATATTGTTATTTTATTGAGAGGTGTTTTCATTTCCCTGACCAAACAGGTTGGACGATTCCGTGATTTGGGATAAAAACTAGCCTGAACTATGGCACAGGCTATACACGGTCCTAATCCTATTGTTACGAGCTTGTTTCGAAGCCAAACATTTCAACTACAATTGAACACCCTACATCTCATTAATAGTCTAGTTTCTATCCTTTACTCTCAACAACAGCAATAAAAATAGTGGTTTATTGTGGTCCCACATGGTGGTAGTAAATAGAAAATTGAGTGATACTAACTATTGATAATGAATACTAAATGTCGGTGAGCGCCAAAAAAGACACCAGAAACAAATGTACCTTGTATTGCAAGATTAAATTAACTGGGCAGAATTTGTACGCTTAAGACTTACTTTTAAAAATATTAATTTTCTTTTGTCAGAGTTAGTAATCAATTTGTTTCTTTTCTTTGTTGAACCAGAAACAAGCCTAATCACGTCGGAAATGAAGAGAAATGAAACATCCTCGTCATCATCGCTGATAGTTCCCATGAGAGAGTCTACAGCAACAAGTGGTAAAATTCATTCCATTTTTTCGATTACTCCTGGGGAGGTGATTTCCGATTCGTACAAAGCCACTCGAACGGCTTCTTCGCCTTTCAGTGTTTCAACAGCATCATCTTCGTCTCACTTAATGTTCTCGATTCAATATCTTGACTCATCCTTCTCAAGTAAACAAGAAGTAAGGAAAGAAAAAGCGACCGTTAGGCTGATCGGAAGTGTTTCACGATCACTTGAAGATTTGTCTTCATTTCCGAGCCAGAACACATTGAAAGAGTCCAAAACTACTTATGAAAGTAAAGTGTTAACGACAAAGGAAGAATTGACTCCTATAGAGTCCAGGAAATCTCAAGGAATAGGAGCACGATCTTCTGATCACTACCAAAGAAATCCTCAATCTTCTTTGATAAAAAAGCACAATATGTCTACTAGACATGAGAAACAAAGAATGGTTACCCGAGCTAGTGTTCAGCGTAGCCACACCTCAACAGAAACACCTGCTGTAGCTGATAGGACTAGAATTTCCACCATGCAAGCTACAGTTACGACTATTCCAATTGTAAGGCCATCACCTGTATCGAATAATCTCGAGCAATCTTCAGTTCAGCTTAAACGTGATGTTTTACTTGGCACGACAAATTATACCTTACCACCGAATAAAACCCTAATTAAACACCAACTACAAACGAGTGCTTCTGTTGGAACAAAATCCTTGGGTATTAACATAACAGAGTCGGGGCATCCTATGCTAAAAAAGGCAACTAGATCGTTAGGCTTGCCGCCCTCTATGATAACTATTGATCACCTTAAAACGCTTGAGGATTTTACTACTGTAAAGACAGAAATGGAAGAAAAAAGAAAGAGAACTGATTTTGCTGGCAACGAGGTAGGTTGGTCGCCTGCGACAGTCAGATTGTCATCTACACAAGACAAACGTACAAAATATGTGAAAACAGCAGTGGTTCAAACTGAAGAAGTGGATTCTGCTAGAAAGATTTCAGAACGATTTAAGACCGCAACAGGGACAACAGAGAGTGTCACCGCTACCAAAACGACTCTACCTTTGGAAACCACGACAGTCACTGGCCATGGTGTTTCGCGATCAATAAGAAGCATAGGATCAGTAAATATTCACCATTTGAAATCCTCACAAAGCGACAGTCTGCCATCGAACGTTAATAAAGGAAGTCATGAGATTAAGTCAAACTTGACAATATCCTCGGCCTTGCCTTTAGGAGTGAAAAGGGTATCTATGTATCCGTTAGCAAGTTCGTCGTCATGGGAACCATCATCAACATTAATACTAGCACTTGAAACGTCAAAACGTGTATCAACAGTGCCTTTAGCTGAAAGTAATTCATTACTTCCTTCCTCCAGTATTTTTCAAACTTCCACGATCACTGAAAGTGACCGTCATTATATCACTTCATCACCACCACAGTTACTCAGCTCCACAAGGAAACATGAAGCCAGAGCAAGTCATCTCATAACTAGTTCGACGTCAAGGCAGCCAAAGTCATCATCAATGAAAAAAAAAGAAGCATCAGAACTACATTCAAACAATTCTTTATTAACTCTGCGTTCCTTCCAGTCTGCCGTCTCTATTCAAGGAGGACCTCTTCCTCATAGGAAATCATCGTTAAGCGTTTTCTTAAATCAATGGACACTATCATCGTCTTCTCCGCAGTTAAGCTCAGTATTGAAAGAAGCAAATTCCGACCATATGCAATCCGCGACAATTTCCTCTTCAAGGCCACACATGCCTTCATCAATGTCTTCACAAAGTAGGTTACTCCAAAAAGAAGAGGCAATGACTACACGCACGGAATTTTCAACTCACTCTTCGTTAAGGCAACCCGTGCCTTCTACATTGCTTTCGTGTGTTAGGTCAGCACTGAAGCCGGGAGCAATTTCCAACCAAATGTCAATGTCACTGCAGGTTACAGAGATAGCAAACGTTACGACCAGACAGATGCAGCTTACAACAAACCCACCTTTGAGGCAACCAATAGAATCATCGGATATGTCACAGATTAGCTCCGCATCAAAAGAAGAAGCTTCGTCCACGTTAAGAGAGTCCATCACAGGTTTGTGGTCAAGAGAACATATTTTATTTTCATCGTTACAATATTTGAATACCTTGTCAAGTTCGTCGTCAAGGCAACACACTTCATCGAAGTCTCTGCCTTTAAGCTCAGCACCAGATAATCGTATGACCAGCCATATGCAATCTTCATCATATATGTCGCAGATTAGTTCAGCAATAAAAGAAGAAGATATATTCACATTCAGAGAATCTGTTACAAATTTGTGGTCAAGAGGAAACATTTCATCTTTATCGTTACCATATACAAATACCTTGTTAATTCCGTCGTCAAGGCAACATACTCCATCGATGTCTTTGCCCCTAAGCGCAGCCTCAGATCAACTTATGATCAGCCATATGCAATCTTTATCATTCTCGTCATCAGGGCAATCAGCGCAGCTGCCGATGACGGCACAGTCGAGCTCAGCGATGACAAGAGAAGCCATAACTGGGGATTCGTTTTCTATAACACGCTCTGCAAGGCGTCTTACATTTTCTTCAATGTCGGTGCAGTATACCTCGCCATTAACAAAAGAAACCACTACCAAACACATAGAGTCGGCATTAAGTTCGCCGTTTAGTCAATCATCGATGTCTCCTTATTCTAATTTCTCATCAAACAAAGTAGCAAATACCAAGAATATGGATTTTCTGACAGGTTTATTATCCCATTTGCCACTTTCCCTATCATGGCAACCTAAGCGATCATCAGTATATCCGCATTTAGGCCCAACAATCAAACAAGAAGCCACGATCAGCCATTATGAGGATTCCTTTGCACGTTTGTCGGTAACACCACTAATGTTATCTTCAACACCTCAGCATTATTATCCAACACCCAAAAAAGAAACCATATCCAAACATACATTGCATTCAGAAATGGCAGCCAGAGCTTCCACAACAGAAGTGGAATCCGTAGCAAGTTCGCCATCACGACAACGCATGATGGCATCACCGTCTTCGCAGTTAAGTTTAAAAAGGAAAAGAAAAACCGTGCCTACCCTCATGCTTTCACCAACAATTTCGTCGTCAAGCCAACTCACTTTTTCAACAATATCACTGCAGTTAAGGTCGAAACAGCAAGGAGAACCTATGACTACACATTTGGATTCTATCCTTAGTTTGTCGTCAATGAATTCAATTTCGTCCTCATTGTCACCACATTTTGCTTTAAATGTGGAAGCCATAATAAGACAAGAAGAAACCTTCACTAGTCTGTGGCCTAGACAACCCATGCAAACACTGACCGAAAAGGCTCTTACCAGTCGGATGGATTCTTCGACGAGGCGACCCACGCAATCATCAATATTACCCAAGTTTATTCACTTCAGTTCAGTACCTAAAGAAGCTTCAGCCACCTTTCAAAATTCGTCTCCTACACAACTATCAATCCCTCTGCATTTTAATTCACCACTGAGAGAAGCATTGGCGAGCAGTTTAGGTTCGCGTATGACAACATCATTGCCTGCAAAGTTTAGTTCTGTACTAAAGGAAGATGCCATGACCAGACTTCCTGATTTCGTAGAAAATCCGTCCTCCAAACAAGCAATAATATCCTCACTGACTCCGCATTTAAGTTTAGCAATGCATTATAAAGAAACTTTGACTACACAAATGGTGTCCGTAACAAATTCGTCCCCAATGATTGGTTATGTAAGCTTAACAAAGAAGGGCTCCTTAGCAAGTATGTCGCCAGCAATGAAAGAAGAGGGCATTACTAGTCATACTGATTTCTTGCCTTCATCAAAGGAAACTATGCAATCATCATTGTCAGTAGAGTTTAGTTTTGCACTAAAACAAGGAACAATGACAAGTCGTTTTGATTTAACAAATAGTTCTTTGTCCAGGAAACCTAAAATACCATCGACCATTACAAAGTTTAGTCCTTCACCAAACGCAAGCGTCACCATGGCAAGCCACGTATATTCTAAATCAACTACACCCCTAATTCAACCCAAACTATCATCAGTGTCTCCAAACTTAAACTCGACAGCAAAAAAGGCTATCACCGGCCAAATAATTTTAGCTTCAAGTTTGTCTTCGCCCATTTCATCAATAATTACGATGTTAAGCACAGCAATGATGGAAGAAGCCATGACCACAGCTATGGATTCCTTTACAAGTTCATCACTGTTGCAACTCCTACCGTCGTCAGTGTATCCACATTTAATCTTTCCGAAGGAACAAGGCATGAACACAAGGAAAGACTACCTAACAAGCTCGCTGTCAACGCAACCCACGTCATTTTCAGTGTCTCCGAGCGTTAGGTCAGAAATTGAAGAGAACGCCATGGCGAGCCAAATGGCACGTTCCTCGTCACGACAAGCCATGATTTTATCATCATTTGCGCATTTAAACAAAACACTGTCAGACGACGCCTCGGTTAGCCATATCAACTCTTTATTAATTTCGTCGGCAAGAATTTCTATGTCACCATCATTTTCATCGCATTTTAGCTCTGCGAGAAAAGACGCCATGGACAGCCAGCAACCTATGCATTCACCGATATCTTCGCATTTTACGTCAGCTCCTAAAGGACTCATGGCCACGAGCATAAGGTCCTTGGCATCTTCAATGATGTTTGCACAGTTAAGGTCAGCCATGAAAGAAGAAACCATGTCCCAAAATGTGGATTCTTTAACAACTTCGTCGTTAGCGCAACCTATTTCATCCTCAATATCTCCGCATTTAGGCCCAGCGATGAACAGCGAAGCCAATTCTAGGCACGCAATCTCTATGACAAGACTGGCGTCAATTTCATCAACACTTCCGCACTTTACCTCATCACTGCAAGAAGGATCCATTTCCAACCATATGGATTCCTTCGCAGCTTCTCCGTCAAGACTGTCTACAATATCCATAATGTCAGCACTGAAAGAAGAAACCATGTCCTCTCGTATGGATTCTTTAGCAACTTTACATTCAAGGCAACCTACACCATCGTTAACGTCTTCGTACTTAAGTTCATCACTGAACGAAAAGTCCTTTACTAGCTTTGCGAACGTCTTACCACGGACGTCGCCAAAACAGCCCATGCTATCGTCAATTTCGTCGCATTTAAGCTCAGCACTGGACAGCCAAATGCATTCTACAATACGTTTGTCGTCAAAACGACTCAACCCATCTTCGATGTCTTCAGAGTTTAGCATAACTTCAAAAGACGAACTTATGACCGATGATCTGTATTCTGTAAAAGGTTTATCGTTGTTATCATTAAATACGTCATCACTACCATCGACGTCAGTTTTGGTCAGTGTCCCTCGGACTCCCATCTCGACTGATGCATCTTCAAGTATGGGTTTAAGTAGCATTACACAACAAACAAGTACCAAAACAGTTCAAACCTTAACCAGGTCTTCATCACCTTTAGAAGGAGAAAAACGGACGTTTCTTACACCCAACGTGAAGCCAACGACAGTGAATGAGGCAGCAGCATCAGCTCCAACAACTACTCTAGAAGAAAGACGTAAGCAACCTCTTATGATAAGATATAGTCATCTTGGTTTGTAGTTAAAATTTTCTCATTCCTACATGTATTTTAAAATCGTAACTTTACATGCTGTTTCTCGTGACTTACCATGTTGTCGTGATATTTCAAGACAGTAGGCAAAGTTATGGACATTTTGTAGTTTTATGGAGGAGGTAACAGACTGAGTAAACCCTAATATATATAGATAAGCTGAGCCTAACAGCGTAGCTCTCTGAACAGAAAGCCGATGATAATCTTAACTGAGGTGAAAGGTTGGAAGCACAAGAATTAAGATTGACGACCGGGCTATTTTTCAGTTTTAGCAATTCTCAAAAACAGTATTACACGACCGTCTGCACAGTACATTTAGACCGAACAAAGGTTCACCAAAAAAACAAAAACAAAATTTCCCGAATAAAATACACCGGTTGCGTATCAAAAATTGTCCGAGAAACTGATTTGGAAATCAAAATTGCCAAAAATACACAAACATATTTGCATATTAAAAGACGACGAGAGTGAAGTTAGAACAATAAAATCCAAGTCTCGTTTTGTTTACATAAAATCGCTTTTTAACCTACATGTATGAAATGAATGAACAAACACATAAAAATGGACAACACAATCTTCGTTCAAAAAAATTTTATTCAAATCTCCGTTAGTTTATATTTAAAAGCAAAACGCGAACCATTTATAGCGCATCGAGGACGAGCTGTCTTCGATGAAAGAAATCAAAACGACTGAATTTGAGCACGTTTTATAAACAATTCTCCAAAACTAACGAGGACACAAATAAAAAGTCAATCACAGATTGATATCAACATCAATTCCCATCTAAAATTTACCTTTAAGTCCCTCGAATTCTGGAAATTCTTTACATCTCCGCTTCTTCAGTTCTGAAATCCGATCGAAGTGAGAAACATCTCCCCGCATTGCTCCCGTATTGATAAAAACGTATGAGGTTCCTCGAAGCAAGATTTTATCCCTGAAAGCTCTTCTTGTTCCACTATAGTGGCTTCTGAGTATCCCTTAGTTAGGATCCCTGTCTTAGGTAGCAAACCACGAAAAAATGCAGGGAAATAAAAAAAGGTTTTCTCCGCTAATTAAACACAGCAAAACATCGAAAGTGTTTTCCCAGCTGACGTGACATTCCTCCTTGATTTGATTTCAAAATTGCTCAGATCCCGGATGTTGTGTGTCATGTGCGCATGTTTTTTAAAGTCATACGCGTCCGCGAGCCAGCCTTGCACGATGCTCCGACGTGCGCACGGACACACATGTTACGGACGCGCGCCCGCGAAACTTCCCGCTAGCCATGACCATGAAAAATGACGGGCATAGGTTCTATGAGTATGGGGCTACGCAGCGGGCCTTCGGCCCGCGACAGCTCCGCTATTACATTTGTTACCTCTACGTACAAAAACTAATCATCGCTATAATCTTTATTTCAGCACCTCAGTGTCCTCCATGTGATTTATCTCAAAGACTTAAAGAAAAGTACTGTTACAGCGATTATGGTATGTGAATGATTCCTAGCCGGATTCCTACTCTTTCATCTATTACGTTCTTAGTTCAATTCGTATTGATGGTGTCTTCTATTGACTGTATATACTTCGCAGCAGAAATAAAGACAGTATTATAGAATGTAATATCTAGTAACTATAACCAAAGCAGGGAATTCCCAAAGTAAGGACTTGTTTTCCTCTAATTGTCACTTGTTGTCATGAATGTTTAAGTTGAACTGGTGAATTAATTAGTGTGAGCGAAATTATTTTCTATTTTTCATTATTTTCATAACAGCTGTACTGGTCCGAATCCGATCGGAAGCAATCATAAATGGAAGTCAAACAGCACATTTCGTCAAAGTAAAGAATGTTTTCAAGAAAAATCAACCAATGAAGGTGAAGCTGGAGATACGATTTTATAATAGAGGCTGTAACTGCAAAGTAGCGCTTTTGTTAAGAAGACATTATCTCGTGTTTGGCAAACACATGCCCACGAAGGGGACAATATCATTTTTAGAAGTTGATAGCCAAAGCTTCGTGGCTGAGTGGGATGTGACATTAGAGAACGAAACGAAGCAGATGAAAGATTACTGCTCAAGGTATTCTATGGTTCCTACTCCAAGACTGGCTCCATCTTTACAGTTCACGAAGACGAAAACAGCAACTGCAGGTATGTCAGCTACTTTAATTAAAAAAATGTAAATGTTGTTTGTTTATAGTGGATTAGCACTTAGCTATGTATATGGAAACAAATATTGCAAATTGAACATAACATGCTAAAAATCCCAACTGGCGGGAGACAACCCTATTTTACAAGCGTGGGCGAAGATCTAGAGTTGAATTCGGGTCTACCGTGAAACAACTCCAGCTAGTGGTCAGAGCGGGACTTGAACTCAGGACCTCCGGATTTCAAGTCCTGTTGAATTTAACAACAACAACAAACAAAACTTTATTAGACATATAAACTTAAATACAGTTGCCCTGCAAATTAGCAAAAACGCTCAATTAATTTGAAGTCTGAAATGGACATTACTCAATTAGATCAACTCGTTCTATGAATCAATCTGGATAGACAATAAAAGAGAACTTCAGTTGAGCCTGGCACGGTCAAAGAGAATTCTAAATTCCAGATGTGTATATTGCCGACTTCAAATTTTGAAATGATTCAATGATGTTATCCATGATTTCGTCTTCCAACGCCACAGATTACGATTCAAATCAAAGAACAATATATTATACTACTGTTGATTCTGAACTCCATGTCATTTTAAAACTGACCGCCAAAATACTTAAACTGGCCAATCAGAGCATGAAACGGATGTAGTGCAATGTACCAGTCAGAAATAGAAACAATAGACCGAATGCAAATATGGCCGCCCAACAATTTTTTGTTTGGACAGGTTCTCAAGAAAAGAAAAGCAATTGAATAATGATAATGATCAGGTCAAAATAAGTCACCGTGTGCATTTTCAAGGCCATATTCGTATTTTAGGGGAAGTTATAGGCAATCAAATTCTGGGGAAAACATGAAAGCGATGCTAATCAGGATAGAATGTCTTTTCTCATACAAAATGCTTGGTTAAACCAAAAACACTTAAACTTTGCAAGATGCTACACTTAGCAGCACTTGTTTACGTGATATCATTAATTTCTCTGAAAACCTGGCCAAACAAAAAATCGCCTGGCGGCCATATTTGCATTCGGTGTATGAAATAAATACAATACACAAGCTGTGCTATGCCAACGATAAAGCAAATAACACGCGACCGACGTCACCTCATTTTACTCACACTCTAGGGTGCATTATTCATCAATAAAAAAGAGATACACTTAACAAAACAAATTACATTCATTTTGATTTACAGCGACATCACAGATTAGTACGCTGATTGAAAGCCCTGCAACTTCAAGTGACAAGAGGGAAGCTTCAACTCGGCATTTGACAATGACCGCTGATACTACAACAACACTGTCTGCAGTAGCGACTCCGGTAACAAGTAAGTTGTTTAAGAGTTGTTTTTTTTGCATTCCTTGTGATAAGAACAAGCATATTGGCTATATTATTAAATTCCAGACAGTCCACGCCTGCTAGAAATCGTAAAGGAGTTATACGTATACGAGCATTTCTCAGCCAATCAGAGCGCGCGATTTCTATGATTGCGTTGAAGCTAGAGATACTGAAATCGGTCATGAAACCATCAAACAAGACTTTCAGCTTTTACCGCGATTTTGTTAGTTTAGTAAGAGAATGTAGCTTAAGCACCCATGCAATATGGTGTCCGAAAACGCCGAGCTAAATTATCAGATTTTAAAACCAATTAAAAATGAATTTGTTTGTAACTATATTTTTAATAGATCGATGCGGCCCCTGCGAGAATGGCATTAAACGAACCCGAGCTTACTGTACAAGTGATTTTGGTAAGGATGGAACTGGTTAATTGGGTGATTTACTTATAAGTTAACATCAAGGCGGCCTATCCAGCTCAAATGATGTGATAAAATGCAAAAAAAAAAAAATCATAGTTTTCTTCAACACTGCCTTAGCACCTAAAACAGTCACCCTAACTCTAGCCTGCACAACAGCGCTTTTGGAAGTGCTCAAGTGGGTCGCTCGTGCCTCCAAACCCACACCGCCAAGAGCGCCTGTTGTGCAGGCTATATACCAACAGTTATATACATGATACTTTGTTCTGCACCTTGTTTCAAAGAAACAAATAAATAATTTCTGAAATTAATAAATTAATAAATATAATTTATTTAATGAATAGTCTAGTAACCAGCAAATAAATTAATCTTCAATAAAAAAAAACAATACAGTTTAGTAAATGCTGGGTGTAACAAAACGTAAATTTGTCAACACACGTTATTTTCTTGTTCTTCTTTATGTTTTACATTCATTACATTTCTGTTTTAACAGTCGTCCACGTCAAGATTGTGTCCGAAGCAATTAACGAGTTATCTCTAGACACGAACTACCGTGTCAGACTCATTCATGTATTTAAAATGACCAGCTCGTTAGCAACATTCAGAAGTGTCTGGATACTAAGCAATCTTTGCCGCTGTCCTGTACTCCTCCCTGGCAAGCACTACCTTCTAATGGGTCAGTTGTCCACCCGCGTGGGCTCAACAAAAACCATTGCTGAGGTCAGTCGAGAAAGTTACGTTGAGGAATGGAAGGGGTCAATGGTGCGACGGATGCCGTTATTGGGGAAGAAAAGATGCCCGGTGATGAAGACAACGCAGATGCCAACAATCGTAAGAACAGAGCCTGGGAGTACTGCAGGTATATATAACGTTAAATTATCACCTCTGGTTGATTCAGAGGCGATTTGAGATAAAAAGGACATATTATTCAAAACCTGGTACAATAGTAGGTAATACTACAAACATGATATTACTTACAAGCAAAACATTTTGTCATGGATAGTTTTACCATGGCACAAAGCCTTTGCTTTGATAGATCTCGAGGGGCTTTATTGAAAACTCGATTCGGAAAATGCTGTATTATATTACAAATCCACTTAACAATTGTGTGTATGTCTGATCACCTCACATGCAAATCTCAAAGCACAATGTTGAGCATAAAGTTAACGACAGGACAAGAGAGGCAACTTAACCGAAACCTGAGTATGTCGGTCAAAAATGACCTGGCCGGCAAGTTACCGTAATCCTAATGTATTTTAAAGTGATCTGTATAAATTAAACAAACGTCAAAGATAATAAGGACCGTGTCGGGTTAGAAAACGAAAACATTAAAATTAAATTATATTGCTTCATTGTGTTCGATGTAATGCCACTGTACATTTAATATGTGCTTGATGATCTATTTTGACTTAGTCTATAATCCCGAACTGTTTTACATGGGAAAGCCTAGTGGTATGAGCTGAACTAAATGAGTTATAAGACATTGTGAAACCAGGCGCAGGCTTACATATACATTTCTAGTGAAACAAATAACCCCATATATTTACTTTTTAAATCTGTTGTCGTGTTAGGTCCGACAGAGAAAACAATTCCATCTACAACTGAAACAAGACGTGAGGAGATTGCTGAAGTGACAAGTGCACCGCCCAACTCACCATCAACATCCAAACCTCCAGGTGAGAGATTTTACTCTCAATCAGTAAGTAAGACCGGGGGCAGAAGTGAAGAAAGTGATTATTTCACAAGAAATAATTATGCCATATTTATTTTATTTCAATATTCACATTTAAGTATTTTAGCCACTAGTGAGATTAAAAATTAGATTTATCTTGGAAGTTAAGGCACTTAAACAGTGGACAGCGTTGTTGGCGCGCTCTGATTGGCTACTGAAACTCGGGATAGCAAGTGCTATTCAACTCCAAGCATTTGCGCGCGAAAATGGAAATCGTTGACGGAAATAAATGAGTTAAAAATCAGCATTTTCGTTTTACTGAAATAGTTTTCTTTATGTTGTATGTGATGCTAACAAACTCTGATTTTCTCTTGGTTTTATTCAGTAAAATGTCGTCGTTGCAGAATTTCAAAGAAACGAAACAGGAGCTACTGTGAAAGCGATTTTGGTAAATATATGTTTCACGTGTGCCTAGAGTATTTTAGATTTCCATCTCTTCCCTGTATGTCCTATTTTGACTTTGCTAATTTCGTCTAATGATTGTGGCCTAATTTCGCCCCCATTTTCTTTCATTTTGGTTTATACCAGTTATCCGAGCAAGAATATTACAATCAACGTTCGATGGCGCCACACAAGAAAGGAAATACTTGGTGAATATAAAAACTGCCTTTAGAAACTTGGTGGAGCTCAGGGAACGACAGGAAATAATTGTCAAGAATGATTATTGTCAATGCCCAAATCTCTCACTTCAAGAAGAATATGTTATCATGGGGACTGCCGAGCGAATCTCAGTAACTGAAATCCGCTTGTTAATCCCACAAAGACCATTTGTGAGGATCTGGCAAACAAACATGGAGGCAAGATTTAAGTCTATCGGCGAAATTTGCGACAATTAACTTAAGTTAAATTAACGATTAAGTTAAGAGGAACGAAAAAGGTCTGCACATGTTAAATATTGCATGCAGTAAATGCCCGATTGTGACAAAACTTCTCCAAAGTCTCGGACATATGCAACATTTACGCACAACAAGTTGTGGGTGAAGAATTGCAGCTTAGCTAAGGTTAGTTTGGTTTGTCTTAGCTCAATTCGATCCGGATGAATGCCGACCAATGGCATTCCGCCATTGCTATTTGCCCCAGTCAAGCACCACTCCCTATCTATCTCGTCCTTTCCCTGGCCAATGTCCCAACGTAACACGTTCGAAACCGATATCACCGGTCTTCCCCTATTTTTTTCTGAAATTTCAGCATGTGATGCAGCAACTTGTAGAAGCGCTTAAATCGTAAATTTTGTTATACGTTTTCCATCACTCTAATAAGTTGTCAACGTATTGCTTGCAAACAGAAATTTTGTACATGTTGATGCATTAACCCTATTCGGCCTGGGCTTTTTTTGAGTTTCTGAGCCTGGAGGGGGGGGGGGGGGGGGGGCGGGGGGGGGCACATTGTGCCCCCCCTTCGTAACTTCAAGAACATTAAGGCTATGACAATGAAACCTAGAGGGTACATAGTACGTCCAAAACTGTCTTCTTTGCGGTCCGCATAATGGAACGATGACGTCATATGACGTAGTTGTTAGGTAATTAGTTATACGGCCGCCATCTTGGATCCGCCATCTTGGATTTCTGAATTTTTTAAAAACCTCTTAAAAACCGTCCTAATTCACTCAAAATTAATCAAAACCAATAAATAAACGCTAAATGACGTAAAAATATAAATGTTATGCCAATAAACATTGTTTTTCTTCATTCAAAGGTGTAAATATGCAAATTTCAAAAAACATGGCTGTCAAAATCTCGTTGCCATGGAAACATCAAGTCACGTGATCAAAAAATTGTCATTCGAAATTGTTGCCAGTTAAATTTTAGGAAAAGTCACAAAGTTTGATGGCGTTTGAATAAATATTAAAGAAGTTATGAATGTTGAAAGTTAGCGCGGGCACTTTGTGCACCCCCCCCCCCCCCCCCCCCCTCCAGGCCGAATAGGGTTAATACAAGATATCCATTGTATTCCACCCCAAGTAATAACCATTCAATAATTTCATTTGAAAATAACTGGATTAAATACATAAAGGCATCAAAATAAGAAACTAACAGTTCCTATCTCAGTGGCAGCAAAAGTGCAATGTGCTCAGAAATTCAATTTCTGCTTATTACATTTGCAAAATATTACTTATACTACCAGAAAATGCACTCGGAGCAATGCAACTTCGACCATTTTATCTCAATGCTGGAACATCAAAAGATACGCATTGAAAATTATATCCAGGAAAAGTGAATGGTGTGAAGATGTTTCAATCTCCTGTGCTATTTATTCTTTGTTTTTGTTTTTTTTTCCAATTTTCGATGTAAGCTAAGTATGTGCTCGACAACTACTACAGTATTATTATCATAAGATTATTATATATTATTTAAATTATTATTTCAGTGTTTATGTATCCTGTTATGTATCCTGTGTAACTTTTATTAATGCACCTTTTCATTGTTTTGAACAGGTTATTATTTCTAATAATCTGCATACATGCTCACTGAAATGGAACAACAGGTCATTATTGTGGTCAGTGAGGTGGAACAGGAGGTTATTATTAAAAATAGTAACCTCCTGTTCCACCTCACTGATCACAATAATAACCTACTGTTCCACCTCAGTGATTTTCTAGAATCTTCTCAATTTTATAGCACATCAGCATAATTTATTAAAAAATTCCAACATGGATAGCACTCGCAACACCCCTGACAAATACTTTTGATGTACATGTCTACAAAATAAACAAAACATCCCTCTGGACCAACAACATACACCCTGTATCTCCGAGGGACTTATGTTTTTAGGTTTTCAACTACCTTGGTTAATAGTTTTAAATAAACCTTTACTATAGACACTATCAGGCAAAATCTCAATATTTTCCATTACATTGAACGTGGAATGAAAAATTATCGACAGTGAATTTCCTATTTTTATCTAAAGCTAGACTATGAGCATTCTCTCTTTCCCAGCTTAGTCCATCAAGCGAGGAACGAAAAAACATCAGCGAATGGATAATGGCCGCGCGAAACTAGAGGCGCCCCAGTTTCGCACGGCCATTACCGTTCGCTTATGTTTCTTCATTTCTCGCTCGATGGACTAAGCTGGGAAAGAGAGACTGCTCGTAGTCTAATCTAAAGCCCATATCCCCAAATTTCTGATTATTACAACTGCTGACTGTCAAGGAACTTTTTACCCTTATGTAAGAATTGAAACGTTTCAAAAGTGTACTATTAAAATTTCACTTCGCTAGCTCACATTTTTTCCAAGATTGCATCCTCCTGATTCCTTTTTCCTATTTTGCGGGTAACTTGAGAACTTTATACGCATCTTGTTGTAAAAAGTATCCTACTTGGCCAGTAAAGAATATCACAAACGGCGCTTCACATCGCATCACCGCGTTTCATCGAGGCCATAGTTAATCAATTCTAAACTGATTGTAACGGCAAGAAAAAATTCGCCCACGGGAGTCATTACAATGATTAAAATGCTTGCACAATCCTTACGGGATTTAGACAATCACTACTGTCACTAATGAGCAAAATTTCACAGCAAGTCGTTGGTTTGCTTGTTCTAAAACAATGAAAAGATGCATTAAAACGGATAATGCCCTCGCTCCTCGGCCTTCTTAAAAATAATGACCTCGCGCTACGCGCTCGGTCATTATTTTTAAGAAGGCCTCGGAGCTCGGGCATTATCCCTTACTTAATTTAAGCGTTTGCTGTTTGTGTCATGAATAAAGTTTAAAAAAAAAGTTGATGCCATATTACTTGGTGCATTTCTTTTTGTAATTCGGGGAATTTGTACCTGTTTGCAGCCTGTGAGAATTAATACATCCTCAAAGGGGCTTTTCAGGAACAATCAATAAAGCTAACTAATTGCAATACTTCACTTATTTCAGGTATAGCGATATTTCTCTATACTGTGGACGCACGAAGCTGCCTGTTTTAACAATGAAATTAGCACTTATTTTTACTACTTGTCATAGTGCGGTGACCACACATTACGTAACTCCCAAGTTCTCAGTTGCCATGAAGATCAGGGAAGATTATTTAACTAATAATTATTGATCTTCATAAAGTCCTATTGTTTTCTCTCTGCAGTATCGATTTTAGCCGCCCCTTCGGCTGTTACATTGATTTTGAATACAGCTATAACAATGAAATTAATCAGCAGTGCGGTGGCCATTACATAACCCTCAATGAAGTCCTCAGTTGTTGTGAGGATTATGTAACTATGATCATGTGTGAACATTGACGAGAATGTTAAAAACATTGGCATAACCCAGAGTACTCGCTTGTTGAAAGCGGAAGGGAGATTCATCAGAAGACAAAGCAGCGAGTTTTGTTACGCAGAGCTTGGATGATGCTGCTTCGGAAGAGCTTGAAGGTAAGGCTGATAACTTTAATTATTTCGGTCACTTTTTTGTCCCCTGACAAACTGTTTCATTTGTTTTCTCTCTCTGCATTACATCAAAGATTATAGCTTGATAAGGAATTTTTATTCAAAGTGTCTGAGGAAAACGGGGTGGTCCTCTTTGTTAGCAGGGGAAATTACCAGGTGTAACACTCAAACATGCTAGAAACGGGTTATCTGCAATATTTTTAAAGGCCTAGTATCACCCAAAATCCATTGCGCGCCCAATGCCTCGACGATTGAATTTAACGCAGTCGAAAATTATCGAAATAGCCAATCACGAGCGAGCTCGTCATTTGAAAACAAAAACAAACGACCGAAAATCCGAATGGGTGATACTGGGCCTTTAATATTGCAGGGTGCACGCTGCAATATTAATTGTATTTTCTAAATAATATTATTTTTAATTGTATTTGCAAGAACAAAAACAAAATGTGTGGTAACAAGACAACTGCTTCTCTGACAGTCAAAGTGCCACAAAGTTAGTAACGGCCCTGCATCACATCCAGTTTTAGCAGCCTGGTACTTAAAATTACTTTAAGGGGTGAAAGCGAACATCTACTAGATAACAAGAAAAAAATTACAAAATTGACGCTTTTTTCAAAATTCTATACCAAGAAAGCTGTATAATTATGGTAAATTATTACTAATTATTGATTACTTCTAGTGTACAAATTAGCATACGTTGCTATCAAAGTTGACAACATTTAGATAGTTGCTACTATGAGAGAGCTCTCACTTCCGATACTGTAAGGTAAAAAGACTCTTTTAACCCTATTCAGCCTGGGCTTTTTTTGAGTTTCTGAGCCTGGGGGGGGGGGGGGGGGCACATTGTGCCCCCCCTTTGTAACTTCAAGAACATTAAGGCTATGACAATGAAACCAAGAGAGTACATAGTACGTCCAAAACTGTCTCCTTTGCGGTCCGCACAATGGAACGATGACGTCATATGACGTAGTTATTAGGTAATTATTTATGCGGCCGCCATCTTGGATCCGCCATCTTGGATTTCTGAAATTGTTTAAAACCTCTTAAAAAACGTCCAAATTCCCCCAAAATTAATGAAAACCAATAAATAAACGTTAAATGACGTAAAAATACAAAAGTTATACCAATAAACATTGTTTTTCTTCACTCAAAGGTATAAATATGCAAATTTCAAAAAACATGGCTGTCAAAATCTTGTTGCCATGGAAACATCAAGTCACGTGAACAAAAAATTGTCATATCAAATTGTTGCCAGATAAATTTTAGGAAAAGTCACAAAGTTTGATGGCGTTTGAGTACATATTAAGGAAGTTATGATTGTTCAAAGTTAGCGCGGGCCTGGCCTTGCTTTCATAGTATGCACAAGCTCGGAGAATTCGTCAACTACAAAACCAAAATAATTTTTCGAAGCGCTTGGCATTTCTTAACAAAGATAGAATACTCTTAGGAGGTTTCTGAATGAGGCTTTCGAGATTTTAGCATATTTCTCAGCATCGGAAGCTCAAGTTATGTTGTTTCAGTCACCATTTTGATTACGTTACTAACCCACCTTTTAACCCACGCCAATCTGCACGAAAAATCGTAGATTGAAATTCTGCAACTCACCAGTGTGGATTGGATACATTCCCGTTAACAGCGCACTTCTCGTCGGTGTACAAATAGGCATAACGTAGTAATGCATCAATCAATTCCGGCTGTTACCATCCCCCCCCCCCGGCATACCCCGGGGATTTGTAAGGCCCTATGTCCCTGGGGCGGGGATTTTGTACAACAACGTGTTGCCCCGGGGGTTGGGGCGGGGACAACTTCACAGATCGCCAGATCCATGCGGTCGCCGTGTCAGTAAACAATGGAAGAATTCGCCGGGAAACCGACTACTTTTGTGGGCGATTGGCTTGAAAACCAAGGTATTGCAAAGTTAAAGAATTTGTTTGAAGGTAAAGAAACACGTATTGATGTGTATTTCGTAACAGTCCAGTCGAGGAGGTCGAATGGTAGCTACTTGAACATCTCACAAAAACAAGGGACAACAGGAGGCGAGGAGCTGAAAAAGCAAAGTTGAGAAGGGCACGAAAAAACAACGCACAGCATCAGGCTGCTGACGCATAAACAGAAATTTCCGATAGTCCAAAGTCGTGCATCTGATCAAAGAAACAACGTTAAATGTCTTTATACATTCATAGACGTTTTGTTACTGAGAACTTTCACAGAGCCAGCAACTTTCTTTTCGGTGATCTGATGTTACGTTATTAATGATGTTAATTTATGTTTCTTTAACTTTTGTATTTTTTGTTGCCAGGGGCGGGAAATTTGTAATTTCTGGCAGCTCGGGGGCGGAGAATTTGTAGTTCCACGAAAACAAACACAAATCCCCGGGGGTTGACCCGGGGGGGAGGGGGATGGTAACAGCCGGAATTGATTGATGCATAATTGTCAAGAATGACTCCTTCTGAAGCAAGTTCGTCAATGTTCGGTGTCTTAATTTTTGACCCATGAAGTCCAACATCACTCCATCCACACGAGGTCATCTGCTACTACAGTCGGACCTCTATTAAGCGGCCACCTATTAAGCGGCCACCCTCCATTAAGCGGCCACTTTCCAAAGTCCCGAATTATTTGTCAGTAAAGTGCTGTATTCGATACCTCTATTCAACGGCCACCTCTATTAAGCGGCCGCGGCCACCTTTTTGCTGTTGCAAGTTTAGTATTTATTGTTTTTTTACCTCTATTAAGCGGCCAGCAAATTATCTTTTCAAGCGAAATGGTGACAGATAATATGAAGGTGATAACTGACAACACTGCAATTTAATCTCCACTATAATCGGGTTTAACAAGGGTGTGAGTTATGGCGCGTGAGTTAGGCTGGTGTAAGTTATTTCCCGTGAGTTACCAAATATTGAAATATTGAAATTTCAATATTTGGTATTGAAATTTCAAGATCTTGAAATTTCAAGATTCTGCATGCCAAGTATTGAAATTTCAATATTTGATAACTCACCGTGATAACTCACGATACGGGTCGATACGTAACTCATGATATTGGCGGACCCACTATAATGACAAGTCATAAGCCGCAATCGTAGTTACTAAAACGCGGAACTACCCACAACGACCCACAACGACCCAAAACGACCCACAACGACCCAGAAAATGATCCACAACGACACAAAACGACCCACAACGACCCAGAAAATGAACCAAAACGACACAAAACGATCCACGACCACCTTCAAAATGACCTAAACGATCCACAAAGTTTCTTCGTTTCCTTCGTAAGGTGGTCAGACACAGAATAGCATGTAATATATTACTCAATTCATGGATTGAGTAAACGAAGACATTCCGCAGAAATGGCTTCAGATGCGCTGTGGATTGTAAGCTTCAAATTCGTAGTAAAAGGCTACCAGGAATGCCGCTTTGACGTCATTGTATTTTTGCATAAAAGTAACCCTTCGAGTTGTCTTGCCGCAATTGTAAGTTAGCTAAAAAAGGAAAGGGTACGACAATTTCGGAATACGCCAGCGGGAATAATAATAACTTTGCTCTGTTCTGTTCTGTCCTGTTCTCTTAACTGCCGTGGACAGTTTATAAATGGGGTTTCTGTTATTGAATAAATTGTAAAAAAGCACAAGAAAAACCTGCTTTGATGGGCTTGCTTTACGCTTGCTTTGTATAGGTTTACCAGAGCCAATCGAACGCAATCCATTTAATTGTGTTCGATTGAGTTCGGTTTCCGAACTCAGTCGAACACAGTTCGATTGAGTTCGATTTGTTCGATTGAATTCGATTTGTTCGAAAATCGAACTCACTGAAAATCCGGTGTTCGATTTCGTTCGATTGCCGAACTCAATCGAACTCAATCCACGGATTGAGTTCGATTGAGTTCGATTTCCGAACGTTCGATTTACTATGCCGGGTAGCAACGCACTTTGAGTTTGAAGTACATTAATAAATAAATAAATTTCATTTTCTAGGTGTTTGTGGGTCGTTTTGGGTCGTTGTGGATCATTTTCTGGGTCGTTTTGGGTCGTTGTGGATCGTTGTGGGTCGTTTTGGGCCGTTGTGGGTCGTTGTGGGTAGTTCCGCGTTTTAGTAACTACGAAGCCGCAATACAAAATACTGTACTTAGCGACCGCATGCTCCGTGTTAGAGCTAGAACTTTGCACGAACTTGAAATGCGCAAATACAGGGCACTTAATTTTTTGTTTCAATGATTTTTGCATTTATCTTCACATATGTTCACTTTTCAACAAGCGTTTTGCTATATAGAGGCAATAAAATGACGTTGACTGTCATTTCTATCCAATTTATATTGTACCTCTATTAAACGGCCAACCTCTATTAAGCGGCCAGTTTTCAAAGTCCCGAGGGTGGCCGCTTAATAGAGGTCCGACTGTACAAGCAAAATGTGAGGAGGCTTATTGGCTCGGTTTGCACTTGCGACCTACAAATAAACAGCGACTAAACTGCAAAATAGAGACAACGTTCGGAGCTCCATTTCACTGAGACTACGAGTAATCTCTCTAAAGCGAGCTTCGCGTGATGACCTCGCAAAGATTTAGGAGTTCCAATTGTCTATTATAGAATATGAATGGCGTGTGACGTCATTAGACAAGGTGATAATGGAAATGACAACAACCGATATAAAGTACCTGGCACTGTCTGATACCGAAAATTATTAGGCGAAATTTATGTAAAAATGTTAAAATAATTATGCCATTCATTTTGGTGTTCAATTTAGGTAGGTTTCGGCTGTAGACCCGGCTACTCTACGGAATTTAAAATTTTTAAACAATCACTGGTATACAGTTGAACCTCTCTAATAACTCTAATATGGACTCCGAAGGGACAGCTCAGAGTAAAGTGTTGTATTAGAGAGGTGTCCGTATTAGAGAGGTCACCACGATGACATCACTTTTAGACTCCACTGACAGCTTTAAGTGTTCAGTAATTAAAAACAGGCCCACACTCATCTTTTAACTGCATCTTGATACAGCATTGAGCATTGTCAGTAGCGTACTACATTGTGCATCTCAGCTACATGCTGTGTACGAATCACTGTTTTGAAGCAAAACGAATCACAACGTAATGCTGCATGTAGAAAAGTAATATAAAAAGGCTAATATAAATTTATATACGGCTATCAAAATGTTAAATAAAGAAAGATCGTAAATTTTAAGCCGGTAATGAATAGACCTCTTTAGCTTGTACATTTTGTTTTCCCATTGTAGGTCATGTGATGTTCTCAAGGGAATTTGTTCTTTGTCTTTTCATAAATTATGCATACATAAACACGTGAAGGAAACAAAATTTAAAAGAAACAGTTCTCTAGGGTAACATCACATGACCTACATTGGGTAAACAAAATGTACAAGCTAAAGAGGTCTATTGATAAAGATGTAATCATGTAATGTTCAACATGTCACGAGTGTGCCACACTCTTGATATAATGAACATTACATCTCTATCAACAAAGGTCAACTTGTCAAAATATTTATTTGTGTGTTCAATTCAAGCAAAATGTGAGGGGGATTAATGACACGGTTTGAATCCAGGTGAGGGGAGGGTGGGGACTCGTCGGAAATTTTTGAAAAACACCCTTAAGATGAACATTTTCAAGAAAATCCCTGATGTAATCGACATTAGGTTGGTGTCTGTCTATTAATTATTTAATTATAAACTACAAATTCTAATTTTAAAACTTCACTAAATCTTCAATATTTTTTATTTCTCTAAATTTTACATATCCTTTAAGAGAAACTATTTCCTGCCCAAAAAACCCAAAATCACCCAAAAATTTACAAAACATCCCAAACATAGATTCATGTAATGAGTAAGGGTTTTTGGATTGCTTGAAACGTGAACGAGATATTTCCATTAAAGCCATGTTAAGTGGCGGAAAAATGGCATTCAGGTAGACCTCCGCCTTAAAGGCCGGCACACACTAGGGGACATGTTGCGGGGACATGAAGCGGGGACATGTTGCAGCGACAGTTTTCCGCGTGTGACATCCCCGTTTTTGCTAAAAAGTTCTGTTGTGGGGACACAATTTTGTCCCCGCAACATGTTGCATGAAATTCAGCTGGTTTGAATTCGTGCGTCATGAAGCGGGGACAAAATGACCCCCATTTCAATGTCGCATCGTGTGCACTGTTCTTGCAAACTGTCCTCACTACAAAATAACCAATAAAAACTCGCAATTGATTATCCCATGAGCATTCAGTAGCAGTCTTTCAAGATTTTTATACCTCAATCCGCTTTGTGTGCACCAGCTTGCGTACCGTCCCTGCAACATGCGCCTTTGCTGTGCACACGAAGGGGCTTGTCCCCGCTTCATGTCCCCGCAACATGTCCCCTAGTGTGTGTCGGCCTTAAAGGTACCAGAATCGGGTTTGATGCGCGTGGTTGTAGATGGTTTTCACTCACGTGACCTTCAGTCCTGTGGGACTCAAATGACAAAGGCCACGGCGGTCATGTTGGTGCACATAACAAAAGAAGTTCATTAAAATTCTTTTGTAGGTGTGCACCAACATGGCCGCCGTGACATAACGTGAAAACCACCTATATAAGAGGAACCAAATCTAAAACAACACTTGAACTGCTACTTGAACTGATAATTTTTAATACATGTAACAATAGATGAATGAGACAACAATAAAAACCAGCTGCTGACTGACAATTCCTCTCATTTTTTTTTTCGGCCCAATTCCCTAAAAGGTACGGTGATAATTCTAACGGTTGTCATTTTAGATTTTTGCACGCTAATTATAAATGGTCTCAGTGTACAAATTTTGAGCTCTAAAATATACGACGAGTTAGCAACCCCAGGGCTTTGCACAAGCGACGGACAGAGGCCAAACGCATTAATCGAATAAGACCAGCTTCGACCGATCTACCAGTTGCAGATCTACAAGTACAAGTAGAAACGATTATGTAGGAAGCCTCCTCTCCAGAGCCCTAAGTTTCCAAAATGACGCCGTCTGATTAAAGATCTGCGAATAACAATCGGTATCACTTACCACTTACCGACTTATATAACTAGCAGTAATCACAGATTATGGAGACGCGTTCGAAGGAATTTCCGGCGGAAATGAGCCCCTGAAAAAAAAAACAATAGGGGCGGCCATTTGGAAGACCGTCTACCAAAAAATCTCAAATTTTAATGCACATAAACCACAGGACCAACACGAAATTAGGATTGCGTTCTTCGAACGCGATTATGCTAGCGACGAAGTCGCGAAAGCGAGCGGCGAAGTCAAGGGACGATGTCTGTCCTGAACGTGTTGAATTTCGTTTCATGGACCTCGGGAAAAATTAGCCTGCAAAATTTCCTTCATTCCAGGGTTGTTCTTTGGTGCGAGGCACTGGAATTTGGTGTCATTTCAAAAACCAAAAAATGTTCTTGTATTAAAACTGTCAATGAGCGTGTCATAGACTGACTGGGTAAGAATGAATTGCAGCTTAGAAAAAGGTTAGCCTAACTTTTTTCAAGTTCAAGTCACGTTTGAAGTGCTCTTGCGTAGGCAGTTCAGTATAGTTTTGTTGCCTAAGAGAGTTACACAATGCAGTTTTGTTTACCCCTGCTAGGCTCATCCCCAGTGTAATATCTCACAGCTGACATCACAATAGCAAAACAATACGGATGATGCAATCCAAAATCTAAATGAGAATAGGATGAACAAAAGAAAATCATACATTATATTACACCGGGGATGACCCCCCTGCTAGTTATACAGTATTGTTTACCCCTGGGAAAATACAGTTTTGTTTAATTCAGAGAATTATACAGTTTTGTTACCCTTGGGAGTTGTACAGTTTTCTTTACCCCAGGGAGTTATGCAGTTTAGTTTACCCAGGGAAATATACAGTTTTGTTTACCTCCGGGAATTGTAGCAGCAGCAGCGAATCCCTCCCATCACTGTGGCCCCTGGTTCTTATTCCGGACTCGGCGTCATACGTGTTGGTGTTGTTGGTTCTCGTCCTTTCTCTGAGGTTTTTTTTCTCCGAGTCCTCCGTTCCCCTCCCCAAAACCAGCATTTCCACATCTCAACTCGATTTCGAATTCGAGGACCACAGGTTTGTCAGCCTCGTTTCTGAAGTAAATTGATGTACTTTATTAATTTATTGTGGTGGCTTGCACGTCGGCCATGTTGGTGGTCAGAACAATGAAATTGTCATCTTTTGGAAATAAAACTCTATTTTTACCCCCAACATGGCCGACGTACAAACCACCAACACGAGAGGGAAATTTACGAAAACCACGGCCGCGGTACTTTGAAAACTCTAATGAATATGACTTTTTAAAAGCTGTTTTAACAGGTTCATCACTTTCGTAACTGTCAAGGGGAACTTTTATTTAGTCTTGCCAGGGAGCCCAGACACCTTCCTCCAACGCTTTTGTAATTGCCTTTGGGTCAAATCGTTTGGCAGGCGGAGGCACTACTCCCTTCATGTAGTATTGCACTCTCGCTTGCAATGTCTTCACCATCTCTGGAAGCTTCTCGCTGAGATCGTCGTGTTCTGTTGGGTCAGCGGTAATGTTGTATAGCGCAACTTGCATAGTACTTGCAGTGGTCTGGGAAATAAAATGAATTACGTGTCTCAGGAGTACAACTTTATGTAAGTAAAAGGTGTTATCGCATTTGCTCGATTAAACGCCTCCTCTCACATAATTTGATAAATCAAGTACACTAGTACAATGTGGCACAAATGTTAGAACTTTAAAATGAAGTTTATGTGCTATCAAATCATATCATGTCATTAGCAGACTTCTGTCATTGACTGCATGTACATATATGTAACGGGATCCATAGAGGACCATGAAGTCATGGGCTCTTGCGTTAACTTTAATTGGATAAAAAGGAGTTAGTTTAATTACACCCAGACACTTCACTTTTGTGATTGCCAAAGGGTTTGATTTTCGTATGATTTTGTAAAGTGATTCTTCTAGAGTTTTCGCGATATGTTTCGTCAGCAAGTAATTGAAAAGAACAAAACAAGCTTTAATTGCACGTTTTCCAGCTAAAAAATATCCTTTAATAAATGGAAAAATTATTGTTCAATATCGTTGCAAGGGTTTCCATAAACTTAATGTTCTACTTAAAAACAAAATCTGTTCGCGCATAATCGACCTATCACATGAACAATAATACCTCTTTTACGGCTTGTAACCATTCGAGATCTTCGTTTTTTTCAAGGGATGTGTATTGATTTATATCTCGGTTTCCACCAAGTTCCGGAGGTTTATACCACGAAGCATTTGGTACACTCATCATAAGCTTCATGTCGCCTGCTCTCAAAGCAATTCCTTCAAAGATGTCAATCGCAGACAAGTCATCGCTTTCTTTTTCAGGTTTCATGTCGATATTTAGTAGTATCTCTTTTCTAGGTGACGGCTCGCCTTTGGAAATGGTGTTCCACACATTCATACCGTCCAACGGTGTCGGCGCATGATCGAGAGTACCACCTGTCGGGAATTGAATACAATACGCCAAAATTACTCTTTGGTTGGCCGTGGTAGCAAAGATGTAGTTAGCCTGTTCCAGGCATTCAGATAGTGGGGAGTTACGTAAAGGAACGAGAACGATATCCTTACAAAGAAAAACGAGAAAGGAGCCGACTATTTCAACGTGAAAACGATAAATGGGAAGTTGGTACTATTTTACGCCTTCACACTTCACATCAAGAAATGTTTCCTTCCTGAAGGTTACTTGCGCATGTGTTTTAAATGCTCGTGTAACTGACCTGTCTTGAGTGACTGATCTCGGATGAGGTGCCCCCCCCCCCCCCCCCCCCTTTTATAGAAAGGCTGGGTACGTCCCTGCAATGTGAAACTGTGTGTTTACCTGTGATGTTCACCAATGTGGGGAACCAGTCTGTAACATGCATCAGACCTTTACATTTTACTCCTTTTCTACCAAGCATGTTTCCATGGACAAAACTGACTCCCCTCACCCCTCCCTCCCATAAAGTGGTCTTCTCGCCACGAAGCGGCCAGTTGAATCCACCGTAATCATGCCATCCTCCATTATCTGTCGTGAACACCATAAGGGTATCTTCCCACAAACTAAAAAAAAAGTAACAATATTTGAAAATGGCCAACTTTAAGGAATGGACAAGCTATAAAATTGGTGGATGAGAGAGGTAACTCGACAGGACTGTCATGAGTGACGAGATCTCTTAGATCTGGAAGTCCAAGAAATTCAGTGTTTGATAAGTGTTTACTACAATAGAACTGGTAGAAAAAATCACTTAAAGTACGAATGTCAAATATCGGTAGTTTCTTGGTGTTGCGAATGGTGTGATCACCAAATGACGTAAAACAAAAGATTCAAAAGACACTGAACAATCACGCCACACCACAACACAAAAGCTAACCAACAATGGCTTCCGCAACACCAAGAAACACTCCAAATATCGCGCTTGCTGGGATTAAGACAATATGACGTCCACGAAGGGAAAATAGGTCATATGGCGGTAAAAGGAGCAACTCCCAAGATGTTTAATTTATAGCACCGTCCGAAGAGGCAAAAGGAAAGATCTCATAGAAGGATATCGTTGAAAAAAATATTTTGCAGTCGACGACTGCAAAATATTGCAGCGCCTTTGCATGAAGCACATTTGCACGTGTTGAAATTTCGCGGAAGGGTAGTTTAGTTTATTTCCTATTGTTTTTCAGAGTCCTTAACTGACGTGTTTTTTCTTTCTTTCGCTTATTGGGTGTTGTGTAGAATGAGACGAATTAACGCTTCAAAAATCTAGCGTGATCGCATCTGGCAAAGGAAACATCAACAAACTTGGCAGGCAACACTTTGCTTTCCTATTCGATAGTTTCACAGAAAACCGTTGTTTTTTAAGCTGCATTATATTGTACAATGTGTTCTGCTAATGTTTAACGTTACTTTTGAAATTTACTCTTTAAGACAAATAAATGTTATTTGGTCATGTGTCTGTCTAGTTATAGATCACGCTCACTGGAGACGTTCCAATATGATGGGAACATCCGCGGTGTCTTCAGTAACTCCAGTATTACATACATTTTTTTCAGTGTCATCATTATCACACGTCAAAATGTGGTAAGAACATCAGCGACCAACTCGCCAGTTTTTACCTCATTTTGACGTCATCTGTGATCTATGACTGAACGGATGCACGGCAAATGTTTAACAATTAATATACCCAGCATCCTTCATGGCCGCGGTGATGTTGCCGACGGCTTCATCCAAAATATCAACCATACCAGCATAATTCCTGCGAGTTTCATCTTTAATAAAGCTGTATTTGTCGGAATACTGTTCTGGTGCTTGGATTGGCTCATGAACATTTTGGAATGCCATGTACAGAAACAAGGGAGTTGAAGAATTGTGTGACTTGATGACTTTCTTCGCTCGCTGAAAAAAGGAACACGAACACTTATAAAATTAGCAAAAAAGCTATAACGGACAATGACATGGGACATTTATGTAAAACAACAAACAGACAGATAAACAAACAAACAAATAGTGCGTTTGAAGAATGATCGTTTGAAGATCAGTCAAACATTTCCAATCATTTTACGAAATATGTCTCAATTATAATCGCGTTCGAAGAACGCAATCCTAATTTCGTGTTGGTTGTCCTGTGGTTTATATGCAATGAAATTTGAGATTTTTTGGTAGACGGTCTTCCAAATGGCCGCCCTATTGGTTTTTTCAGGGGCTCATTTCCGCCGGAAATTCCTTCGAACGCGTCTCCATAATCTGTGATTACTGCTAGTTATATAATTATATCAGCGATTAAATAGGAGCAACAAAAGTTTGTTAAGGTACTATACCCGCTTGTCAGCTGGTAAAAAAATCGACATCCCAACTCTTCATAGCAAAGATATATATTTGATTATTTACATGAATTTAAATGGTGGTTATCCACAGGTTTAGAAATGCCTCTCAACTCTGGTTCAGTTTTTTTTTTTTACTACGCGCACGATACATGGACTTAACACATTACCTCTGCAAAAGCATATGTGCCATATGTGCCATCCAGGTCTCTAACTGGCTCCTTGTTGTCTCGAAAGTCTAATATTTTGAGTATTTTATGAGAGTAGTGGTCTTCTGCAGCATTGTAATAACCATAGAATGTATCAAAACCACGGTATGTTGGAGTGTATTCCCACTTGCTGTAGCCCAGGTGCCATTTACCAACTATGTGAGTTGCATAACCTGTAAAGGTAATTCAATGAAAGTTAATAATAACTATATAGTAGCCTGCAATGAAAAACAAACACGATATTACACGATGGACACGAAAGAATGGACAGTTGAATAAATATTACATTAGGGATAAGTCACATCATTCATATTTTCCAACGCCCACAATGCAGCGACACATCCGGGACTTTTAATGAGCTGCCGGCGCTATTTATATTTGAAAGCTAATCAGCGAAACGTGCATTCAGAAAATAGAGAAAATGGCCTGAAAATGTCTATAGTATGCGTTGCGCTTGTTTTACTCATAAACTACTTCTTGTATCATACGGCTTTTATAGAAGAAAGATCAATTAAACCGTGTGTACTGTTGTCTGTTGTTTTGCACTTTTACAACATCGGTCAAATTTGACATGAAAGTTCGCTATTTCCAGTGGGAGGGTGGAAATTAGCCTGCGCTCCAGGCGTCAGTTTAATAAGAACGCCCGTCCTTAAAATTGCGCCCTATTTTAAACCAGCACCAGCTATTCAGGCTAAGTGAAAATATTTTAACCTCCTAAAGTTATGAGGTGTTTTTATCTCATTCTAATTAATTAATTAATTAATTAATTAATTAATTCTAATGAATTACCTGATTCTTTGAGCTTCTGGGGTAAAGTGGTGAAGTTGAGTGGCAATCCATATGGACTATATGGAAGGAGAACTAAGTGCTGTAAACCTTTATAAAGTGATTGAAAATTAATAAACAGAGTTAGATATCAAGGTCAAGTCTATGAATTATAGAAATGTTTGATTTTTGGGGGTCTCACACTCGAGTTAAGAAAATCTTAAATTCAACGGGAAAACCTGATTTTCTTTCTATTTTTGCCCCCGAACAGAGAAAAATAGAAAACAAATCTTTCTCCATCATCTCGTGGACTCCGGACCCAGATCACGTGCGCGCGAGTCACGCCACTTAAGCCTTGCATCTCTTCTAAAAAAGTTCCCCGAAAGGGATCAACTACAACTGGCGTATATTTGTTATCATTTTATAGTTATTAAATAGAATTCGTTGATTTGTAACACGCTGTTTACACACTGGGAAATTGGGGGTGAGGGGAGGGGAGGAGAGGTAATGGTTGATACTCAGGTTTAAATGTGACAAGGAGATACAAATTAAATAAAATTTAATTTATAAAACCATAATGTTACACCTCCTACATACACACGAGCAGAAGCTACCCCCCTCCCCCAAACACACACACACACACACACACACACACACACACACACACACACACACACACACAAAATATAAGTTAAAAAACACAAAAACAAAGACAAAATAATCTAAATCACTGTCTTGCCTTTTTACACCTAAAAGAATACTCTCACTACCCCTACCCTCCCCACCCCACCCCCCCCCCCCCCCCTTCCTACCCTAAACAAAAAATAATAAATACTGGGAAAAACGTTAAGCTTGAAAACCCCTAAAAATTCTCAAATAAAAAAGTCCTTCACCCACCCTGGATCCAGAGGTCTAAATATTATGAGTGAAATTAACCGCATAAACGGTTAGAAGAAGCTCGTCGTTTTCACTAAAAAATAAAAACCTCTGGCACCCAGGGTACCCTCACTTAGGTACCCACCCTCACTTAAAAAATAAAGTACCCCTATACCCTTTCCCCTTCCCACAGTAGACAGCCCAGAAAAGTTTGAGTCCGGAGAAGAATCTTATAGAGGGAGGGTTTATATTCAAATGTCGTACCAAATGTGATCTTCCCCTGGGCCTCACTGCAAATAAAAATTCCGCAACTTACCAGTGTGGATCGGATACATCCCCGTTAAAAGAGCACTTCTCGTCGGAGAGCAAATCGGCATAACGTAGTAGTTGTCAAGAATGACTCCTTCTGAAGCGAGTTTGTCTATGTTCGGCGTCTTAATTTTTGACCCATGAAATCCAACATCATTCCAGCCGAGGTCATCTGCTACTACAAGCAAAATGTGAGGAGGCTTATTGGCTCGGTTTGCACTTGCGACGGACAAATAAACAGCGACTAAACTGCAAAATAGAGACAACGTTCGGAGCTCCATTTCACTGAGACTGCGAGTAATCTCTCTGAAGCGAGCTTCGCGTGATGACCTCGCAATCGCAAAGGTTTAGGAGTTCAATTGTCTGTTATAGAATATGACGTGTGACGTCATTTATAGACAAGGTGATAATGGCAATGACAACAACCGATATAAAGTACCCGGTACTGTCTGATACCGAAAATTATTAAAAAAATCTAAGAGAAATTGTCATTCATTTGCGTGTTCAATTCAGGTTTTGGCTGTAGGCTGTTCTATCGAATCTAAATTTTTAAAACAATCACTGGAATACTGGTTTTTACGATAAAAACTCATGACCAATGGGTTTTTATTGAACTGAATTTGATTTAGCAATGAAGACAGTAATGAGAATACAGAACTATGTAGCTGGTAACGAACATGATGATTCTTCTTTACATAGCAGTTCACTGAGAACCACTACAGTAAAAAGTGGACTCATTGACACTCTAAAAGCGACCGCCCTCGAAAGCAGGAATGGTTTTTGGGGGGAGGAGGAGGGGGGGGAGAGGAGGGGGGGAGGGAGGAGATGGGGTAGTCGCTAAACAGAGAGTCGAAAATGTTTTCATTTCTTATGCGAGGTGTACTGTACGGTAATCTTGTGTTTTGCTTGTGCCGAGATAAAGCGATGCATTTCGCATTACGAGAATTATTGCTTTTGAAACGTGACTGTTTTGGATTGAAGTTTATTTTATATCGTACCTGACTTTATAACCTGTTATAAGATTTCTTCCTGCTGCTCTTGTTGATTTGAAAAGTCGCGTTTCGCGCCTTCAAACATTAGGAGGAGGTGCTTGGCGGCAAATAATGACTGGGGGAAAGCGGACCAATCAAATTGCGTAAAATTCCTGAGTGTCGCTTAGTTGGTGTACACCAAGAGCCCATGAACGAGCGAGTATGGCTTTGTTCCAGTGATTTTCCCGCCAAAATTCCGTCAACAGTGATCTTATTGGATACATCTTTTAAGTAGGGTTAGTGGTTACGTTATGCAATGACATCAGGTTATGGTCTCTTTAACCTCATAGTCACAATTTATTTATTCATTCATTTGCGTGTTCAATTCAGGTTTTGGCTGTAGGTTGCTCTATCGCATCTAAAAGTTCACTGGTATACTGGTTTTACAATAAGATGTTTAAAATCATGACAATTGTTTATATTGGACTGAATTTGATTTAGCGATGAAGACAGTAATGAGAATACAGTACTTTATAGCTTGTGATGATCATGATGATTCTACGTTACAATCTTACCGTAGAGTTTAAAGTTAAAAATAATGTAATTGCGATTGGAATAGTCATAGAGCAATTTTCAATCGAGTGTCATAAAATCAAAACCAAAGTAATTACTCTGACCAATCACAGCAGTCGTAAACAATCCAATGAACCAATCAGAACTCGAAGCAATTGCATGTCGGCGGCGCCAAGCGCGGGAAAACGCGTGCGAGCAAGTCACGATTGGCTTTGGTTTTACTTCTGATTGGTCGAGAAAGTGGCGCGAGAATTTTAGCCAATCCCAAAGCGTAGCAATGCAAAACCAAAGCAATTGTGTAATTACTTTCGACACTCAATTGAAAACTGATTTAATTAGTTTCGGACTCACAACGTGCAAAGTGACTAGGCTATAACATTTAATAGGCCAACAAATAATGAGCTAGGTAATTGCATTTCGCTTTCCAGACTTATATGAGACAAGAGTGTGAGTGCGTCTTTTGGGAGTGAGTGGGCATTCGAATCCGTATTCTTGATTCTTGATCCGGAATCTTGATTCTTCTCATTATCAATCAAGAAATTCTCCATTATGTATCCTTAGTTCTAGTACTCCGATTCGAATCATCAAATGAAATCCAAATCCAAATCTTAATTTTTTATAGAAAAGAATTTTAGAAGAGCATGTAAGTTTGCTCGTCCTGTCCGCCGTAATGTTTCTTTCATGAGTTCATATATATCCATAAATCCGGTTTCGCATGCCCCCTCATAAAAAAAACGCAGCCTAAACTGTCAAAGAAATAGTTTCACTGTTTAGGTACTGATAAAGCTCTGCAAGGAATCGTCAAACTCTTGCATAAATGGAGTGCGACTTAGTGGGGACTTATTTCCAGTGAACTTGCTTGTGAAGGATTTATCTCTGTACGTAGTGATGTCTTCATCCTTGTGATGGTGCCAGACGTGGAACATGTCACCGGAGTCCAGGTCATGGCCGTAGTTTGATTCCTTGACAAGGTCAGCGATATGAGCAGTCTGGAAATCGACTTCATCGCCATCGTTTTTACACTCGTGACTTCTGGAGAAACAGAAAACAAAACCAACAAATCAAATTGGAGCAAATACCTTTTCACATTGCTTGGAGGCAAACTACCCTGAGAACCAAAGGCTTTTCTCGCACTCTCCTCCCTTTCACATTACACGCCTCTTGATCAGTAAAAAAAATCCCAAACATTTACCGTAATTGTACTTTTATCGGAATAAAACTTCTTTCCACCAGGAAGAAAGAAGAATAAAATGCCAAGGCAAAAAGATTAAACAAATGGAGAGAAAAAGAGACAATAATGCGAGCGAAAAATAAATACAAAACGACATACACAACAGGGAAACAGAGTTGCTGTGGCGTGGGCTAATAGGAAACTTAAGCTACGACGATGGCAGCGTCAAGGAAAACGTCACCTAAAAAAAGGATTCGCGCTCTTTTAAACTACTTTACAGTTATTCCAATTTATTAAGTTTGTCTAATGTGACTGGATTGTCCAGGAGAATTTGAAGGGGTGGCTTTCCAGTTCAAATGGAGAAGGCTAAGCTAACCGTCGTGTGTTCATGTTCTCCACAAAACCTTTGATTTGATAATTTGACGTTGTTGTTTTGCAGGGAACGGCAAAGAAATGAGCCAAAATGTAAAACGCACGTGCAGAGGCATTGTTTTCGCTCATTAAACCTGTTGTTTTGTGCCGTTCTCGCTGCCTTCACCGTCGTGGTTGCTTAAGCTCCCTAATGTGTTCTCTTCGAAGACCTTAATACCACCAGATGGTTATATTTACTAGTCTTGAAAAGGGTCTCTTCTTGCCCGACTTATTTCAGAGAATTCATGCAGTGAGTTATTAGAACGGTTTTTAACTAAGTGTCGTAACACAAAAATACGAAGCAATCACTCTGGCCAATCACAACTGAGGCCGACAATCCAATGAATTAATGCGAACTCGAACTCGAAAAGGAGCGTGTGTTTTAGTTTTTACCGTTCTGTTTGGTTGAAAAAGGGGTGCAAGTTGTTTTAACCGATCATCAAATGAAATGCAAATGACTTTCGACACTCGGTTGAAAACTGCTCCATTAACCATAACAGACAATTACTTGGCAATCCACTTTTTGCAGTCGTTTTCCATTGTTTCCTTATCCGGGAGTTTAAGTTCTCCTGTAATGTAATTCACAGCCCACTTTGCTTGTGCGTCAAAAATGGTATAGGTATAGTATTGGTTCAACGCGCCGATGTACAGAACCTTGTTATTTCCGCCCTTGGTCCAAAGAATGGCCTTGTAGAGTCCCTCTGGGAACACAACATTGTTGCTCTTCAGACGCAAGCGCTCTTCTAGGAAGGGGAAGGAATAGTGATATCCTGTGCACAGAATGATGTCATCGACTTCTGCCGTGGTACCATCTTTAAAATGGACGGTGTTGCCTTCTACCTTGGTTAATAATGGTTTCTCTTGTATCTGAGGGGGCCACTTGTAACCCATCGGCTTTGTTCGCCAACAGCAAACAATATTTTTAGCACCGAACTTCAGGCATTGGATAGCGAGGTCTTCTGCAGAATAGCTGGAACCAATCACCAGGAGTCTTCTCCCTTTAAACTGAATGGCATTCCTGAAGTCGTGCGAGTGGATAACGCGCCCAGGGAATTGGTCAATTCCAGGGAACGAAGGCGTTTTGGGAACAGAGAAGACCCCAGGACATACAACGATATAGTCAAATCTCTCAGCCGGAAGAGCCTTGTCCTCGGGAAGGTTTTTGACAACCACTGAAAAGTCGTCGGTGGAATCGTTGTAGGTCACGCGTTGAACAAGGTGGTTGAAAGTAATCCAAGGACGAAGATTGCCTTTGGACCAACGACCTGCGAAAGAAAAAGTTAGACAGTAATTGATCAATGCTTTTCACTTTTTATTTAGGGAAAACTTGAACTGAGTTAAGCAACGAGATTTTTGACGACGTGGACGTAGTAAACTGCAACTGAATGTCATTTTGCTTATGTGGAGTAGTCATCACGACAACACACAGTCATCAACCCAAAGAGTTAACCCTTTCACTCCCTGACTCAATTCCGGATACATGAAGTGTACTTCTAATTTTTGAGTCTGTGGGCGAAAGTCTATGGTGTGACCATTCAAAGTGAAACCTCTTTGGCTGGCAGTGCTTTCACATCGTACCATTTGTTTTTCGATATTTTGCAAAATGATATTTGAGATTTTTCTTGAATTTTGATATTTGGCACTCTTGGGAGTTAAAGGGTGAAACGTTTTTTGTGTCCATGACGAGGAGCAGCAACGCGCTAACAAAGAGAACTTGCAACCTCCAGTTGGTGTTCATGAGGTCGTTCATGTTAGGGTTTCAAACGTTATTGCGTTTTTAAACGCTTCCTCATTGAAAAAACATTCAAAACAGAACGTCTGTTTAGTTCGTAATTCCGGATTCTTGAACAATCCGTTTTGTCTCTTGGATGCATTTCAGTACTGATCCAGTGTTGGGGTGAGCGTTGGTAGAAAATAGCCTAGGAAAATATAATTTGATTTTAACTATTCATTGCCTGACACATTCCATTGCCTAGAAATAGATTTAAAAGCACTCAAATACCCTACTCCAGTTACTTACCCTTCAGATAATCAAAAAGAACTTCTCTTGGAGGGAACGAGGGGATGGGTTTTCCAAAATGGTCCTCAAAGGTGTAGTCAGGAAATTCCAAGCACTCCTTGGGGCCATTTGACCACAAGCCCCGGTACATGCTTCCATGCTCTGGTTCTCCGTATTCATTAATACCTAAAAAGATAGAGATTATTACATGTTAAGAAAGTCCATGGATATCCCGAGAACCATACCAGCGTGCTACAATTGCGTCTACCAGAAGGGATAATCGAGTCTGTAAACACGGGATCCTTTATGGTAAATAAATTAGATTGATATATTCTTACACAGCCGAGAAATAGCTGGCCGAAAACCCACGAAAATCACGTAAAATCTGATTGTCATAACTCCGTTCATAAATCCGAGCCCACGTTCTACTGGTTTGCGATCTGGTACACGTGACTTGATTTGTGACATCAATGACTCAACGCGGTTCCCTCCGGGTCACAGACAACAAAGCCAAAGCGCACGCGTTGAGTCATTGACGTTACAAAATCTTTAGGCCAACTCGATCCAACTCCCAGGGTTCGGTACCGGTCATTTTTGAATTGAGTAATGGCGGCAAGCTGAAGTTAAAATAATGGCAGTTCCCTTACGAGTTTTGACTTGAAACTTCGCAAGGTAAGTAACCGGTACTTATATTTTCAAAACATGAAGAGAACAGAAGATGTATATTTTTGATCATAGTGGCACTTTAAATTCACTCACTCCCAGCTGTAAACTTAGTGGCGTAATGCTTTGTTACGAATGCGTTTCGTAACAAGAAAACGTGAATCCAGCGATAACAATAGCTAATTTGTTGTAAACGAATTTAAACAACAATAAGCTTAAAAGACGTTTCGCATTTGGAGTCATTAAAATCGATCTAAAAGGATGTTTCAACTGCGACACGCGTTTTGATGCGTATCTACCTTGAAATAACAAAATTTAGTCTTAACTAAGTATCTTTTCCTCGGTGTCAAGTGGTTTAGTGCTCAAGTCCAGTAAAGGACCATCATTTATTTTTCTTTCTTTTTCGGACTGGACATTGTGAAAGTGATGTACTTTTTTCTTTGCGTTCGTCAAAAATCCTTACATTTAATTTAAAAAAATATATATCAAACCGTGTCAGTGTGAAAACATAAGCATACCGCAACATTGCGTTACGCGTTAGCATTTCTTATTCACGGATTGCCTCTTAGGAGCCTTTGATTCAATTTTGAACTTGGCTACTATTAGGAGTCAAACGGGGGGTTAAAAAATAGTGTACAGTGGAGAATTCCTTACCAGTTCTCCACGAGTATTTCCATAGACCGCCCCAATCAGACAACGCATCATAGCACACAATCTCTGGAATTTCTTTTGCTTGTTTCCTCAGTTGATCGAACTGATACAAAACAGACATTCCACAGGGCCCTGCACCAATCACGCACACACGCTTTGCTTGCGACATTTTCTACAAAAAACGATATGTTGATAAATTTAGTTCATGTTCAAATTGATATATTCACACTACAGTCGAACCTCTAAGATACCAACCAACAATGTCAGGAGAGGTGGTCGCTTAAGAGAAAAGGAAGACTTCGAGTAGTCTCTCCTTTCTCGATCCCAGACAGGCGATTTTCTAACTCTCCTTCTCAGCCGTTATTAGGGTAATTTTCAGGGATATGAGATCTAGGGTTATCTAGCATGAGTGAAATTTGATCCTCGCAGTGTGCTATCAACCTAAGCAGTTGACTAGATAGTAAATAGATTGTAAATGGCACGCATACACTGACTCCCTTTGTGAGGTTACGTTTGCGTCGCATTGGAGCCTTCAGATTTTTGCTCGCACGAGCGTGTCTTTGAGGGATTTGCCTCTTTTGTATGATATTATCGGAGGTTTCTTGTAAATGGTTTTTGGCAGTCGCTGAGTTTGTATAAAACTCCAGTTGTCCATCACTATTTGTTTGAGATTTTGCACTGCTGGGTGGTACGTAGTGACAAAAGGCAATATCTTTTCATGAGCCTTTTTCTTTTGTTCGAGTTCCAACTGTCTAACGGCGAAATTGAGCCCTGATAGTGACCTCTCTATGACTGTTTTTGGATACCCACGCGCTATAAGGCGTTGTAGTTTGAAGTTAGAAAGGCACTCTTCAAATGTTGCTTTTGGATACCCACGCGCTATAAGGCGTTGTAGTTTGAAGTTAGAGAGGCACTCTTCAAATGTTGTTTTTGAAGAGTTCGTTCTCAGTAGTCTTATTGCTTTAATTCGCCTTTGAAAAACCTCTTTTACGCCTGGCGGATGGCAAGAGATAAAGTGTGTATATTGAAAGGTTTCAGTCGGTTTGTAGTGCGTCTTGATGTCCAGGATTGATTCGCTTTTAAACCTTTCCCCTTTGAATACAACTGTATCGAGGAAAGTTATTTTGTTCTCTGCTGACCTCGGCTGTAAATTTAATGGCAGGGTGGAATCTATTAGCTTGGTCAACAAGCTAATTGATTGACTTCTTGTATTGCTGTCCCAAACTGGGAGAAAATGTCGTCAATGTATCGTTTCCATACTCTTGGCTTGGTATTGCTTTGTTGAATTCAGAATTATTCTTGTTTCAATTTCCGCCATGAAAATATTTGCAAACGACTCTGCCATTTTTGTTCCCATAGCGGTTCCATATTTTTGCCATGTCGTTTATGTGCTTGCCCTGATGTAGCAGAGAGATAAGTTTGTTAACTCTCTCTTGCACGTGTGCCTGTAATCATCGATATTTTGAGAGGTTGGTAGTGCTCTCTATTTTTAAGTTGCACTAGGGCCTCATTTACTTTGTCCGTTTTATTCATGAGGACTGTTGTTGTTCCTTTATCTGCCTTTTTAAGGTTTATGTCAGAGTTTGTTTTAAGTTCAGTGATGGCTTTGACCTCATTACATGACATGGCTTTGTTATTTTATCTCAGAGTGTTGTATTTTAATACTCTCTCAAGGGCCTGGTTGAACCGGTGGAATCCAATCCGATTTGACGTGAAATGGATGCGGTTCTTTATTTTGGCCGTGAAAGATATATTGGAGGCGCATTCGTCTCCCAAATTGTTCAAAATCCCGCAAGAGTCCTTGCCTTATTTTAGTTTCGTTTGTCACGGATGTTGAGATGAATTTTAGTCCCTTTGATAACACGCTGAAACCGCTGGTCCCGCTTTAGACCTAGCAAAGAATCAATACAGTTTACTGATGTCTGACAACGCGATTGACACTGACCCCTTGCGAAATACCTTCGCTTAAATAGTGAAGAGATGAGGACTTTGATCCCTCGCCGCCTGAAACACCAGACTATCGTCCCGATGGGCAGAACGACCTTGATTTAATGGACTTTGACAAAGAAGATGACGCGGAGAACAGCCCTCCACCATCACAACCCAGTCCTAAAGAAAAAACTAGTACCCACCAAGCTAGCAGGGAGCCCGCCAAGGAATTCGAGGGAGAACAGCCCGCCAAAACCAATGCGAGGAATCAAAAGAAAATACACAGATCAACAATCTGTGGAGGCCAAAATAGCAAGAACTGAGGAATCCATCTCCAAACTGGAAAGACATTTAAAAAATCGGACTTGTCCGATATCTTTGAAATACTCGGCGAAACCTAATGTAGCGCCGGACAGCACTTTTGAAAGAGAAATAAGATACATCAAACAACAGGCCGAACAGGGGCTAGTTAATGCCCTCACTGACTCGCTTTTTCAAAGGGGAAAGGTTTAAAATCGAATCCATCCTCAAATCAAGACACACTACAAACCGACTGAAACCTTTCAATATACACACTTTACCTCTTGCCATCCGCTAGGCGTAAAAAGAGGTACCGTTTTATCAAAGGCGAAGCAATCAGACTGCTAAGAACGACCTCTTCAAAAACAACATTTGAAGAGTGCCTCCAAAGTGGTATCCAAAACCAGTCATACAGAGGTCGCTAATCAGGGATCAATTTCGCCTTTAGACAGTCGGCACTCGAACAAAAGAAAAAGACTCATGATAAGATATTGCCTTTTGTCACTACGTACCACCCAGCAGTGCAAAATCTCAAACAAATAGTGATGGACAACTGGAGTTTTATACAAAATCAGCCACTGCTAAAAACCATTTACAAGAAACCTCCGATAATATCATACAAAATATGCAAATCTTTAAAAGACACGCTCGTGCGAGCAAACATCTGAAGGCTCCAATATGACGCAACGTAACCCTACAAAGGGAGTCAGTGTAGGCGCGCCATTTACTACCTATCAATCTAAGCAGTTGATAAAGCAGAAAAAAGCAACCTGAAAAAAAAACTGAATTACAGAAATACAGAATATTAAAGAAATGCAGCGACTAGAGGAACTACCCAGACTACAAGGACTACATGAACTACAAGTTTAAGCTATCGAAAATCCCTCGCGGCTTCGCCAAAACAGTACCCGGTATAATTATCCGCCAGCTACGCAGGCTAATAATGTTCCGGTCATGCACATCACCACGATCGTCTGTCTACTGGCCGATGATAATTTCAATTAAAACATGTGTTGCATAGCAGATTTTGGTGACGGTAAAGAGTGGTAGATATATTTATCTCGCCGCTTCGTGCATGTACGCGCGTTGCTCGTCAAAAATCCGCCACTGATCAATTTCAATTGTGCAAACGCATTGGCAACATATTTAATAAATGACATAAGAACCCCCGGAGAGGGGGGGGGGGGGGGGTACTCTGCAAAGTTTGGGTGGGGGTGTGACGCTGGGACTCTGAGACCCTTAACCCATACTAGACCATTTTAAGCTGCATTCTGCAACCGTATTCTAAACTAAACACCGAAAAGCCCTACCTTATCCTAGACCTAATCCAGACTCGCTATCATAGTTTTCCTCATTATCTAACCCCTTCACTATCACAGTCTAAGATGCCAGGGGTCAGTAAAAATGCCATACTGCCCGCCCTACCGATTGTTAAATACCATTTGCCAGTGAACCTCGTCTAGACTAAATTCTTCACGCAACTGATCAGTTTCGCGGAAAATGATACCCTATTCTAGACCAAAAATCTCTGATTACTATACTCTATCTCAGACTAAACTGCCTGAAAACCATACCATTCACAGCGACAAGTACCTATATAGCTGATATATGGGAGTACCACCCAGCTGATATATGGGAGTACCCCCCCCCCCCCTCCCCCCGGTATAAGAACATGGACGTAACGACATTACGGCGATGTCACGCAAATGCAAAACACAACTTTTATATGTCGATGTTTTATGTCGGTAAAACTGAAAATTCCTATTTCTTTTGCCATTATTATAAAGTCAATGATACATTGTGGTAGTCACCATAGTTCTCATAGTTCGCTGTTATTCTAGTAGTCATTCTTGTAGTCGCTCTACAGGTGGGAACTACAAGAACTACAGCGACCGCACAGGAACTATACAAGAACTATAGCGACCGCACAGGAACTATACAAGAACTACAGCGGCTACAGGAACTACAAGAACTACAGCGACTACAACAACTACAAGAACCGTACAGCGACTATAGAAACTACAAGAACTACACGAACTACGAGACCTATAGTGACTGCAAGAACTACGAGAAATACATATATTTTGACTTCAGACCCTGACCCAGAACTGTCGACGAATATGGAATCAACAACTGCATAGCTAGCGATAACGAAAACTGAGGTCACAAAATGGTAAAAATCTGAACGACTGCCTTACCGTCTTCTCGTGATCAGACCAGCAATGTAAGATAATATTGAAGCGTCCCTGGCTGGGGTGAATGATGGGAATGGGCAAAAATGACAGGTTGACAAACATGCCCATCCGCCTGCATGGGCTTTGATTTTACTCTGGTGCCCAGTGCTGTCCGCGCATCGGAGGCGCCTATTTTGAAGTGCTATGTGATTTTGTGGAGCGGCTTATTCGTCATAATAACAAGGGATGTTCAATTTGTTCGAAGAAAATGCAATTTAACGTTTTTCTACTGTGAAGACGACCAGCCATAATGGGAGAAGCACCTATTTTTGTGCGAAAAATTGAGCCATTTGTGGTCATGTGTCGAACGCCGAAAGCTACCGATTTCAGATCCTGGGGCGAGTGGGAGTGAGTGATGATGTAAATTACGTAGAAAGGATGACACATTGGTTTGTTTACGCTATAATTCATTGAAATCCTTTATCGTAATGGTCATTTTTGCCAACGCTTTTTGGGCGTACTATTTGTTATACAGCGCCTAATCTGTTTCTTTACAGTCACACTTGAAGGAGAAGAGGATCAGTTTCGGATCACTCTTGATCAAATGAAATGATCGTGTCTAATATAGTTTTGCTGTAGCGAGGCGAACCCACTATGCCGCTTAAACGAAGGAAGTGAACATGGAAGATGGACTCAGTTCGTTTTAGATTATTGAACGTGAAAGGTCTGATTATTTAAAGACATTTCCAAATTTAGTAGCTGAGCGTCTTAGTGGCTCGCAGTAAAGTTGAAAGCTTATAGACCTCTTTCATAATGGCGGCCGATTTATTTATTCTTTTATGTGTGCTAATTAGCCTCACTGGCCTCATTTTAGAGTAAAAATTCTTTTTAATTTTGCACACGCTAACGAGGCCACTAAGGCTGATTAACATACATATATTATAAAAGAATAAATAAGAAATCTATTGAACGCAGAGGCTTTATTATTTTTTTTTTTTTAGGGGCTCTTGTTTACCATAAAAAAATAAAAATGAAAATTGTCATGTCAGGAGTGGGATTTGAACCCACGCCTACAAGAGTAGACTGCGACCTGAACGCAGCGCCTTAGACCGCTCGGCCATCCTGACTAGCATGTCTAAAATCGCATGTCATACGGTTATATACATGTATACATCTCGTTCTCAGTTGTCCTTGGCGCGTAATCGAGTGTTAATTAATAATACCAGTATTATTAGTTTTAATTTATTCGTTGTAGTTTTTGAATTACTCATTTAAGTAATGGTCCTAGTAAGAACTAACGGCAAGGAATGCAGAAAGTTGGTAATTGTGATATTGTTGAAACCGTCCATCTCATTGGATAAAAAGTGAAAATCTGCCATCACCTAGCCAGGTGGTGTATTTATTTCTCTCTAGTTTACTGATTGGTTCCCTTTGAGTGAAAACTATTCTGAGTTTTAATGCAACCAAAATTCTATGTGGGAAACATGTAAAATTAGGAGCCTTTCTTGGCCATTGTTTTGGAGTTTCACGATTGGATGAAATCGTGTAGCACAAAAGAAACATCACTTTAAAATAAAGTTACAGTATATTTTATCAAAAAAAAACATGTCCATTGGTTGATGTATCCTCAGTAAGATAAACCTAAACAATCTTATGAGGGGAAGGCGAAATGCCGTGGAACAATAGAGCATTGCCTACTTCTTACACGCATTGTTACTCAATGCGTTAACTGTTAGCCAGTCATTTGTTTTAATTGTGATGATGTATCCATCATAATTGAAAGATCTGTTTTTTACAATAACTGTGTGAATTCCTGCGCGCTGATTGGCTCATTTCTATGGTAAATAAGAGTACAGACAATGAAAGTGACGTAATAGGCAACACAAAGCGGTGAGTTTTGTCAAAGTTTTGGCGCTGCCAGTTCTTCAAACAGTGAAAAGTGCACTTAAAACTGGAATTCTTCAATGAGAAGAATACTTAGCGGTCCTTAGCTCGTCATACAGTTAAATTTAGTTTACAATCAGCTTAACTTGCTTGAAATTTAAATTTTGAAGTTCCAATCAAATAGGAAATCAGTCGCCGGCGCGAAAGAACTAATACTGAGCCGAAAACAACTTGGTGCAAAAATTCATCCGATTATTCCAAGACATTTCAAATTTAAAATAATACGTTAGTTTTGTAAAACGTGCCTAGGAATTTTATGTTTGACTTTGTGAAGGTTATTGTGCTCTCTTTTGCGATTATCGTCGAGCGCGATTCTCTAAAATTTGCTGAATGACGGCTCTTTGTTGTGCTGTGTTAATATCAAAAGTTTCTAGCGATGATTTAAGCTGAAAAGAATTTTTGTGTGAGCTTTTTTCGTTACATAATTTATTCACATAAAATGTTAATGCTTTAATTATTCCCCACGCAAAAACAATTTGCAGCAGTTTGTCAGCAGTGTTAACTTGTTTATCTTTCGCTTGCAGTTGTTCAAGTTTATTGTAAAACACAAATTGCGTGATGGTAGAGGAATATTCTTCGTCGAGTAGCTGAGGTTGAATTTTGAATTTGAATTCTACCATCACGCAACGACTACCTACAACGGCTCATCGAAAAGACCGAACAGTTTCTCCGTAGAATGCGCTGGAAAGCCCACTTATTTCTCAACCCCGACACAACTCCGTGCTCAAAAGAAACCTACGGCTTCAAATCTACCAAGAACCCACCTCCCATTGAAGAGCTTAAAGATTTCGAAGACGACATGCTAAAGATGATCCAGTCCGTAAAATTCAAGCAAGTTAACAACCCCTTCCTTAACCCTATTCGGCCTGGGGGGGGGGGGGGGGGGGGGGCACAAAGTGCCCGCGCTAACTTTGAACGTTCATAACTTCTTTAATATGTATTCAAACGCCATCAAACTTTGTGACTTTTCCTAAAATTTATCTGGCAACAATTTTATATGACAATTTTTTGATCACGTGACTTGATGTTTCCATGGCAACAAGATTTTGACAGGCATGTTTTTTGAAATTTGCATATTTATACCTTTGAATGAAGAAAAACAATGTTTATTGGTATAACTTTTATATTTTCACGTCATTTAGCGTTTATTTATTGGTTTTGATTAATTTTGAGTCAATTTGGACGGTTTTTAAGAGGTTTTAAAAAAATTCAGAAATCCAAGATGGCGGATCCAAGATGGCGGCCATATAACTAATTACCTAATAACTACGTCATATGACGTCATCGTTCCATTGTGCGGACCGCAAAGGAGACAGTTTCGGACGTACTATGTACCCTCTAGGTTTCATTGTCGTAGCCTTAATGTTCTTGAAGTTACGAAGGGGGGGCACAATGTGCCCCCCCCCCAGGCTCAGGAACTCAAAAAAAGCCCAGGCCGAATAGGGTTAACAAGCTAAAAGAAGACACCGACTCCATCAAGACTGAGCCCAAGCTACTAATCGCCGCCGACAAAACTACGAACTTTTACAAACTAGAGCCCTCCAAGTACAACGACCTACTAGAAAAGAACATCACGAAGTCTTACAAGAAAGCGCAACCTGAGACCACACAAGCCATCCACAAACAAAACAAAGACATCGCGACAAAACTAGGAATCGACGACAGAGTGGACGCTACAGCTAACAAAGACGCATTCATAACACTTAAAGACCACAAGCCAAACTTCGCAAACAAACCGACCTGCAGACTAATCAACCCCACGAAATCCGAGATAGGCAAAGTCAGCAAAGACATCCTCGACCGTATTAACAGCAACATCACAAAAACATGCAACTTCAACCAATAGAAAAATACCGCATCCGTAATTAACTGGTTCAAATCTGTTCAAAACAAACAAGGCTCCAGCTTCATCTGCTTCGACATTGAAGAGTTCTACCCCTCCATCAGCCAAGACCTCCTTAACAAAGCACTCGACTTCGCCTCTAACTACGATAACATCACCGCCGACGAAAGAAACATCATAATCCACGCTAAAAGCTCTATCCTAATCCACAAGAACCAACCCTGGCAAAAGAAAGGCAACACGACATTCGACGTCACCATGGGAAGCTTCGACGGCGCCGAAACATGCGAACTCGTGGGAAGCTTCCTCCTATCTCAACTCCAGCACCTAAATATTAACGTAGGACTTTACCGAGACGACGGACTAGCCATTACTAACGCTTCACCCAGAGACACAGAGAACACCAAGAAATATGCCGCATCTTTAATAATAACGGACTACGCATCACCATAGAAGCTAACAAACAAATCATTAACTTCCTAGAAGTCACATTTAACCTCAACCAAAGCACCTATCAGCCCTTCACTAAACCGAACACCAAACTTCAATACGTCCACCGCGAGAGCAATCACCTGCCCATCACTGCAAAGAACATTCCCGCCGGCATCAACAAACGCCTTTCATCCCTATCTTCCGACAAAGCATCCTTTGACAAAGCCGTCCCTCCATACCAGAAAGCACTCGACGAAAGCGGCTACCAATACACGCTATAGCTACAGTATGAACCTCCAACAACAAACAGACGGAAAAACAGACAACGCAACAACATCATCTGGTATAACCCTCCATTTAGCAAAAACACCAGCACCAAAATCGGATACGAGTTCCTCGCCCTTCCCTAAAGATCACAAGCTCCGAAAAATCTTCAACCGCAACACCATAAAAATAAGTTACAGCTGCATGAATAACGCCAAACAGATAATTGATAACCATAATAAGCAGATTCTAAAGTCATCCACGCAAGCCAACGACGCCGCCACAACTAACTCTAATACCACTCAAGACAAGAAGACATGCAACTGCCGACAAAAGAACACATGCCCACTCGACGGAAACTGCCTACAATCATCAGTCATCTACCAAGCTACAGTCACGCGCAACGACAACAACACAACAGAAACATACATCGGACTCACGGAAAACGACTTCAAAACAAGATACCGAAACCACACCGCATCATTCCGCCACTCTAAACACAGAACTCAACTGAACTAAGCAAGTACATCTGGACTCTCAAAGACAACAACATCGAACACTATATTTCATGGCGCATCCTGTCTTCGCATTCACCGTACAACAGCTCAAGCAAAAGATGCAACCTCTGCCTAAAGGAAAAATTTCTAATCATTTGCCGACCGAAACTTTCTACACTTAACAAACGTAATGAACTCGTGTCTTCTTGCCGCCATAGAAACAAAGCCCTTCTACGCAACAGCTGAACTGTTAAACTTCGCGCCGCATAGATTTGTTATTGTTATTATGTAAATTATTTTGTATATAAGAAGCGACGGTAAGGAATATTCTTATTGAATCCCCTAATGAGTGGGCAACCACGAAACAGGCTTGTCGGGATGAAAGCATAGTTTATTTGTTTCTTTCCTCCATAAACATATACTTCGCTCTACATTAATGTATTGAGCACTGTTTTACGAATATCCACTGAGTTCTACACTTACTACCTATCGTCACTTACTACCTATCGTCACGTATGCGATACAAACACAAAAGACGAATATATATTTATATATATTTTCAGGTGTCAATATTTTTGCAAAAGGGTCTATATATATATATATATATATATATATATATATATATATATATATATATATATATATATATATATAAAACAAAATCTTTCACCCCTAAAAAGTTACCGCAAAGTTCCTATATCTCAGCTGTATGTTGTTTAAGAATGCCCCCTTTAAAGGGTTAACTCATTTAAAGGTTGAAAACAGTTCGAATTATTTACGAACCAGGCCCACTTAGATAACATTTGAATATAATAGTTTCTCCCCAGCGATTCATCTTTGATATTGGACAAAAAGCCATGGACACCATGCCATGCAGTACGAGGATTCACTTTTCAAAAACAGGGAATATTTCTACACACTATATCTCTTAAATCAATTCGATGACCCGCGATTTTTTTTGCATTTCTGACATCAGTAACTCATTATCAGACCGTAGCATAAGTTTGAAAAAAATCTGTCTTGTAGAAGATTTCGCGCGAACGTCCTTAAGTTGCCATTAAGTTGCGTAATGAAAGGTTAAGGAAATAATTCTTTAAGAATGTTTAAGTTGTAATGAAAAATCAAGTAAAGTATCCTTTAAGATTTTTCCCGTCAAGTAAAAGTTCAGGAAATATGTGACTAAGTACAGTGTATCTTTAAGTGAACATTAAAGATTTGTAAAGGATAACCTTACGAGCCTTTACTTTTCAGTAAAAATCAGTAAAGTATCCTTTAAAATATTTCCCGCCAAGTAAATGTTCAGGAAATATGTTACTGAATATCTTTAAGTGAAAATTAAAGATTTGTGAAGGAAACCTTACGAGCCTTTCCTTTTCATATTGATTTCATGTAAATGTTACTTGTACTGGTTGTTATACAGTGTATTTGGTCCACCACAGTGCATATACATAATGAAATTAGTTCCATCTTTTCTGGTTTATATATTTTTCTTCTGTACTTTTGTTTACCCTAAGGACAGTGACAGGACAGTCATTTTGCAGGAGACAAGAAATGTTGCTAATTAAGCCAGGATGATGTAAAATCAGTTGATTTATTTTGTAAATCTATTCAGATACCAAAAAAAAAAAACGTTTTCTTTGAAATGCTCAACATTGAGTGACAGACCTATGCGGTAAATAAAAAATCAGAATTATCAACAGTGTACCAAGCAAATAGAGCCAAAGTTCAAGCCCAAATTTTAAAAATGTCACTATAAATTATGTATGACGCAGCACCGAAACATGCTTTTTTTAAGGAAGTCATCGCCTTTGGCACCTTCTCGGTAGAAAAATGCCACGCAATCGATTGTCTTTGTCTCAATGACCTGACCCTCCATTTTGACTGTGCCGATGGTACACCTGATGAGGAAAAAATCTTTTTGTCTGGCTGGAAACTGGGATCCTGGGGTCATAGAGTGTTCTGATGTGTTCTGGAGTCTGATGACATTGAAGGTCAAAGATCTGATGATCTAAGTTGTTCTAAATCAAACAGAAAAATAAATTGAAAGAGACCGCCAAGTTAAGTTCCACAATCCGCCCTTCAAAACAAACAAAATCCATAATCCACGCTGAAATATTGAAGAAATACGTGATCCGCTAAATGTTCAAAATCCGCCAATCCGTAAAATATATCCTCAAAATCCGAAATCCGAGCAGTTTTTTTAGCCAAATCGGTTGACCGGCTAACCTATTCACCACCCTCATTACATTTACATTTACCAAAATGAGAGCAGTCCCTCTCTTCGAGGCTTATGTGCTCTGGTCGCGGTCAAGTTCTTGTTTTGTTTTTGACACTTACTGACGTAATGCTGACAACACCTGAGCTAATTATTATGGCAAATTTCTTGTCGTATCTATAAGGCAGTATTTACTTTATCTAACAAGATAATTTTCGAAGGCAGAGCGCTTATAAAAATAGTTTGCGAACCTTGTTTCGTCGATGGCCAATCGGCCGCCATTGGTATTTTGCGAAACAAGGGATCTAGCGAGGTCAGCTTTCGAAGAGAGGGCAAATTTCTTGTCGCATCTATGAGGCAGTATTTGCTTTATCTAACAAGATAATTTTCGAAGGCAGATCATCGGCCGCCATTGGTATTTTGCGAAACAAGGGATCTAGCGAGGTCAGCTTTCGAAAAGAGGGCAAATTTCTTGTCGCATCTATGAGGCAGTATTTGCTTTATCTAACAAGATAATTTTCGAAGGCAGAGGGCGCTTATAAAAATAGTCTGCGAACCTTGCTTCGTCGATTACCAATCCGCCGCCATCTACCGAGGACAGTTTTCGAAGAAAGGGAATAATTCTTAGTGCCATCGTTCCCTTTTGCTTTTGCTTCCTTATCATATTTTTCATTTCGTTTCGTTTCGTTTCGCGGAATAACGTAAGCCCCGGAGCTTCACCGTTACCGTTGTGTTCAGTTGCTTTTTGTTCGGAAGGACGGCGAACGCGAGCTGCAGATGACCAAACGGAAATATCAGCCCCTTTAAATGGCGCAAAAATACTCTTGTTGTGAGCAGCGAGGTATTAGGAACGACAGAAAAAAAGAGAAAACGGCACCTGAAGAGAAGAAAGGAAAGAGGCAGGTACAAAAGTCGGAACGGATCAACTCGGATCGGATTGGACCGGATCCAGTCCGGGTCGGATCAACCCGGATCGACCCGGATCGACTCGGATCATAAAAAAAAAAAAAAAATGAAATGAGAAAAAAATAAAAATTTTACCGAATTGTCTTTTAAAATTCCTCGCAGAAATAGGCCAAATCAAGTAAGCTTTGCAGCGTTTAGAGCTCCGTGGCGTTCACCCTCCATTTTGTTTACTAGTGCCAGTTCCTCTCGGATCAGGTTACGACACACTCCATCGATCGATCATATAAACATGGACCCAGCTGAAGGCTAATAACTAACATAATGTACCATTCTATTGAATCTATAATTTGATTCAACAGTCATCACAAATTCAGTAACTTTTTTAAAACAGTAAATGCTTTGTCTATGATTCTCTACTTTGTGGACACACAACGGCAGGTTCCTGTAGGATTAGGACAATATATGAATGGCGAGCCTTCTAACTAACCTTAAAGGTTTTTTTTTTTACGCGTAACCATTTGTACCACGATCATGGTCGACTATAATTGGCTCATTTTGATTGTTAATATTCCCGCGAGAAGTGATCAGAAGTTGTTGCAGTCCGCTGCTGCACCGATCCCTCGTTGTGCTTCTTGACCATGGGCATCCACGTACATTAAAGCAATGGTCGGTAGTGGCCGGCCCATTGGTTCATTTTGCAGAGTATGGCAAGTGCATGCTTGAGCCTTTTTTCTAAACGTTCATTTCGTACGCCAGAATCGCAGCATTGCACGTGGCAGCTGTAAAACTGAGAAGTATGAAGCTTTTGAAGAATACTTGTAGTTACCTGTTTTTAAGCAAAACTGCAATGAGAAGGCGAGCATTGCGTCCTGATCTTAGCGTCTCTTCAGTTACATAATGATGCAAGCTGATAGGAGTGATAGCCTGTTAATAAAGTCGTTCAAGATTCAAGAGAACTAGCAGAGAACTAGATTCAAGAGAACTAGCAGGGGTTTCATTAAGATTTAAAACAGGAGAGAAATGAGTTTGAGCAGGTGGGCACATGCACGATGGGAAGGGCCGAAGGCCCTTCCCCTCTAGGGGGATCCGGGGGCATGTCTCCCCGGGAAAATTTTTAAATTTTAGTCTCCCGGAGATACATTTTCCTGCATTTTGAAGCACGAACTTACTGTTGCTTGAAATATGTATTTTGTTTGTTTAATCGACTGAATACAGATATCTGTAGTCATGGACATCAAGTTATCAAGTTCATCTTAACGGAGTACAAAAATATGAACAGGCGCGATGAAACTTAATATATTTCCATTTTTATAGTAGCCTTTTTAAACGTTTCTACTGTTTATTTTTGTTAACCAATCATATTTAATCTTTTATTTGAATCATTTTATATCTTGTAACCGTTTTATTCCATTTTTACTTAGCTCTTTGTAGCCCCTGATGAAGGTTAGTTTTGCCTAACCGAAATATTGGGCAATAAAATACCCTTTATAGCTGTCCGATCAGCCTTGCATTTAGTTTTAAGTTTTATTCAATACTGCTGATCCTGATCTACACCAAGATCCGGCTTCACTTCGCCGTGCTGTTTGTCCCAGTGGTCCTTGCTTTATTTACAAAAATATTGTTTAAGCGACCGTTCTGACCTTTTCCGGTCGCCATAACACACCTGGAACTTGTTTGCAACTCAGTGACATCATGCATGCAGAACATAATGCAGAGCACTAAGCTGGGAATGCATTGTTTTTTAAAGATATATATTTTTTTTTCATTATTTGTATATTTAAATTTAGTTAATTATGTTTCTCCCAGGGCTCCCATTGATAGCAGTGGGTTTTTTTTTAACCCTCTGAAGGGACTACCCTGGGAGAACATAGAATTTTATTTTTAAATAAAGGTGTCTGTCTGTCTGTCTGTCTATGGAGTGATTTCAGTTGTTTGTCATGTTTCTTCAGTACAGGGGGCAACGGGAGGTAAATAAGCAAGAACTTCGTTGTTTTTTAAATTGAAACACGTCAAAAAGGTCAAGTTAGTAAATTATTTAACTTGTTAGAGAAAAGCAGCCGGGCAAATCGTGTTCACCTTTTTTTTTTTTTTTTTTTATTAAAGCGGCATCATCAACCACGCACGCGTGAGTTCCGGACTTCCGGTCGTATTGCACGCGGTGCACGCGGCTAAAAATGGCTCTGCACGCGCGAGATCTCGTCGAGTTCTGCCATACTCTGCAGACTGTTGGTTGTATTCACAAATAGCAGATTTTTTTCTTTTTTTCTTTTTCTTTTCTTTCATCTTTAAGCCGTTTATTGTTGTTTATATTCATTTACAACAAATTAGTTATTTTTTATTCAGTTTTTTATTGTTCATTTTAAAATACGTACATAAAATCTACATCCAAGCTCATAGAAAGTGATTACTGCTATTTAGCGTAGTATAAAATTATCATCATACGCATTGTTTTAATAATAGTATTAATATCAAACACTAATTATCATAGTAGCAGTTATGTAGTAACAGTTCAAAGACAAAAAAAGAACTAGTAAGCATTAATCTTATTGAGTCAATTTAAAAATGGACAGATGAAATAGTTGCAGAAATTTTATGCCAAACATAACTTAGATTTTTGTTTGGTGTTGTTTTGCAAGCCAGTGAAATGCTGGAAATTAATGGTTGGAGGGGACGCCACTTTTTATTGAAATCATCACCTTTGCTTTCCTTGAAAGCAATGTATTTTTCAATTTCAAGGCGTTTTCTCAACTCTAGTTTGAAGAGAGAAAAATTCAGTGTTTCTTCTGACAAGAAACACTTGTAAATAAAATATTTTGCTACGAGCATACAGTAGTTGAGCACGTGTTGGAGTTTGGAGTTGTTAATAAAGCCGTAAGTGATAGTCAACGTGGAAAGACTTAGATGTTCATTTGTGCATATTTGCCATCATGAGCAAAATTCGTCCCAGAAATGTTGAACATGGGAACATTTGGCTAACATATGCTGCAAGGTGTAAAACAATAAAAATGCAAGCAATGAAACGTCACATATGTTTAATTATAGTTATGTTTTAAAGTTAAGGGAGACTTGTTTTTGGTGTTAAAAATATATGCAATAAGAATTATATAATCTTGAAGCACTTAAAAATGTTGTTAACTCGCTCTTAACTTGAACTCTTGAAAGTGATTCTTCGTAGTGATAAAACTAATGTTTCTCTGGTATGATTTTGGTACAGGGCAAGAGCTTTGCGATATAATTATCACTCAGTACTTCAAAACAAATTAATTAACGGAACAAACGATCTTAATCGGGTCTTTAGTTTTGCAATAATGTTATTCACCTTAAGATCAATTGGGTTATGATTTGACCCCTACTTCTGGTTGACATTTCGCGATGTCCTTACTGGAAAATGTCTTTCTTACTCATTTCGATTAACGTGAAGCCTTCATACCTTTTTCGAGAACATACCAGTTTATGTTTCATAGAAACTTTAGCTTATCCATATTTCGTGACTAGGACCTTTCTGTAAGTAGAAGCAATTACCATTACGAAATTGCTTACGTATTAATGGGCTTTGTGCACTGATAGCGATAAGGGTCTTATCAAGTTAATTAAATAAAGCTCGGGTCAAGTTTTTCTAAGCGCGCTATCTGGAAATAGTAATTCTAGTTAGAGTAACTTATTCTTATTTCTCTGTTTCATTTTTCTGTAAAACTACAACGATTTAGGCGATTTCTTCGGTCATTAATCGAGACTGTTTAATTACTTTTTGGACCCTGATCGCACGACACGCAATGTACGATAAAAGGGTAGTATTAAGTAATAAAGGATCTATTGTGTACCAAAGATCCTTCAAGGACTTTCCGTGTAATATGGACATGCTTGTTTACTTCTACCTTTAATGATATGGAAAGGGCGGTACTTAAAGTCCGACCCACGAAGCTGTGATTAAGTGACTCTGTGCTAGTAATCAATGATTGTGCAGGAATTGTAAACAACAACTTTTATTTGTGAACTTACTATAACTCCTAAATGTTAATCAATAAGAATGTACCTTGTAATTTTTATATTTCTTTCGTAGTTTTATTTTGGCTGGGCATTTCGGAAATGGTAGAGAAAATTGGATGAAAAGTTAGCTTTGACACTGATAAACAACTCGAAGGAATATATGTTAATGATTTGTCTTAGCCAATCATATTAAGGCTTACGTTGACCTGCCTTACGGTTTGACATGATAGTGACTTTGATTGATAGCTCATTCTCAGCCCAGATAAAAGCTACGAGACGAACTTTCTGATCAGATTTGTGAGTATAAGCTGAACTGTAAAGACCTGTAAAAGCGAGTTCTGGATTAAAAGAGTTGAGTTGATTGAAGAAGGTCTGATTGATCAAGTCGCATCTATCGAGTGTTGGAAAAGGCCGCTAGTCCCCCTAACGCCCTTCCAACAAAGGTATGAGTTTCAAGCTTGCAAAGTTAGCAAATATCACACAAGGCGAGAGAAGCTTTCTTCAGCTTTTCTTTGGTGTAGAGTGAATTATCTTAAATTGAAACATCATATGAGCTTAACCGGCATTGTTCCAAACTAGCTGGGATGAATTATCGCTACATACTATTTTAGCAGGCGATCTTCAAGCTTTATTCGAGAGGCATATTTGTCCATTTTTTGAGCCCTCGCTGTTGCGTGATTCGAACCCGACTTATCCTAGCTGTATATATCAGACAGCAAATTCGTTCCATTTCTTTTAATAATATTTGCCCAATATTTCGGTTAGACAAAACTAAAATTCATCAGGGGCTAAGAAAACTAAGACTTTCACTTAGCTTTCTTAGGGACGGACCATTTATTTTTTTTGTGGGGGGAGGGGGAGGGGGTTGGGCCTGGCAATTACCCAAAAAAAAATTGTGATGCTGAAAAAAAAAAATTCATACTCAGTTTATCCTATGATTATCCTAGCTCCACTGAGACACACTACTCAACTACAGAACTTACTAATATAAGGAGCTAAAAATTATTGCAATAATTCATGATTTCATTGCAGTGGAATACGGACTACGGCTTTTTGAGACTCGGATGTAAGATGCCTATTACCGTGTGGCCGGAAACACTATAATCCGAGAGTGGGAGTCGTGTTTAGCCTGTCTATTTTTATACTACTACCGATGCATTCAACGGAATAAAAACATGACAAATTGTTGATATATTAACTTGTGACAATAACAGGATAATTACTAGGGAGCGGAAAGGCGGCATCAAAGGCGAGTCCACAGGCTTCGCCGCCCTTCCCCCTTCCCCCTTCCCCAGTCCGGTGTCTACTCTTCTCTGATCGTGAAACTCTTGTCTTGTCTACGGTGTCTACTCTTCTCTGATCGTGAAACAATAGGTTTTTTCATTTGCGGTGGCGCCATCGCTGATATTAAAGGATGGTTTCACGGTTCGGCGCATGTGCACAGATTATAATGCTTTATTCGCTTTCTTACCAATTTTATCGGTTAAAAAACCACTCACATTTACTTCAATAATCACACACCATAATTAGTCCAAACAAAGCGAAGGATGACCAAAATTTACAGAAAATTTTAACAAATAACACCGTCAAAGTCAACACCGAATAAAACCTTTGACCCGAAGGATTTATTCTACGCTCTGGTGGCTTTCATGGCGAACATGGGTATGCATGATCAACCATTCAATCAGTTGACTTACCGCGACATTTTCATGGGCAAATTTCCCGCCGGAGTTATCTACTCGCTTCCGATTGGTCTAAACCATGAAATTAAATGGGTAACTTCATAGGTTGCACATGCGCCGAACCGTGAAACCCTCCCTTTAAGCCATGCGGCTGGTCATGTATTGAAACAAATTTGCAATTATAATGATCTATTCATTCACCCCAGTCAGGAACGCTTCAATTCTCTATTTTCGAATTGCCCATAATATACTTTGTTTGCTCCCGAAATTTTGCATAAACTATTGTTTGTAAATACTCTTGGGAGGACTGCATATTCCCAAGAACATTTCAAAACAATAGTTTATGCAAAATTTTGAGGGCAATAGGCCATTTGCACGCTGACGTCTTTTGACTACTACTACCAGAATTCATTTCGTTTTTCCTTTCTTATTTACATTTTGTAATCCCAGTGCGGTTTAAATAACAATAGCCCTAATTTGCACTACAAAACAAAAAAACTGAAGGATTCTGGTAGTAGTAGTCAAATGACGTCATCGTGCAAATGGCCTATTCGAAAATAGAGAATATTATTTTAATGGTTCATTTACTTTACATTTCTGGTCTGATCACGAGAAGACGGTAAGGCAGTCCTTCAGATTTTTACTATTTTGCGCTAGCTATGTAGTCACTGATTCCGTATTCATAGACAGTTCTGGGTGATAAAGTCATTTTTATGAAGTCAATAATTATTTATAATATATGTATTTCTCGTTAGTAATCACTATAGGTCTCGTAGTTCTTGTAGTTTCTATAGTCGCTGCACGGTTCTTGTAGTTGCTGTAGTCGCTGTAGTTCTTGCAGTTCTTGTAGCCGCTGTAGTTCTTGTATAGTTCCTGTAGGAACTACAAGAATTACAGCGACTACAGGAACTACAGGAACTACAGCGACTGGGAACTACAGCGACTATAGAAACTACATGAACCACACGAACATACTATGGGAACTATAGAGACTACCAGAATGTATTATTGACTTCATAACAATGGCAAAGGGAATAGGAATTTTCTGTTTTAATTTACCGACATATGTTGTGTTTTGCATTTGCGAATTTGCGTAACATCGCCGTAATGTCGTTACGTCCATGTTCTTATGTCATTTACACCTTTTGCTGTTCATTACGAGAAAATATTATACGCATTCATTCGCGTGAAATGGCGACCAATAGCGCTAAGATACATTCATTAGCGCCAAAAAATGAACATTTGCGATTTTTGCATTTTAATCAACATTCAATTACATTTTTGGGCATTCTTTTGCGTCATTCGGCAGACAAAAGAGAAAAATATACTTTCAGTCGCGCTAACATTCAAGTCGTTAACACCATCTTGAAAGTCAATCGACAAACATTGAAGTGCAAAAAACATTTATTAACATTTTTATCACACTGTTTGAAATTCAATAGCATTCCTAGACCGCGTTAGTGCGGATGAGACAAATATAGCGGTACAGAATGGTAAAATCGAGACTTTGCGAGACCGCGAGACCCTTGTTAAAAATTTGAGATAGAGACTTTAGCGTTTCTATCAAATTCGAGCCCGAGACTTTACCTCTAAAAAATCCGAGACCGAGACTCCAATTGCTAGAAAATGTCGGGCCGATAATACTAAAACTAAAATCTCCAACGGTAGCTGAGATTTACGAGAAAAATTATGAGAATCCAAGATCCAAATTATCAAAATTCGAGACTTCAAAAATTATAGCGAGCCCGAGATTCCGAGACTCCAATTTCAAATGGCGAGAATTCGAGACTCGGTGAATATTTTCCGAGACGCATCATTTCCGATAGACCATTCCATATATTCTAGACACGAAAACGACAGGGAAATTCCCTTTGTTTATATTATTCCTATTGTTTATTTCGCCGTGCGCGCAGATGTAATCAGTCAAAGTTTAGCGAAGTTGGCGAGCCCATCGTACGCACTCCATTTGAGTTTGCCCTAATTCCCGGGCCTAATTATACTAGAGACGAATTATATATCCGAGCCAGAGACAACAAACTACAGTCGAACCTGTATTTTAAAAAAAGCGGTCACCCTCGGGGAGTGGCTAAGTGACCGCTTAATACAGGCTGATCGCTAAATACAGATTGTACAAAATACAGGTCAGAACACAGTGAAAATGCCATTTTATATCACAGTGAAATGACGTAGTGTACAGCTTACCCATAAAAGCGCACAAAAAATCACTTACTCGGTTAAAAGTAACTGCAACAATAACATGGTTTCAGAAAAATAGAACATAGAAAGGGACTAGCAAAACAGTAACGCCAAGTTCATGCGGCCGGTATTACAGCCGTTCGTTAGAAACAGACACTGTACTCCTAATCTTTTGAGTCTTGTCTTTTAAACCTATTTGTCCTAAGAAGAAAAATAATTAGATATCAATGCTCTTTGCGTCTTATGCTTTTTGTTTCCTGTCGAGTTGCACTTGGGCCTCTTTTATTGTTTCTGTCTTATTGATCATGACTGTTGTTGTATCTTTGTTCGCTTTTTTTGAGGTTAATAGCAGAGTTGTTTTTCAACTCTTTTAGAGGTATGACCTCATCGCATTGGAAGGCTACCATGCGACGGGACCTAAGAAGCCACATGGGGAGTCCGTGCAGGTTTCCTGATTGGATTGAAAATTGTGAAAATTGGCAGGAATGTTCTGCGATATCTCGTTAAAGATTCCATCTTGGAAATCAACACTCACTAGAAGTCGACCGAGACGTTTCAGTACAGACACACAAAAGGGAAAATCACTCATGTATGTCATTACGTTTTTATTAAGCTGATTGGACTGAAAATTCTGAAAATTGGCAGAAATGTTCTGCGATACCTCGTTTTAAAAATGGTTGTCCGGCTTTCCTTCATTTCGTTTCTGTCACAAACTTATTGTGTTTCTTCTATACAAAAATACGTATAAAGGGAAAGTTACACACATCTGAAAAATCAGCAACACCATTTTGGACCGGGTGGAGGGGGGGGGGGGGGGGGGGGTGGAGGGTACTCCCATATATGAGCTATATAGGTATGTGCCGCTGTGAAGAGTATGGTTTTCAGGCAGTTTAGTCTGGGATAGGGTATAGTTATCAGAGATTTTTGGTCTAGAATAGGATATCATTTTCCGCGAAACTGATCAGTTGCGTGAAGAATTTAGTCTAGACAAGGTTTACTAGCAAATGGCAATTAAAAATCGGCACGGCGGGCAGTACGGCATTTTTACTGACCCCTGTTAAGGTAGGCTAATTTGGCCAAATTTGGACACGTTTTAAGAGGTTTATTTTCAAAGATAAGTTAAGGTTAACAGAGGCATTTTACTATTACTTATTGTTTACTTCTTATAGTTCCAGAAAAAAAAAAGTTCGGGGGAGAGCTATTATGGAATGTGTGGAATTCAAGAAGATAAGTGGAGTGGTCATCCCCCCCCCCCCCCGAAATTGTTTAATTGCTCAATTCTGGACAAGGATTCATTATTTCACTTTGAAATTTGGGACACAATTAGTATATCCAAAAATGCGACTTTACAACGCACTGCACTTTGTTCTTTTGCATTTCCATTCTTTTATGGCGAAAATTATAAAATTTTAACAAAGCGAAATGTGAGATCCTTTTGTTCGAGAACTATTCCAACTTAGAGTGTGCACTGCGGCAAAAAGTTTCCTTTCTCCATGTAGTTTTGCCCTGCCAAGTTTCAAACCTAGGCGATATATATTTCAGAAGTAAGGTTAACGAATGTAGGGTCCTATCACGACTTGTCTTCTTTTTCTGACCATTTTTTCGGCCATAAACGTGAGAAAAATCCACACTTACGAACGATTCCTCGCCATTTTGACGGCGGCCATGTTTTTGTGTCCACAGTAACTTTTTACAGCGGTAAAGCACAAAATCTTCTCCCAAATATGGCGTTATTGACCATTTTTGTGGGTCTGTTTTTCCCGCGAAACCAATCAGAGGGTGCCATAACGAGTTCACCTAGCAACGACACCTCGCTCGCCATAATTACTGCGTGTTGACAGCTGGACGCCGTTCGAATTCCTTTGTTTGAGACTCGCTCGGTAGACGATTTGGAAAGAAAATAGTGCATGGTTCAATTCCTACAGTTACCCGGGAACACCCCCGGAAATTTGCTATTTTTTCTTCACTTGGCGTCCTATTCCCCACCCCCGGGCACAAAGAAAGAGGTGATTCCCCACCCCCGGTACACTCAAAAGCAGGCTGCACCATTTCTTAAGAAGACAGAAATATTTATTAGATAAATCCGCCGAACAGTTTACAAAATAGTCAAAATGCACATGGACTGGACTAGACTCGCATGGCTACAAATATCAGGAAGCATTTCTTCCATTGTTTTTCTTCCTTGCTCGTGTTTCTTTGGCTTTTATCACTTCAAATACAGGCTTTAACTTTGCCAAATTGTTTTCTTTCAGCCAATTACTAACAAATTGTAAGGATTTCCCAGCAAAGAAGTCCGCTTGTTGAGCTATGTCGTCTGCTATGTGCTTCGACGAAATTTTCGCCCCATAATTCCTTGCGCACCTAGATTATCCCCAACCATACCCCCGGGACAAGAATACTTGCAAAATTCCCCACCCCCGGGCCACAAGGGCCGACTTTGTCCCGGGGGTTTCCCGGGAGGGAGATGGTAACTGCAGGAATTGAACCATGCATAACACAGAGGTTTAGAGAAGTTTATTTATCAAAGAAAGCATTATATATGGAGAAGTTTATTTATCAAAGAAAGAGTTATATTTATTTATGGCCGGTAGCGATCTGAAGGACTTGTCGAGAAGTCTTCACGAAGCTCGTGGCTCAGGAAGCGCTTCAAGAATTCGGCTGAATGCTGCTGGACTTGAAGAAGCTTGGTGCAAAATTGTTACTCGCGAATGTGGGAATCGAGTGCACTTTACTTACGTCGATCCAGATGGTCGTAAATTCAAGAGCTCGAAAGACGTAGAACGCAAACTGGAGGCTGATGGAAGTTAAAAGGTTCGTGACAGGCCTACACAGACTCCCCTCTGTGGTTTTGTGGTTGCGACCGCGTTATGCCGAGCCTTCAAGTTTCGCTTTGACTAGTGTGTCTTTAAGCGATTTTCCTTTTTTGTAGGATATGATGGGAGGCATTTTATATATGGTTTTCAGCAAAGGCTGATTTTTAATAAAACTCAACTCGGGCATTTTGGACGGCAATCTCCAAATTGCAATATATCTGTCCAAATTGTAATATATATGTCCAAATTGCAATATATATGTCCACAGTTTACAAAATATATAAAACGATTTGATAAAAAAGCAAGGCTGATAAACGGTACGGAAACGACTATATTTGTAAAAAATCCAATATTTCGAAAGGCACAGCCTTTCTTCTTCAGGGTCTTACAGATAATAACTCGTAAGGCAAAAAAACGTTACAATTTGAATTTAAAAGGGGGCGGGGGATTAAATATGATACTATGACAGCATAAACTGAAGTGACAAAGTAAATGTAAATAACCGTAAATAACTAAGCAATATAGGGGTAAGAAAAACATGCAACACAATACTACAGTAAATATAAGTAATGGAAACTGAGAAAAGATGTCATGTTTCATCTCTTCTATTTAAACCTAAAGGTTCAAGGGTCTGACCTCTCTCAATAAGATATGCTTCTCTTGCTTTACGTACACCGTCACGATTAGTTTTAACGAGTTCAACTTATCCCTCTTGAACTCGTTAAAACTAATCCCTCTTGAACTCGTTAAAACTAATCGTGACGGTGTACGTAAAGCAAGAGAAGCATATCTTATTGAGAGAGGTCAGACCCTTGAACCTTTAGGTTTAAATAGAAGAGATGAAACATGACATCTTTTCTCAGTTTCCATTACTTATATTTACTGTAGTATTGTGTTGCATGTTTTTCTTACCCCTATATTGCTTAGTTATTTACGGTTATTTACATTTACTTTGTCACTTCAGTTTATGCTGTCATAGTATCATATTTAATCCCCCGCCCCCTTTTAAATTCAAATTGTAACGTTTTTTTGCCTTACGAGTTATTATCTGTAAGACCCTGAAGAAGAAAGGCTGTGCCTTTCGAAATATTGGATTTTTTACAAATATAGTCGTTTCCGTACCGTTTATCAGCCTTGCTTTTTTATCAAATCGTTTTATTATTTTATTGCTGATTAGATCCTTTACTACAGGATCCGGTGCTTCTATCTCGTTACGGTGGTCTTTGCAAATACAGTTACTTGTTTACAAAATATATGTCCACAGTTTACAAAATATATGTCCAAGCCGATGATGTAATTTTCGACATATATTGCGGATACAGTTTCGACATATATATATATCGGCGTGCAAACTCATGCAAATGAGCTGACCCGCATCCCGCGAAGAATGAAAGCGAGACTGTACCAAGCACCAACAACATGGCGGCAATGGAAGAAGACAGAATTCAGCGCATCCTGAGAGAAATTGTGAGTTCAGAGATAAGGGTAACGGGGTCAGGTTCTTCAATTCAACAGGATTCCAGCAACAACCAGGGACCGCGCGAGGTTATTTGAAGTGGGGGGGGGGGGGGGGGGTAGACGAAAATGTAAGAATTAGCGCACCATGTGGTGTTTGGGGGGGGGGGGAGTCTCGGGGAATGCTCCCCGAGAAAAATTGACATTTGGAACTTCTGAAATGGCTAGAATTAAAAATGCGTCAAAAACTCTCACCCAGATAATAACACGTTTAATAATAGCGTAAATTTTAAAATATTACTAAATCGACTTTAAAGCGCGCTTGTTTTCTTTTGGATTAACGAATCAAGTACTACAGGCTGGCCCTCACATTTGACCAGCAACTGACATGAAGATAAATATTTAAATGAACACATTCTTAAGCTAAGCGGCTAACATTTGGTTTTCGTTACCAATTTTCAACACAAGAAACGCTTTACCAAACAATAACTGAGTTTCACACGGACATTTGTATGTCTGATTCCTTGAAGGTACCAAAGTTTCGTTTACGCTTATATCCCTGCATTAAGTTACAAATTCATTGGCAACAGATATGAGGCAAAGTTTGTCAGTTCTCTGTTTGAATTGTGGGCGTTAAGTATTGTTAGATTGCTAAACCTTGCTTGTGTCATTGTCGAGCGAAGCCACGTATTTAGTCTTCGAGCAGCAGAAAACGATCGATCTTTCGCCTGCTGCGCTGGTTGCCGGATTCACAAGAATCAGTTTACAACTTTACATGATGGTTATGATTTCACTAATCATGTTCTTCACAGGTTCAGGCAACTTCTTAGACTTTACTAAGATGTCATCGAAACGGGTAAATTCCGCGTCCTTCAGTAACACTTTGAAGATTTCCAGTTGAGCATTTAACGCTCAAAACGAACATCATCTCGGTAATTTGTTTCAAGAAACTTTTTTTTTTGAGTGTTGATTTGATTCGGATTATTTAATGATTTGCTCAGTCTGTGTACAATACCCGAACGACTCATTTCACGACGCTTAGAATCTGTTCACACATGAACTCACGGTCACACAACTTCTCATTCAAAGACGGACTATTTAAAATAAATACAAGACTAATTAGCAAGTTACAATTACACTAGTACTCATTGGTTACTGCTGGGTTGCTAAGGAGATAAAAAGTCACGGGACTAAATAACCAGGACTGTGAATTTAGCTGCTTCTTCTCTTAAGACCTCAAGGACTCAGTCAAAAAACTATGGTTTCCTATAGAAAACTAAAACGAGAAACGCTTTCAAACTTTCATAGTTTCATCTCATACACTAAACACACATTTTGGCGTAAATTTTAGATTGAGAAATTAAACTTTTATAAGATTAATTGAGGAACTTATGGATGGGCTCATACACATGCAAAGTCAAAAGTTCGAAATGTTTTTCTGATTTACTCAAAATTGGCTTGACAAAAGTTTCTAATTTTTAGATATTTTGTTTGCCATTTGTCATAGTTTATTGTAATAGTTTTGATTTTCCTAGATACCATCGCAATCGCTTGGAATTTAGACTCAAGTGATTTCAATATTTCTCGTTTAGAGTGGTTTTACTTCACCCGTGAAATAGATAGTAGGATTTTACGCCGTAGTACTTCGTATCAGTTTCTATTATCCTCAGATATTAGAGCGATTACAGTTAACCCGTGAAATAGTTAGTAGAATAGTACGCACTATTAGACAATAATTCCATTGTTTTCTTTTGTTTAATTTGGACTATCACACACTTATTGTTAGATTGTGTTTCACGCGGGTTAACTGTAATCACTCTATCAAGGTCTAGCGCTAGTGTAATAGATAGTGATACACACTAATAGTTTCTGTTTCACAGTTGAAGTAAAATCACTCTGACTATCTCCGCAATTTTAAATGCGATTTACAAAATTGTTACACTCTTATAAACTTCAAACTATGTATAATAAGTTGTGTAAGATTCATTCTAATTCAATAAAGGAAAGTTAGTTAAACGGCCGCTCAAAAATGGTCGGTGCGGCTACACGGAAACTGGTGGAGGGAAACACCTTAATATGCATAGATGGCAAACCCAGCTGATTTCCTCTGGCTCTTAAAGCCATCTTGTTAATGCGCTAGAACGTGAGGTTAACAAAAAAAAAACAACAAACAAACAAACAAGAATCTGAATAGTGCCTGGCAAAATATGTTGTTCTTCCTAATTGACATTAGATTCGACATATGTGAAGAGGCCGATAATTAAATAACCTCGTTCCCAGAGCGAAAAACCGTAAGAACGAGGTTGCTAATTCGATTGCATTGTACAGTGGATTTACTTTTGCGCAAAATTAACGCTAATGTCCTTTTTTAGTAGTCATCAATAGCTTTCCGTTTTATTCCTAAGATTAAATAAACAACAACATTTAGAACAACAGAAAAGTCTATCCGATAAGAGAAATAAAGTGGAAATCTATTCAGTGGTTACGAAAATAAACAATCCAATAGAAAATGGTGACAATACAGAAAAGAGATACTTACCAATTGTATGATCTCTTTCTATAGAAAGACCTAGATCGAAAATTGCTCCATACGTGTGAATAAGCGCGACATCGCACTTTTGGACTCGCACCGCTGAAACTCAAGTGAAATAAGGCGTCTCCGTCTCCGTTTTCATAACGGTTACTTAACGGAAACGTGAATTTCCGTAAGCGGAAATTTAACTATCCGTTGCGGGAAACACGAGTATGCGTTACTGTTTCAGTCGCGTTACGGGATGACCCTAATAACGGCTGAGAAGAAGAGTCAAAAAATCTCCTGTCGAGAAAAGAGAGACTACTTGAAGTTTACCTTTTCTCTTAGGCGATCATCTCTCCTGACATTGTCGGTTGGTATCTTAGAGGTTCGACTGTAGTGTGAATATATCAATTTGATGAACGTGAACTGAATTTATCGACATATCGTTTTTTTGCAGAAAATGTTGCAAGCAAAGCGTGTGTGCGTGATTGGCGCAGGGCCCAGTGGAATGTCTGTTTTGTATCAGTTTGATCAACTGAGAAAACAAGGAAAAAACATTCCAGAGATTGTGTGCTATGATGCGCAGTCTGATTGGGGCGGTCTATGGAAATACTCATGGCGAACTGGTAAGGAATTCTCCACTGTATACTTTTTTTAACCCTTTGTATCGTGACCTTCTTTAATTTTTCCTCGCCTGGTTTTGGTTGATGCCAAATGTTGATCCTCAAAGTGTTTACATATTGGTTACAACCACATAATTTACCCATCAAATGAAACCTTAAGAGTCCCTCTTTCATTATAAAGTAAAAAGCATTGAGTGGAATCGACCACAACATTTTTCAAAGGAAAACAAATTAGCAATAAAGGTAATTTTTCATTGCAAAAAAATACAATTTTTGAAAGGAAATGTTCTGTAACATTCACATGACACTGAATGACTACAAGACGAACTAAATCTATTACATTACTAGATTTATTAGCTTTCATTTGACACCTCAGGCTCAATTCCAGGTCTACTATGAGACCTACAAGCAGTAAGCACAAACCATACACTCTGGTGGTTATAATGAATATGGCGGACAATGTCAGTCTGAGAGTGTCCATGAAATTCCCCATATACATAGCACAAACGTTCAGCTTTAAATATCAAGTGCAAGAATGCGGAAGGGGTGATTTGTTTTGCAACATTCTCGCCATTTTCAGCCAACACAATAGAAGCCAAACACAAATTTCTCATAAAATATAACAACAGGGTTCCAAGCCTTCGTCTCATCAAGGTCGTCTTCATACCCATGTGAAGAAAATTCAATTTATAGACTGATTTTTGTTCATCATCTCCTCCGATCGAGTAGTTCCACCTCGTCACAACTTTCGCATCACTTTCTTTGAGCAACTTTGGCAAAATCTCTTGAATTGCTAGATCGTCCTGCCCTGATCCTCCTTCCGACTTTTTAAATGGCTGATTCCATCGCTTTCCAAACATTTCTTCGCTGAAAATCACCTTCAAAAGCTCGCCATTAGCAAAAACTCCGAACCAAAACAGGCCATGTGGTTTAGGGCTCTCAATTAGCAATCGTATAAGCCCCTCTATTCCTGGTGGGAATAGAGGGGCTTATATGTGTAACTAGGATACAAAGGGTTAACCCTCAGTTTGACTTCTTGTAGTAGCCAAGTTCAAAATTGCTTGCTTTTTAAAGTGGCCTGACTTTAGGATTCCATCCAACCTCGTCCCCAGGGCTCTCCGTTTTCAACATTTTCTTTCAACATTGTTCGGAAACGTGTCAACAATCAATGTTCTGACCAATGAGATTATCGTATCCAACTTCAATAGGCTAACGTCTATGGGCCTAATATCAACCCTCCCACTCCCCAACCTTGCTTGTGGCCCTATTTCCCATAAAGGATCCTGTTCACAGACTCGATTCCCCCTTCTAGTAGACGCAATTGTTGCACGCTAGTATGGTTCTCGGGATATCCATCGACTCTCCGTAACAGGTAATCATCTCTATCTTTTTAGGAATTAATGAGTACGGAGAACCAGAGCATGGAAGCATGTACCAGGGCTTGTGGTCAAATGGCCCCAAGGAGTGCTTGGAATTTCCAGACTACACCTTTGAGGACCATTATGGAAAACCCATCCCCTCGTTCCCACCAAGAGAAGTTCTTTTTGATTATCTGAAGGGTGAGTAGCTGGAGTAGGGTATTTCAGTACTTTTAAATTATTTTTTTGGGAATGAAGTGTGTCAGGCAATGCATAGTTAAAATCAAATATCTTTTCCTATTCTTTTTTCTACCAACGCTCACCCCAACACTGGGAGTACTGAAATGCATCCAAGAGACAAAACGGATTGTTCAAAGCCAGAATGACGAACTAAACAGACGTTCTGTTTTGAATATTTTTCAATGAGGAAGCGTTAAAAAACGCAATAACGTTTGAAACCCCATCATGAACACCAACTGGAAGTTGTAATTTCTCTTTGTTAGCACGTTTCTGCTCCTCGTCATGGACACAAACTTTTAACCCTTTCACTCCCAAGAGTGCCAAATATCAAAATTCAAGAAAAATACCAAATTTCATTTTGCAAAATATCGAAAAACAAATGGTACGATACAAAAGCACTGCCAAAGAGGTTTCATTTGAATGGTTACACCATTCGCCATTCGACCATAGACTCAAAAGTAAGAACTACACTTCATGTCTCCGGAATTGACTCTGAGAGTGAAAGGGTTAACTATTTGTGTTAATGGCTGAGTGTGTATTGTCGTGATGTCTACTCCACATGCAAAACAACGTTCGGTTGCAGTTTGTTACGTCCACGTCGTCAAAAATCTCTTTGCTTAACTCAGTTCAAGTTCCCCTTAAATAAAAAGTGAAATGCATTGATTGATTACTGTCTAACTTTTTCTTTCGCAGGTCGTTGGTCCAAAGGCAATCTTCGTCCTTGGATTACTTTCAACCACCTTGTTCAACGCGTGACCTACAACGATTCCACCGACGACTTTTCAGTGGTTGTCAAAAACCTTCCCGAGGACAAGGCTCTTCCGGCTGAGAGATTTGACTATATCGTTGTATGTCCTGGGGTCTTCTCTGTTCCCAAAACGCCTTCGTTCCCTGGAATTGACCAATTCCCTGGGCGCGTTATCCACTCGCACGACTTCAGGAATGCCATTCAGTTTAAAGGGAGAAGACTCCTGGTGATTGGTTCCAGCTATTCTGCAGAAGACCTCGCTATCCAATGCCTGAAGTTCGGTGCTAAAAATATTGTTTGCTGTTGGCGAACAAAGTCAATGGGTTTTAAGTGGCCCCCTCAGATACAAGAGAAGCCATTATTAACCAAGGTAGAAGGCAACACCGTCCATTTTAAAGATGACACCACGGCAGAAGTCGATGACATCATACTGTGCACTGGATATCACTATTCCTTCCCGTTCCTAGAAGAGCGCTTGCGTCTGAAGAGCAACAATGTTTTGTTCCCAGAGGGACTCTACAAGGCCACTCTTTGGACCAAGGGTGGGAATAACAAGGTTCTGTACATCGGCGCGTTGGACCAGTACTATACCTATACCATTTTTGACGCACAAGCAAAGTGGGCTGTGAATTACATCACAGGAGAACTTAAACTCCCGGATAAGGAAACAATGGAAGACGACTGCAAAACGTGGATTGCCAAGTAATTGTCTGTTATGGGTTAATGGAGCAGTTTTCAACTGAGGGTCGAAAGTCATTTGCATTTGATTTGATGATTAGCTAAAAGAACTTGCACCCCCTTTACGAACAACGACAATATTATTTCACACTTTCCAATTACAACAGTACATACAATTTCAGTTAATTAATTAAAGTAAGAAATAAAGATACTTACCCACCGCTAGTAGCAAAAAACGATAATCGAGGCGGGGGAAAGATTAATTCAGTGCAAAACCTAAAATATAGTACATCAAATAATGTTTTCAACCAAACGTTAACAGAAGTAAAAACTAAACCGCACGCACCTTTTATCCCACTTGACGCAGGCTATTGAATTCTTTGGATTGTCGGCCTCTGTTATATTGGCCAGAGTGATTGCTTCGTATTTTTGTGTTACGACACTCAGTTAAAACCCGTTCTAATAACTCACTGCATGAATTCTCTGAAATAAGTCAGACAAGAAGAGACCCTTTTGAAGACTAGTAAATATAACCATCTGGTGGGATTAAGGCCTGCGAAGAGAACACGCATTAGCCCACGCCACTGCAACTCTGTTTTCCTGTTGTGTCGTTTTGTGTTTATTTTTCGCTCTCTTTACTGTCTCTTTTTCTCTCCTTTTGTTTAATCGTTTTGCCTTTGGCCTTTTATTCTTCTTTCTTCCTGGTGGAAAGAAGTTTTAATTCCGATAAAAGTACAATTACAGTAAATGTTTAGGATTTTTTTTACTGATCAAGAAGCGTGTAATACGAAAGAGACGAGAGCGCAAGAAAAGCCTTTGGTTCCCACGGTAGATTGCCTCCAAGCAATGTGGAAAGGCCTTTGCTCCAATTTGATTTGTTGGTTTTGTTTTATTTGTTTCTCCAGAAATCATGAGTGTAAAAACGGCAGCGATGAAATCGATTTCCAGACTGCTCATCTCGCTGACCTTGTCAAGGAATCAAACTATGGCCACGACCTGGACACCGGGGACATGTTCCACGACTGGCACCATCACAAGGATGAAGACATCACTACGTACAGAGATAAATCATTCGCAAGCAAGTTCACTGGAAATAAGTCCCCACTGCTTCGCACTCCATTCATGCAAGAGTTTGACGATTCCTTGCAGAGCTTTACCAGTAACTAAACAGTGAAACTATTTCTTTGACAGTTTAGGCTGCGTTTTTTATGGGAGGGGGCGGGGGGGATGCAAAACCAGATTTATGGATAGATATCAACTCGTGAAAGAAACAACACGGTGGAAGGGACGAGCAAACTTACGTGCTCTTCTAAAATTCTTTTCTACAAAAAATGAACATTCCATTTTGGATTTTATCTGATGATTCGAATCGGAAAACTAGAATTATCAGGATACATAATCGAGAATTTCTTGATTGATAATGAGAATTTTTAATAATCCAGATTCGAATGCCCACTCACACCCAAAAAACCCAATAACATTCTTGTCACATCAATTGTCTAATTGTCTGATTGCTGAGAAATCATGGAAGTCTGGAAATCAATTATTTGATGGTCTTGTACTGAAATTTTATAGTCTAGTATGTTTGCACGTTGTGCAAGCATACTTAAGCGGACACCAAACCGCGGTCCAGGCGATTTAACCTCTCCAACACTATATTTTTAACCTCCCGTAAGCGGATACCTCCCGTAGGCGGATACGGACACCTATTCCGGGTCCACAGAGTCTAAAATAACCTCCTGTAAGCGGTATCAAGAAAATTTCTAACAAAATAGGTTCGATCGGTTTAAAGGTTTTAATTGTGCTTGATCTACTGAAACAAAAGTGTGAGTTACATGTAGGTAACTGGTCATTTCGATTCCAAGGTGTCGGATAGATCAGGGAACCGCGAAAGCAAACACTCGTCGATTGTGTCTTTTCACGTACCACAGCTTCTCAGTCCACATTAACGGGACGTCCGTATTAACGGGGTGTCCGTATTAACAGGGTGTTCGTATTAACGGGGTGTCTGTATTAACGAGGTGTCCGTATTAACGGGGTGTCCGTATTAACAGGGTGTCCGTATTAACGGGGTGTTCGTAATAGCGGGGTGTCCGTATTAACGGGGTGTCCGTATTAACGGGGTGTTCGTATTAAGGGGGTGTCCGTATTAACAGGGTGTCCGTATTAACGGGGTGTCCGTATTAACGGGGTGTTCGTATTAACGGGGTGTTCGTATTAACGGGGTGTCTGTATTAACGGGGTGACCGTATTAACGGGGTGACCGTATTAACGGGGTGTCCGTATTAAGCGGGTTCCTGAATTTAAGTGTTTTATTGTTTTTAGGAAAAATACAGTAAATTACTGAATTAAACCCCACCGAGAAGCTTGCAACTGATTTAGCAAACGGCACTGGTTTAATTAACTGTGTTACTGTAGCTAAAAATTAACGAACCAAAGTCAGTGAATGCGCTATAGTTTGTCTCTGGCTCTGTCTCTGAGTGCGTACGATGGGCTCGCCATAATCATTTACATATAAATCTGTACCTACAATCTTGGACATTTCAAATGAAAAATGAAAAATTAAGAGACGCCAAGACCCTTGTTTCAAAATCCGAGACCGAGACCGCAGCTACGTTACAAAATCCGAGCCCGAGACCCAATGCGGGAAAAAACCGAGCCCGAGAGTTAGTGCCAAAAATATCCGATTCACTTATCAAACAACAAACAAGAATGCTTGACAAAAGTATCCGAGACTCCGAGACCTCGAAAAAAAAAATCCGAGACTCCGAGACAGAAAAAGCACCAGCCAAACGAGACTTTGAGACTTAAAACAAAAACTGCCGAGATTTCGAGACCGGACCAAAATTTTCCGAGACCCACGATTTTAAAGGTACCATTCGCCACCCCTTAATTTGCAACCTTCGAATTCATTCCCCATTTTTCATAATATGCAAGTCCACCAAACACAGAATATTTTTATAGCATGCACGAGTCACATAGAAAGTTTCCTTTGTCAGTCACCAAGCTTTGAATTTTAAACCTGAGTTCGCATCCCAAGACCGTCAAACTCTAGATTTTTTTTTTGTAGAGCGCGCGTATGACAAAATATACTTTTCGTAATTACAGTCAAACCGGATGTTCTTTTGCGTGCAAATTTGCAAACGTCCGCCGCAACATTGGTATTTTGATTGACAGTTTGCTTCGAGCAAGTTGGAAGTTACGCGAGCAAGTTGCAACTTTCGCGAGCAAGTTGCAACTTTCGCGAGCAAGTTCCTATTTCAAACTTGTTGTCAGTTGCAAATTGCGAATTTTGTGAAAACACGTCCTTCTTTGGTTATGGCCCACGTACATCGCAATAATACCACCTCGGTTGAGAAAAGAGAGAGAATAATGGTCGTCTGGTGTAAAACAAGAACAACTCGCACGCATTGTTGGATTATCAAGGCAAACTGTATCCAATATTGTAAACAGATTTTTACAACACGAGACGTATTTTCCCGGTAAACCTGGCTGGAAGGAACGAACAGTTTCTACTCCTGACATCGTCTGACAGCAAGTTTGAAATAGGAACTTGTTCGCGAAAGTTGCAACTTGTTCGCACAACTTCCAACTTGCTCGGAGCAAACTGTCAATCAAGATCTTAATGTTGCGGCGGAAGTTTGCAAAGTTGCCCGCAAAAGAACATCCGGTTTGACTGTAACAACTTCGAATTCATTCTCACTTGTTTGTGTTTTCTACAGTATTTTAAAGACAACCAAATGCATGAATCTCTTTCATAGCCAACCTCATTCCCAGGGCTTCCCCTCTTAAAATTGGGAAGGGCGGGAAAATACCCTCTTTTCCTGCCCCTCCCACCCTGGGAAGCGCCCCTTCTAATTTTAAAAACTAGCAGTAATTTCCGGCGGAAATGAGCCCTTGAAAAAAACCAATAGGGGCGGCCATTTACCGTCTACCAAAAAATCTCAAATTTGTCTCCAACACGAACTTCGAACGCGATAACGTGGGAACGAGGTTGTTTCATAGCACGCGCGCAATGCCTAAAAATGTTCTTTTGTCAGTCATCAAACGTTTAATTAACATAAGTTCGCACTTTCATTCTCAATGTTTGTTGATTTCCTTTCCAAGACCGCCAAACTCAATAATTATTTTACTTTTCGTAATTTAAAACCTTCGAATTAACAACCTTCGAATTAATTGTCACTTGTTTGTGTGTTCAAGTTTCCGTCTACCGAAAGTAGGAATCTCTTTCATGGCACACGCGCAAGGCCTAAAAATATTCGTTTGTCAGTCACCAAACTTTTAATTAACATATAAACTTCGCACTTTCATTCTCAATTGTCTGATGATTGCCATTATACTCCAAGACCGCCATACTCTAGAATTTTTTTTTTGTAGAGCGCGGGTGTGACAAAAATATACTTTTCTTAATTAAAAAACCTTAGAATTAACAACCTTCGTATTCATTCTCACTTGTTTGTGTGTTTTCTATTTTAAAGAGGGGGGTGAATAGGTTCGCGGATCGGCGGATTTGGCCTTGAAAAGTGCACAGATTTGAAAATTACCGCGGATCGCGGATCAGCCGAAAATTATGGCCCGGATTCCGAACAGTTCGGATTGTGGATCTGATCATTTTATAAAATGTTTTGGTCGGCCTTGGACGGTATGTCGGTGTTTTGTCGACTACTTTTTTTTTTCAGTCTCACCAGCAAAGGCAGAAAACTTCAAGTAAAATCTAAATACTGCAAATCCTAAAAATGTTCTTTTGTCAGTCAGCAAAGTTATAAAGTCATTTTCAAGTGTCTGTTGATTCCCTTTCAACTCTAGTACTGAGCGAGAAACAATGCTAAAGCGCACTAATAGGCCATTTCCGAGTTGCCTTTAGCCTTTCTATCAAAGCGACGCTAGGTGCGAAACCTTTCATATGAAAATGAGTTTTCATTCACATGCAAATAAGTTTTATTTGCATGCGAATAAAAACTCATTTTCATATGAAAGGTTTCGCACCTAGCCTAACTTTGATAGAGAGGCAAATGGCCTATTATACTGACTCTATACTCTCATTGGTCCACGATATGCATTACCATTTTCTCGAAAGCCGGTAATTAAGGCAAACCTTGCTTGCTGTCACATTCGAAATTATAACTACACACCTTCCATGCCGTGGTGGTGAGCCTTTTATCTCTTCAGCTGGGGATGTGGAAGTCGCTCTTGCTAAGTTTAGCTTTTTGCCAAACACTGGGGCTAACAGTGCGAGATGGATCAGTGGATTCTTTGGCACGGTGGCCACGAGATACGTACGGTGAGTCAGTCCGGCGATTGTCACAGTTTTGATGTATTTGATTGTCACAATTTTGAATTGTTCGATTTGTCTCATTTGTCATAATGTTCCAGTCATGCACATGCACGCAATCGTCTACTGGCCGATGATAGGTAATAAAAACTCGTGTTGCATGGTAGATTTTGGTGTCGGCGAAGAGTGGTAGATATATTTATTTTTCACATGGCTCGGTTTCCTTTGTTCTCGCAGGGGATTATTTCGAATATTCCCCGCCAATAATAAACTGTCTGAAAAGCTGGTGGCGGCTTTTGATTGTAACAGGGGAGTGCGGGGCTGAGTTATTCCCCTGCAGTCATTCCCCTCGACTTATTCCCCTCATAATAGAATAATATAAACGGGAAGACAAAATAGGGCATAACAAGGAAAACACTCTAGCATCGGTCAATATTTTTTGTTTACATAAAAAGACAACTTCATCAATCTTATTCCTACGTAATTAACTTGCCAGTCGCGACCAAAAAGCGAAATGTTAATAACATAGGCCCGGTTCAAACGTCGAACTTCACATGTGCCGAACCTAATGCAAATGAGAAAAATCTATTGTTCTTGCTCATTTGCATTAGGTTCGGCACATGTGAAGTTCGACGTTTGAACCGGGCCTTATTCGATGGTATCGTACCTCGATTCAGGTTTCGGGTCTTCAGTAATGTATGGTGCTTCGTTTTACGCTTGAGCCTGAATGTGTTTCCGCCGGTTTCCCTTGGAAAAAAACACCGCAACCACTCCATTGAGCTTCGAAAGATGAAGGCGGGCAGTTGGGCCATGGCGAGACCACGAGTACTGTTTATATATTTTCTTCTCTCTCTCTCCCTCCTTCTACTCATATCGAAGCAACGTGCTCAATGCAAATTTGGCAAAAGCAAAACATGTTTACGGGCCGATTCACACTGTGACATAAGCATAAGCATAAGCGCAAGCATAAGCATAAGCATAAGAAGAACAAACCACTTGTTTTTCTTATGTTGTCCTCACTAGGAATCACCGCGACATGAGCATAAGCATATCAAAACCTTCCGTTCTTCTTATGCTTATGCTTATGCTTATGTCGCGATGATTCCTAGTGAGGACAACATAAGAAAAACAAGTGGTTTGTTCTTCTTATGCTTATGCTTATGCTTATGCTTATGCTTATGTTGCTGCTGTCCTCACTAGCGTTATGCTCATGCTTATGCTTATGCGTTAGTGAGAACCGTGATCCCAATGCGACCTTGCGGAATCATGCTTTTTTGCATTTGAATTGAACGAAATGTTATTCTCCGAAAAATTTAATAGTTTCTTTGTTTTAGAAAACCTCACCAATGTGTAAAATAAGCATTTTATCGGCCTTTCACTCGGGGATATCAGATTTATTCACCTCTGGTTCCGCCCTCTGGCTACGCCCTCGGGCGGAAAGTTGCTCGCCAAATATCCGCCACTAATCAATTTGAAATGTGAAGACGCACTAGAGTAGATAACCCGCAATTAATTAATTAAAATTAACTGGTTAAACAAAATTCCTGATGCGGCCGCGTATTTTTGGCGTTCGCCGAATTTTAACCGTGTTAGCGGTTTCCATGGAAATTAATTAAAGAACAATAGATTTTTAAAACGGGTTAGGTTTATTTAAACCACCTCGCCAGGTAGTTCAGTGCAGGTTAATTTTCTCGATCTGTCAATCATCTTCGCTCACGCGGTAATTTTTGGCTTCCTGTTGAATTCGTAGACCTTCGTAGGGACGACTTTCAAGGAAAACCGTCGTGTGTTTATGTTCTCTATGAAACCTGTAATTTGATCATTTGACGATGTCGTTTGTTGTAAAATACACGTACAGAGGCATTGTTTTCACTCATTAATCATATTATTTTGTTCCGCTCTCGCTAGCATGGCAAATCATTAATGATAACATGATCTCTCACGTTCAAAGTTCAACCTTCTGAAGTGCGGCCGCTCAGAAAACTAAACTCGGTTACCGTTTTCATTACAAACACCTTTTGACCGAGTTATTTTTTTAAGGAATTTTAACCGGGTTACTTAAAAAATAACCCAGTTTAAAACTCACCAAGTGCGACTGCAGCCATTAAGGTCGCGGGGGACAGGTTCCGCTCATCAGTATGCATTTATGAAAATAGTATGCACGAAGTGCGACGGCTGATACCGAAAATGCGCGAAACATTCACGAATAGGCTCTGCATGTGTTTCTGCATCAATAATTGCACGTGCAAAGCGTGTCAACGCTTTGTTCTTTCCGCGTGAAGTGTTGACAATAGCCCGTGGATTAAAATTAGCAAAATTACCATATATATTTATTTTGTATTCGTGTTTGCTCGGGAAGCCTTCGGAAGCGTAAAAACAAGCAATTTTGTGTCCTAGAATTCAGCGCGGATAGAGAATTTCATGAGTTGATACTGCAGGGAGGTAAACTAGGTGTATTGTAGATTGTCATATATCTGACTCAAAATTTTTAAATAGGCTTTCAAAGGGAAGACATGAGGCTTCAAATTCTAACATGAACAATTTTACTCCTTTAAAAGCTAATAACTTTTAATTAAAGTTGAAATCAAAAAATCGGAGTCAGATATGACATAATAGACGTTTTAACGGATCAGTGAGTGGCGAAATCAACTTGCTTTGTGTTCTTCTCGAGGAGCAAACTTGGACACAAAACCACGTTTTAAAACAAACTAACTTTAGTGGCTTACAGCATTGACGCAAAGCGCGATCCCTTCAATAAAAAACACTCCTTATGCACTTCCATCATTCGCCAATATCTCTGTTAAATGTTAGCGAAATCGGCTTTCAAACGTTCACGATATTACATATAACGTTTTTCAAAGTGACACCCCTGCTAAATCGCTCGAAATGCAAAATGCTTTCATCTGTGACCTGGATGCAATTTCGCAACGGCAAACTTTTGGTCATAACTTCTTTGTTTTTTTTTTTTTACTCTATTGCAATTATAATTCTTTTAGGGCTGGTTCTCACTAGCGACGTAATCGGAAGCGGAGTCGGAGTCGGAAGCGTAAGGATCCTTACGTTCTAGTGGAAATCAGAAAACGGAGTCGCAATCGGAATCGGAAGCTCGACGGAATCGGAATCGGAAGGATCAGAAGGTTTCCTTTTTCTTCCGATTCCGCTTCTGCTTCTGTCGCTTACTAACCGCTTCCGTCGTTTTGATTTCCACTAGATCGTAAGGTTCTTACGATTCCGATTCCGGCTCACGATTCCGCTTACATCGCTTACGTCGCTAGTGGGAACCAAGCTTTAGTATCTCCTAATTGATGAAGCATGGATTAACAAATATAAACCGTTTTTCTTCGAAATAAATACAGGAGCCAAAATCTGGATTTGCGATTTGCGCAAACCCCTCATTTCATATTGAGGCCCTCCTAGAAAAATTGGTCCGTTTTGTTTGGCTCAAAATTTGCGAATCGACTTCCTTTGATCGATGGTGCCACTCAAATGAAAAAAAAAAACAATACAAGATCAAAGAAGAGTAGACACCGTTGACAGGCGAAAATTATTTCGAAGACGTCTTGATGGGGGTATAGATATATACTAGTAATTTCAATGTGAAAGTGAGTGCTGGCGAAGGGGGATAAAACAGTGGGAAGTGAATTGAACATTGGACAGCTCCGGTAAATTTTTTTCAACTTTTTAAGGGAAGGGGTTTAAAGGGTAAGTAGAGTAGGCTTTCCCTGGATGAGTTGTAAAAATTACTACAGCCAGTAATAATTGACAGAAATAACTTTTACAAAGGACAATTCAAGAGGGTTTTGTCTCAAGCTAATTGAAGATTTCATAATAGCTTCTTAAAAAACAAAACAAAAGTACATTGATTTACTAAGTATCTTTACTTACGGCTATTTGTTTACATTTTTAATAATTCATTGTTCAAGTTAGAGTTATATCTAAAAACATGACTCAACGGTCGAATCAGCCGGCCCAGCCGGCACAGATTTTGAATTATTTGCCTCCACGGGCGAAGAACTCGTCTGAATGTGCAACATGTCGTTGGATTTCAGAGTGAAACAATCATCTGATTTCACAGAATAGTTCGCTTCGACGAGCTATTGACATTTTGTCAATTCTTTCGCCTCAACGGGCGAAGAGCATGACTCAACGGTTGAATTATCCGCCACAAGCGGCACAGATTTTGAATTATTTGCCTCAACGGGCGAAGAACTCGTGTGAAAGTGCAACGAGTCGTTTGATTTTACAGTTGAGTGGTTCGCTTCCACGAGCGATGGACATTTTGAATTGCTTATAGCAAGCAATCGTTCGTGACCATGATGAATAATTTCACAAGCAAATGAAGACATTTAGCAAACATTTAGAAAATACGTACCTACTACTGCACCTCGAAAGCGAAAGCGTCTGCGTGACAGATTCTCACGTGGATTGTCGATTTTGACAGTTGTCGCGTTCGTTGTCACGGTTGATTGATTGCGTTGCGAAGCAAAATGGCAGACGTTGCTAGGCGACAGTAACAATAAGCCACTGCGCATGTACCCCATCTTACATCCGACAAAATTTTGGATTTTTTCCCCTATTGCCAAGAATAGTGTGCTGCCTCGCTAACGCTCGCCAGCAATGAGGGGTCATCTCCGCCAAAATCCTGTTTCAAATTCTGTTATGTAGAACCTGTATTTTTTATTACTTTACATCAAATTCTTTTCTCAAAACAGTAAAACTGAAATTGTACCGACAAAATAGAATTTAGGGAATCAGAACGGAATGTGAACCAGCAAAACAGAATTTAAAACATCGTAACACAACGGAACAGAAATTGGAGCAATAGAACGGAAATTGACGCTGTCCCTAATACTGTTCTGTTTTCCAACGAACCGAGTGGAACCTGGGTAAGAATCAGTTGCACATTATAATTTATGATGATTAAGTGTAAAATGGGGGTGGCAGGCCTGCACGACTCTTACCTCATGTTTTTAATGCCATTTGCTCCTTCTGAACGGGTATTTTACATTTAGCCGTTTGTTAAGGAGGATTTTTAGACTGAGTTTTAAAACCTTTCAAAAGCCGCATGCAACGGACTAGAGGTCAAGTCTGTCAGTTGTAGTTTCCCGTGGTGTTGCGCTTGTAGATTTTGACCTCATTTTAGCGTCCTTTTTTGCCTGGCGGTTGTTGTGTTGTTCTCGCCATTAATATTGGCATGTAGGTTTTTTATGTATTTGATAATGTATAAGGAGAAAGAAATTGGTTGATCAATTTTACCATGCATGTTGTTCTATGCTCACCTTGAATGTGTGAAGATTCAACGAAAAATGGCCTACAACAGTAACAGCAATTCACTTAGGTTTATAAAGCAGTTTTTCAACTGAGTGTAAAAAGTTATTACACAATTGCTTTGGTTTTTCATTGCTACGCTTTGTGATTGGCTAAAAAATCTCGCGCCACTTTCTTGACCAATCAGAAGTAAACCAAAACCAATCGTAACTTGCTCGCACGCTTTTCCCGCGCTTGGCGCCGCGACATGTATTTGCTTCGAGTTCTGATTGGTTCATTGGATTGTTTACGACGCTGTGATTGGTCAGAGTAATTACTTTGGTTTTGGTTTGACGACACTCAAATGAAAACTGCTGATAATACCCTGAAGAAGAAAGGCCGTGCCTTTCGAAATATTGGATAAATCTCATTATATTCCTTCACTGTCGAATCAGCCTTTCTTTTTTTCTTTATTGCTCTATGTCACTAGTATGAATAGGAACATAATGACATAAACATAGCGACATAAGGAAAGAAGTGAACTTTTCTTTATGCCGTTATATCCCTGTTCTTATGTCGTAACATGTCACTGGTGTGAAGCAGGCTTCAGGGGTAAAAATATATTTGAGCCCGACTATTATATTTGAGCCCGACTATTAAACGAGATTATAATACCTTTTCGAAAATTTCCGATGAGCATCCCCGTCATTTTTACAGGGAGATCCCCCTCCCCCTCCCCCTCCCGGGTGACACATACCCTGCATCAGATATTTCTCGCATTTTTTTGTTGTTGTTGCCACAATCGTTGAAGCTCAGAGAAGTAGAAGTCGCTTGGGGCTAATTACATGGCGAATTTGAACCCGGGTTGAAATTTCGTCGTGACTACATGACCGTTGACCGAACTGAGGCCGGGCGTTCCAACGCTAAAAGAATTCGACACACTCGCTGCAACGCCAGATCCCGGAGTTGAAAGCGTAGTCGGCAATTGAATGGACGGCACCGGCCCGGCAAAGGTATTAACGTAAGAAGGCACAATAAACTGATGCATACCTGAGCTTGAAGATGGAAGCGAGCCAGGCTGATTAGGAGAGAAACCCACGCCAGAAGTAAGGTGTGCAGAGCTCCGAGAGATCAGATCCGACATCGGAACGCCCCATTTCCAGTATTTACGGACACATTCTCACTCGCCTGGGTCGCGCTCGACGAACTCTGCGACGCGATTTCGGCAGCCTTGTCCGCCGCCAGCGAAGCTTTCACCGCTTGAACGATAGCAGCAAGAACCTCCGGAGAGGGTACAGCGGCCGAACCTTGGGTTTGATCCGCAGTTGAAGATCCAGCACTTGCGGCATCGTTTGTTGGAAGCGAATCCTGGCTATTTCTTGTCGAGCGAGGCATTATGTAAACCGAGAACACACCACAGCGAAAAACCAAACGTACTAAAGCGCAAAAAGCAAAGATCCGCAAAGATCGCTAAGATTTGACAAAGGATCCGCAAAGATCGCTAATGCTTGTGTGATCCGCAAAGATCAGCAAACTGAGCTGCAAACACGTGCAAGAGGCGAAACACCTAGCCGCCCCTTAAATATCCCAAAGCCACCCCGCATGAAGCATACTCGCAAGTAGCGCCACCGCTGACCCAACTTAATGTATCGAGTTTAACCTAGCCTAAATTGCATTTAGCCCCAATAAACCTTACCCTTTTATATACTGTTTTTAACAGAAAATGTTCCCCTCGATTAAATGCACAAAATAACGCGCGAGGATGAAGTGCCGCTTAACTCTTAAAATAAATCCATAAGAATAATAAGATTTTCAAATCTGTTGATATTGTGATTTTGCGGCCATTTATTAAAAAACATCTTCCAAGAGCGCCAAACATGTTGGCAAAATATGCGTCATGAAAATGTTCCTGGTACCTAATTTTTCGACATTTTTACCTGTCAATAGTCCAAATGAATCGGTATTTAGAAAATTACCATGCTCAGTTTGAAGGTCGAACTCGCAATGCTTCCCCTTAAGAAAATCGATAACCTATGTTATCTGTTCGGCCCAAATGCCACAAGATTTATGGACGAAATGAAGGACTTGTTAATCAACACCAATCCGGCCGATAAAATTCTAAAATTAATTTAAATCTTCGGAAGTTGTAGCCTGCATAACAGGCGTTATTGGGGGCGCTAAAGCGGGTTTTGGGGCGTGAGCGCGTAGCGCGAGACACGCACTTTTCTCGTTTGCGGCGGCCAGCTTGTTTAATTGAAAACACAAACACTGCGCATGCTCATGTTCACTTTTCAGCCCGGGCTGAAAATTAGATTGTATTTGCATGGCTCTTTCAGCCCGTTTAATAGCAGGACTGAAAATTCGAGCCCGGTTAGTTTAAATCGTGCTGGAAATATCTTACCGGGCTGAAACGTTCTTCGTGTAATCGCAAACGTAATTTTTTAGGAAGATTTTTTCAGGAAGCTGGGCTGAAATCTGAACCCGTATCTGTATGCTTTGCATTTCAGGTCCGAAGTCATCAACCAACAACGGTATTTGAACTGCATGCATAGAGAATCACGACTGTTCGGTCATGTTCTCGGTTCAGCAATACAAATTGTTTCTCAACATAACAGCCCGCGGTGCATTTTAGCTCCTACAACTGTAATGGTGAGATATTTCGATTCCAATTCGCTTCAAACAATGTTTGGAAATTTCCGAGCTTATTTTTAGAAGACATTTTCAGAAAATTACGCTCGTAAGTTTTCTCCAGATCGAGCGGTTTGCACTTTGGACAGTCTGGGAAGAGAACGCTGCTCTTGTCTCAATTATATTATTTTAAAATTTAAGTTCGCATATTCAAGAAAGCAACGCGTTACTTTTCAGTTCATTTCAAAATCGGCAACGATGTATTCATTATTTAGTATAACAACTAGATTCCCTTCCCTGTAGCAGGAGCGATATATGAATCGTGGGTTGTGAAGTATATACTTGAGCACTTGTTTGTGTGAGATCGAGAATAATTTTCGCTCGTCGAACAGGTTACAACAGAATCCATCTCAGTTCTACTAAACGCGATTACATGGAAAATTTTCAGCACGGTTGTCATGTAATCGCAAAGTTGATTTTTGTTGCGTTTATCAGGCGTGCCGAGTTCTCGGCAAACCGGGCCAGCTCGGCTCTTAATCCGGCTCCCCATCGCATATCATACATTGTAAACTAGACCTCCATTGAATTGAGCGGTCACCTCTATTAAGCGAACGCGGTCACCGTCTGGACTTTTCAATTGGCTAACTTTGTTGTATTTTACTTCCGTTTAACGGTCACCTAGTTATAATTAGATAATTAACAATGCGATATTTTGACACGGCGTTAAGCGAAGTATGTCCAATTTCTTTTAGCACTCACCAAACACAACATAATACATATAATCAGTGTATTTAGAATGCTATTCTGCATTAAAGTTATGAATTTGTAAATGGCAACCATATGATGTCGTAAATATTCAAAATGGCGGCGCCCATGCGATATTCAACTAAAATTTAATATTTTTTTCACTTTTATTTAAATAATTGTTAACATCATGACTGACCAATAACATCATAACTGACCAATGAAAACAACAATCAGAGACATGTACACCATCAACTTTAGAAAATACTATTCGCATTTACTACGAAGGTGGTAGAAACGTGAGTCATTGTAAGTTACGAAAAACAGGTTTTTCTAAGAACAAAACGTACCCGGACAATCACACTGTGTCATAATATTTTTTTTATAAGGAAAATTAACGATAAAAGCGTTTCATGACGTTAATCGTTAATTTTCCTTATAAAATGTTTATCGAAATCGCGTTCTTATCTTTTTTGTTTCAGGATACAAACTCTTCTTGTTTAATGAGGGCGAAGATTGTTTGAAACGAATTAAAGAGTTCTTTCCCTTTACGTTAGACACCACTTTTACCCCAGAGCAAGAAAAAGAGGTTTTGCTAGATATATACTCCTCTACAAATGGCCAGCAGTGGTACCAGTCAAGCGGATGGAACAGTTCAACAAATGACACATCCCACTGTTCCTGGTATGGTATCACGTGTCACAACACGACATCGTACATTAAAAGCATCGTATTGGCATATGACAACTTGGAAGGCTCCCCTCCTTCCAACATTTGGAAGATTCGAAACTTGTTATCTTTGTGCATACCTGGAAATCCACATCTACGAGGAAATATTGGCGACTTTCTGTTTGGAAATATGAGCAAACTGCTGATCGTCCATTTCAATGGCGCTTCTATTGGAGGAGATATTCCTAGAAATATAGTAAAATTGAGCAATCTGCAGAATTTTCTGGGATGTGACATGGAGGGAGATGGCTTCTCTGGTTCTTTTATTGAGGAAATAGGAAACATGACAGAACTACAATTACTCTGTCTTGGAGGAAACAATTTTACTGGTGAAATATCAAGAAGTATTTCTGGACTTAAAAAACTCTATTATCTTGACTTGCGAAATACCCCTGGTAATATGCATGGGAACATAAGCGTGATACTTGCACTTCCCTCACTGACTTATTTGTATATATCTGGGACACAACTAGTCGGACAATTGCCTCGCGTTTTGCCGAGTAGATTTAAAGAACTTGTTGTATATGGCAATAACATCACAGGAAAGCTTCCACAAATATTTCCGAACAGCCTGAGGACATTGAATGTTGCGAACAATCAACTGACAGGGGATATCCCGGGTGATTTGTTTCTTTTGCCTGGGTTAACTATCATCGATTTGTCACAGAACCGCTTTTCTTCTATTAATAAAGGAGAGCCATGGCCAGATAATTTCAGCCTTACTGTGAAGAGACACGTTTCTTTAGCGGGGAATAGGAACTTGTCAATTAACTTTCCCAGTTTCATTAACCTTTTTACAAAAAACTATTTAAGTTGGCAAATCGGAACTCCTTCAATTATTAATATTAGCTATTGTGACATCACAAGTCCCATGATCACGGCCATGCTTTACATGTTTACACTGTCCACACTTGATTTACGCGGTAACAATTTTTATGGCCCGATACCAGCTATCATGTTGGACACGTCGGTTCTGACCTATCTTGATGTTTCTTCAAACAATTTGTCTGGTGGTCTTCCAGCAGGAATTCAAAACTTGATATCCCTACAACATTTGGATATTTCTGGAAATCCCTCTATGCGTCAGGGAACTTTCGCATCGTCTAATCTCTTTCATGCGGACTTTTTAAGAATGACTAGACCACCACAAGCAGTCAATTTCACCTGTCCTAATGGACGCCTTACGTTCAACAATGGTCAAATTCTCTTAGATCCAAAATTTTACAATTACAAATATTGCGTCTGTGATGACGATTATTACGGAAGTAACGGATTATGCAAGAAATGTATGAAAAGCGGGACGTGCAATAGACTTGCTTTATATACACAAGATCATGTTCCTCCCAAAGTCATGAAGTTTAGCAGTGGTTACTGGCCATCACCTGATCCTAATAATGCCACACATCTTTTCAAGTGTCCAGTACCATCTGCGTGCAATCCATCTGATTCCTGCACCTGTGGACTGGTCGCATCACTAAAGGACAATCATCAAACCCCTCTCAGACCTCCAGTTTCATCTCTGACCACAAAATGTAATCATTCCTGCATCTGCCATCCAGGAAACACGGACAGATTCTGTTCTCGCTGTCAAGATGGATTTTACAAACTTGGCGGGCTGTGTTTCCTATGTAAAAAAGGCGATTTAATGTACTACTACATTTTTATTCCTATTTTTGCGGTTTCCTTTCTTGTGTTGCTCTGGTCATATTTTTATTTCAATCTGCGTCCTGCGAAATGGTTTGCTGTTACTTTTGTTCATTTTCTCTTGATGTTAATAATGATGCTCTTGGAATTTATACCCGCGTGGGTTTTCAAATTAAACCTGGTTGTTTTTGTTTTATGTATGACCAGTAGAGGAAAAGCTGCTCGCTCTCTCATCAGCATCGCCTTGTTTTACATTCAAACCATGGATTTCATGGTATCAAGTGTTAACGTTTGGCCCCAAAAAGTCGTTGCAGCTCAAAACTACTTGAGCAGCTACTGGAACCTGTATTTTCCTTCTCTGTCTTGCGATTTACCTTCGCTTTTTACTCCTGTCGGCAGGTTTGCCTTTCTGCTTCTTCTTCCAGTGGTGTGCTTAACAACGGTGGGCCTGTATTTCATCATCATGCTGACTTACCACACGTTTCGTCCAAACGAAAGACGCATGGAAAATGTTCACTTCAAATGTCGTCAAAGCGCGTTCTTCTGCCTTAGCTTCAGCTACTTTCCCATTGTCAGGCAGACGCTTTCCATTCTACGTCCATGTTACAATGATCGGGATGTGTATTACATGCCAAACTCTCCTTGGATAGAATGCACGTCTCATACCTACCATAAACTGACAGCGCTTGGAATTGTCTCCGTTGTGATATATGTGGTTGGCTTTCCTGTGATGGTCGTCTCCCTGATGCTCCGATTCTTTCCAAAGAGAAGCACTATGAGTCCCGAAGAGCGCAAAAAGCTTGATGTGTGGCTTGGACCGGCGTATTTACCCTACAAACCAAAGTACCAGCCTTTCTTCGAAATTGGCATGCTTGTTCGTCGCCTGATTCTCGCCATTTCGTTGTCCATCATTCCATCGTCGTCCTCCTTGCAGACTTTTGTTGTTTGGCTTGTACTAATGCTGTCGGCGATTGTTAACTTGACTTTGCGGCCGTACGAGAGACATCCCAATAGCAGAGTGGAATCGAACGAACACAGACAACATAGGAAGCTTGTGCTTAAAGACATCCTCAGTGCGAATGTCTTCGAATCTGTTGTACTGCTCGTGTTGGCCATGTCATTTATGGTGTTGAGATTTTCAGCTTTGGACAGCGCTAATGCCGGCGTTTTTGTTTGGATTGTAATGATCGTCAACAAATGTGTCCTGGTCATTTTGGTGGGTTCTATTTTGTACCTTCTTATATGCAAAGATGAGGTCCTTGGCAGTGGCAATGACCGTGACTTTGGTGTTGGAAATTGTGAACGGGAAGATGGAAGTGAAAGAGATGATGATAACGGTAGCGATGAAGAAAGAAGGCACTTGCTGCCTTTTGGCACTCAACGAGGATACGTACCTTTGGATGATGCTGCTTAATTTTGACAGATACAATGCGACCCAATAAACACAAGTGGACACCGATTCCAGATAAACCAATAAGAGGTATACTAAACGGTGGTTTGAGGAACGTACGTACTGAGATTATACTCTCAGCATGGACGTGAAAACTTTAATTACAATGATTTAGTACGTAAACTTTGTGGCATATTGTTAGTCAATGCTTCATAATCGGCCTCTCCCCTAAATCCGCCCCTGCATTGGACCTATTGTTTCCCAACACTGTAAGTCAAGTGAGACTGAAGCAAGGAAATCAGAAGGATATACAGGACTGCCATGCCAAAAGAACGGAACATTGATACCAGTGATCCTGTTTTCGTGAAGGATTTCAGTTCCGTTTCCCCCAATTCATGGCAGTAAGGAACCGTAGTATGTTAGACAGGTCCCGTGTCAGCCTTGGTTAAGTTACAGGATGGCCGAATTGTTCGACGCCACCAAGATCATCGGCGGAGGAATTCCAGTGGCCCACAGCAAAGTCAAGAGTTGGCAACCCCAGAACCTGACATCTCAGTTCCAGATCCAGGCAACCCAAAACTCCAGTCCGAGTAGAGTTCATTCCCTAAACCACCAGAGGCTGAACCATCACGTCCAGTCAGAAACCGATGCATGCCAGACCCGGGGGATGGTACTCCCATACATGAGCTATATAGGTATGTGCCACTGTGAAGGGTATGGTTTTCAGGCAGTTTAGTCTGGGATAGGGTATAGTAATCAGAGATTTTTGGTCTAGAATAGGGTATCATTTTCCGCGAAACTGATCAGTTGCGTGAAGAATTTAGTCTAGACGAGGTTTACTGGCAAACGACATTTATAAATCGGTACGGCGGGCCGTTTATGGCATTTTTACTGACCCCTGGCATCTTAGACTGTGATTGTGAACGAGTTTCTAGAAAATAGCGAGTCTGGAATAGGTATTGGATAGGGTAGGGTTTTTCGGTGTTTAGTCTAGAATAGGGTTGCAAAATTCGGCTAAAATGGTCTGGTATAGGTTAAGGGTCTCAGAGTCCCAGCGGCACACCCCCGCCGAAAAATTTGCCGAATACCTCCCCGGGATGCCAGAGCGTTTCAAGGATTACGAACTCTGAACTCTTATAAACATTGTTTAACTATTGATTGACAATGATCATTGCAAGGTCTTGCAAGAGCTTGAAGAACAATTTATTATTGTCTCGTTATTTAGTCGTTATTTAGTTTTTGAGAATGACCAAAAATCTGGAAGGGAGGAATGTTATAATCAAGTCACGCGCCTGTTCACGTGTATGAAATCAAATATCTCTATCATACAATCAGAGCACATGTAAGATTTTAGTCTAGTCTGTTATCGAAGCATTAAAGCATGTAGACGTGCAACTTGGGTCTCCTCGATTTATTACATTATTGAAAATGCTCGAGTACAATGATGGCTAAAGCTTGTATGAACTTAATTAAGCCCAAAATGAGCGGAGACCATATTAAGCATTACATACGAGTGCACAGTTGCATAGCGTCCAACACTGCAGAGGTACATGGGGCTGTTTGTTAGTTTAGCATTGTTGAGCCACTTTGTCACCTCATTTTTAACCACATAAAATTTGTCGTTTTGTTGTTCTGTTAAACCCCTTTAAGCCCCAATATCAAGATACAAATTCTCCATACTGCCTCCATACATTTCTTATAGTACCTGTTTTAGCAGAGATGTGATCATTCCCTTAATTCTCATGACTTACTTTCTGTACATCGATTAACGACAAAAAACAATTTGTGGGGAAAAAGGTTGTGTCCCAAAACTTCTGACCAAGATTGTAGGTGTATTGTAGATTGTCATATCTGACTCAAAATATAACAGTTCTTCGTGTGGAGACAACTAGACCTTTTATTTAGAGTGATTTTACTTCATCTGCGAAATAGTTAGTAGAATAGTACGTACTATTAGACTATAATTCCATTGTTTTCTTTTGTTTAATTTGGACTATCACACACTAATTGTTAGATAGTGTTTCACAGATGAAGTAAAATCACTCTATAAGCCAGATGTCTCAAGTTCGATTTTGTCTCAGATTTTAACATCTATTGTTATGCAGACACATGCAACAAACCTACCAAAGTGTGACATTTTGAACAATAGTTTTTGTCCTAATTATAATCCACTGTTTCTGGTGCTCCTAAAGCCCTATTTCCATTTGATCGCCGCGAGTTTCGCCAATTAGCATTTAGCGATCGCTGAGAAAATAGAAAACAGGTAATTGGCCTCAACGCGCAATATATTTTCCCTTTTTACATTCGTTACTAATTTGGAATTTTACTACACAGCCAGCTGAAGTAGATTATGCCGATGATAGACTAGATGGTTTAATCAGAAATAATTTAAGCTCGCAGTGCAGGCTCATTCAACAAAAGACAATAGACACTGTTAATATCATAACAAGTATATATTTTGTTTTAGCTATTAATAAACTTATTGAAAATAGTTATGTTCTAACAGCAATTTTCCGTTTATAAGTTTTAATGCTAAGTGTGCACAGCCAATTACAAACATTATGAAAAATATGAAAAACGATTTACAAAAACTACCGTTAAACTACTATACTCGGTTATTAGCCCTGGATATATATATACTCGTTCGTAAGGGTTTTTGATAGACTTATAATCGGGGGCGGGGGGGGGGGGGGGGCTTATAATTATAACTGGGATTCTGCGGTATTTACACGAATTTGCTGGGATATTTTTGATGATGAAAATATATTTTCATATTACTAATTTGAATCAGAAGACGAGATATTTTGCCATTTTTTAACAGCTTTTTCATGAGCTTTGGCTGCCTTATTTACTGCCTCCGTCATCGTCGGCATCATCGCCAAGAGTTCATCAATTTTGTCGTTTTTAGTCTTCTTTTTCTTCTTTTCTTTTTTCACTGCCATGAGAAATGAAAAAGGAGCTAATAAATCAGAGTAGTTTCGTCACATATTTCATGACAATAAAAAGTAAAATAAAAAATTGGTTATACTGATGTGTATGTGCTAGTGTCTCAATTAAAAAAAAACATCACTGCTTTTTTTCTCCAAAATTGTTACACGAGAAACTTTGTCAGTATTTCTACCCCGAGACACCACCTGATCACTACCTTTCTTGTCGTCCTCGTCCTCGTTGTCATCGAGAAAAGAGCGTTCTCCCTTTGTGGTTGTCGGCTCTAACCGCTTAGCTGCTTTAGAGGAGTCAGCTTTCTCAGCCTCTCCTACTAGGTATAGCCCATCTCTTCCAAAATCTGGACCATCCACGAGATAACCAGTTTCATCATCAAATGTGTTATTCTCGATGTTATCTTCTTCACTGCTGACGCTACTGCGGTACACTTCATCAACCTGCGCATCAGCCCGCTTGGCTCGTGACTTTTCACCAGTTTTGGTGCTGCTCGTTGAACTTTCGCGAAACAAGAACAAATGAAAAAACGGTTAAATTTTGGTAGAGAAGCTATGAGAACGTCGCGACGAAAGCTACAAATGAGATAGGACAAACTCTTTGTGCATAGGAAGGACCTATTGCACTGACATTCGTCTTCACAACTGAGATAATATAAGAACAGTTGATAAAACAATGTCATGTCAATGCTTAGAATGATATCATATATTCTATTAAATGATAAATGAAACACTGGCAGTACTTACGCTTGTTTTATTTTGCGACTTTTTGGCCTCCTTGCCGCCTCTCGTGTTGGTCCTTCATCGGTACCAATCGTCACATAATATGCTTTTTCAACCGGTCCTAGCTTGTTCACCATCATTTCGACATATCGAAGTACTCGATTCGGCAGACGACCAACGTTGCCCATAGCCTCTCTGACCACTTGGAGTTCAAGTTCGACGTTTTTCTTCGTCTTTGAACTGGAGGTTGCTGGCTTTTCTTTCTTCTTAGTGAAGAACACCCTTTCTGCTTTTTCAATTTCGTCCTCATCAGGGTTGTGGACTGGCCTACCCGCAAATGCTGCTTCAAGGAATATGTTCCTGTTCTCTGCCATTATATCGACTGTTCTTAATTCCTTACAAAAGACAACTTCAACGTTTTTCAGGTTTTATTTATACAGAAAAGATGTGAAAATTTTGCGCCAGTTTTTCACACTCAAGACAAATGCCTTATTTTGCTTTGCAATTTCCACACGTGCCGCTGGAAAGGAAGTGACAGTCGTCGGCCTCATCCACTTGCTAACTATCACACCAACGCTTTACAAACAGAACAATTTGAACAAACAGCAATTTAACACATAAACCGAGAGGCATGCGGATGAAGCTATTTTCTAAAACAATAAAAATCATCATGTCGAGAAATAAATTTTTGTCATGCATGCACTATCATGATCAGTTTTATGGTTTTTGTCAAAGTTGAATTGGTAGGCCGACACATGGCTGTCCAAACTTTTGTCAGGATACCAACGCTTTCTATGTTTGCTTCGTTATAAGGCACCAACATATATGGCCATGACACAACGTGCAAACAAAGGATACTGAAAAGATGGGACCTCCAATATTTCCGGCATTTTTCGTCCACGCTTTCTATATCATTGTCAACTTTTTAAAGATTGCTTCCGCAAACAACGACTTCCCAATTTACCTTTGGAATATCTTCACCCAAAGTATCTTCGCTTTGATGTGCACACTACGTATTTTGGACAACAGCGCACTCTCTTGTGTCCTAGAACGACTTGATCTTATTGGCATTTCAGAACCAAACTGCGGTCGAGACTACTACAAGTATATTACTACCAAACTGCGGTCGAGACTACTACAAGTATATTGCTCGGTTTCCAATAAAATTTTGGCACCTCACACGCGAAAATCACGACGACTTTTTTTGCGCTATGCGCTTGCATGCGCTAGGAAAAGACTGGAACAAGAAAGACAGCAACTGTTTCTGGGTAAAAAAAAAAATGGCGCCCAAGAAGAAGGGCACTGAGCAGCAGTCTCATGAAGACGATTTACCGTCCTTAAATTCATATCAGGCAGTATTCTGTCTGATGGAATTCCGTCTGTGGCGAGTTTCCCGTCTTCTAATATGAATTCGGCCATTCATATGAGACGAGTTTTCCGTCTGCAGACGAGTTTCCCGTCCAAGACGGTTTTCCGTATCTAATGGCCGAATTCATATTAAAGACGGAAAACCGTCTTGGACGGGAAACTCGTCTACAATTATAGCGTAAACAAACCAATGTGTCATCCTTTACGTAATTTACATCATCACTCACTCCCACTCGCCCCAGGATCTGAAAAAAATTGGAACCACTTTTCAACCGAAGTGACGCATCTTTGAGTGGCTAAAAAAACGATTTTCCCTCTTTTCCTCGGGAAATAATTACTATTTTCGTTCTTTGGACAGAAAAGCGAAGAAAAATATTACATTTCATAAAAACTTTAAAATGAAATGACTTGCTTTCAAATGACTTGGTAACAGAGGTTTAATTTAACGCATAAAATGAATAATTTAATAACTACAACAAACAAATTAAAAATAATAATACTGGTATTATTAAATTAACACTCGACTATGCGCAAAGACGACTGGGAACGAGATATAAACATGTATGCACCCGTAAGACATATCAGATTTGACCTGCAAGTCAGGATGGCCGAGCGGTCTAAGGCGCTGCGTTCAGGTCGCAGTCTACTCTTGTAGGCGTGGGTTCGAATCCCACTCCTGACATGACAATTTTCATTTTTATTATTTTTTTTTATGGTAAACAATAGGAAACTTAAGCAACCCGATGAATATTTTAGTATTACGACTACATTTTCCCCGGTTGACTAAGATAAAACCGAGATGCTTATCATGTAATGTAAATTGTTTGTACTACAAATATATCATTGGCGTTCGATAAACGCTAGTCACCGAGCCCCTAATAAAAAATAATATTAATGTTTCTGCGTTCAATAAGCTTTCGACTTAACTGGCGAGCCACCGAGACGCTAAGCTACTAAAATATATACCCATCACGTTGAATAATCTAAATTTAACTGAGTCGGTCTTCTTCATGCTCACATCCTTCGCTCAAGCGGTACAGCCGGTTCGCCTCGATCGCTATGGCATAACTACAGTGAACACGATCATTTCATTTGAGGAAGAGTGCATGATCCGAAACTGATCTTCTTCACCTTCAAGTGTGACTGTAAAGAAACAGATTAGGCGCTGAATGACAAAAAGTAAGGCCAAAAACGTGGGCAAAAATGACTATTACGATAAAGGATTCCAAGGAAATTATAGCGTAAACAAACCAATGTCATCCTTTCTACGTAAATTACGTCATCCCTCACTCCCACTCACCCTGGGATCTCAAAAAATTAGAGCCACTTTTATTGACTTTTTAACCGAACTGACGCATCTTCGAGTAGCTAAAAAAACAATTTCTTTCTTTTCCTCGGGAAATAATTACTATTTTCGTTCTTTGGACATAATAAACTACAGAAAAGCGAAGAAAAATTTAAAATAAATTAAAATATGCTTACAAGTGACTGGGTACCAGAGGTTTAATTTAACGTATAAAATGAATAATTCAATAACTACAACGAATAAATTAAAACTAATAATACCGGTAGTATTAAATTAACATTCGATATACGTTAAAGACGACTGGGAATGAGGTATACACATCTATATAACCGTATGACATGTTAGGTTTGACATGCAAGTCAGGATGGCCGAGCGGTCTAAGGCGCTGCGTTCAGGTCGCAGTCTACTCTTGTAGGCGTGGGTTCGAATCCCACTTCTGACATGACAATTTCCATTTTTATTTTTTTTATGGTAAACAATAGGAAACTTAAGCAACCCGATGAATTTTTTAGTGTTACGGCTACATTTTTCCCCGGCTGACTAAGATAGACCGACCGAGTCACTTATCATGTGATATAGATTGTTCGACTACAAATATATCATTCGCGTTCGATAAACGCTAGGCACCAAGCCCCTAAAACAATTAATTAATAAAGTCGGTGCATTCAATAAGCTTTAATTTCAACTTAACTGGCGACCCACTGAGACGCCGAGCTACTAAAATGTATACCTTTCACGTTGAATAATGTGAATTGAAACGAGTCCGTCTGTTTCATGCTCACATCCTTCGCTCAAGCAGCACAGTCGGTTCGCCTCGCTACTGACGGCAAAGCTACAGTCACAGTGGACACGATCATTTCATTTGATCAAGAGTGATCCGAAACTGATCCTCTTCACCTTCAAGTGTGACTGTAAAGACACAGATTAGGCGCTGCATGACAAATAGTAAGGCCAAAAACGTGGGCAAAAATGACCATTACGATAAAGGATTCCAAGGAAATTATAGCGTAAACAAACCAATGTGTCATCCTTTATGTAAATTACGTCATCCCTCACTCCCACTCGCCCCAGGCTCTCAAAAAATTAGAGCCACTTTTCAGGAAAAAGTTAACGCCCGGGCGTAGATTGGGGGTGGACACCTTATTTAGACTTATATAACAGAGTAACTGGTTAGCTTTCAGTTGAGGTTAGGGTCAGCAGTTTATATAGTTAAATTTAGGACTAAGCAACCCGAGAAACTAGGTAGTACAGTGGTACGGTAGGCTATGTAAGTCTAAAACTTAAAACTGAATGCAAGGCTGATCGGACAGCTATAAAGGGTATTTTATTGCCCAATATTTCGGTTAGGCAAAACTAACCTTCATCAGGGGCTACAAAGAGCTAAGTCTAAGCCTAGCTGAGGTCACAGGTTCAGTCCTGAGTGGTGACCTTAGATTTTCTTTTTTACACTTAAAAATTTATTGAAAATAAAATTCTTAGTGTCGACATTACGTTATATAAGTCTCAATAAGATGTGCGACCCCCAATCTACGCCCGTGATAAAATGTCACCCCACTTTTCAACCGAACTGACGCTCGCATCTTCGAGTAGCTAAAAAACAATTTTCTTTCTTTTCCTCGGGAAATAACTACTATTTTCGTTCTTTGGACGTAATAAACTACAGAAAAACGAAGGAAAAAATTACATTTCCTAAAAAGCTTAAAATGAATTAAAATATGCTTACAAATGACTGGGTACCAGAGGTTTAATTTAACGCATAAAATGAATAATTTAATAACTACAACAAATGAATTAAAATAATAATACTGGTACTTTCAAATTAACACTCGATTATGCGCTAAAGACGACTGGGAACGAGATATATACATGTATATTCCCGTATGACGTATGAGATTTGATATGCAAGTCAGGATGGCCGAGCGGTCTAAGGCGCTGCGTTCAGGTCGCAGTCTACTCTTGTAGGCGTGGGTTCGAATCCCACTCCTAACATGACAATTTTCACTTTATTTTTTGTTTTTTATGGTAAACAATATGAAACTTAAGCAACCCGATGAATTTTTTAGTATTACGGCTACATTTTTTTCCCCGGCTGACTAAGATATACCGACCAAGTCACTTATCATGTAACATACATTGTTTGTACTACAAATATATCATTCGCGTTCGATAAAATAAACGCTAGTCACCAAGCCCCTAAAAGAATTAATAATAAAGTCTCTGCATTCAATAACCTTTCAACTTAACTGGCGACCCACTGAGACGCCGAGCTACTAAAATGTATACCTTTCACGTTGAATAATGTAAATTGAAACGAGTCCGTCTTCTTCATGCTCATATCCTTCGCTCAAGCTGCACAGTCGGTTCGCCTCACTACTGACTGCAAAGCTACAGTCACAGTGGACACGATCATTTCATTTGATCAAGAGTGATCCGAAACTGATCCTCTTCACCTTCAAGTGTGACTGTAAAGAAACAGAGTAGGCGCTGTATTGCAAATAGTACGGCTTAAAACGTTGGCAAAAATGACCATTACAATGCAGGATTCTAAGGCATTATAGCGTAAACAAACAAATGTGTCATCCTTACTACGTTATTTACGTCATCACTCACTCACATTCGTCCTGGCTCTCAAAAAATTGGAGCCACTTTTCAACCGAAGTGACGCATCTTTGAGTGGGTAAAAAAAAAAACAACAATTTTCCTTCTTTTCTTGGGGAAATAATAACTATTTTCGTTCTTTGGACATAATAAGCTACAGAAAAAACGAAGAAAAAAAAATACATTTCATAAAACCTTTAAAATGAGTTAATATGCTTACAAATGACTGAGTAACAAAGGTTTAATTTAACGCATAAAATGAATAATTCAATAACTACAACGAATAAATTAAAACTAATAATACTGGTAGTATTAAACTACTCGATGATGCGTTAAGGCTGGTTTTCACTAGCGCATGAGCATAAACATAAGCATAAGCACAAGCATAGGAAGAACAAACTACTTGTTTTTCTTATGTTGTCCTCACTAGGAATCACCGCGACATAAGCATAAGCATAAGAAGAACGGAAGGTTTTGATATTCTTATGCTTCTGCTTATACTTATTTCGCGGTGATTCCTAGTGAGGACAACATAAAAAAAGTGGTTTGTTCTTCTTATGCTTATGCTTGTGCTTATGCTTTTGCGCTTGTGAAAACCAGCCTTAAAAGACGACTGGGAACGAGATATACAATTTATTAACCCGTATGACATACGACACTTCACGTGTAAGTCAGGATGGCCGAGCGGTCTAAGGCGCTGCGTTCAGGTCGCAGTCTACTCTTGTAGGCGTGGGTTCGAATCCCACTCCTGACATAATAATTTTCATTTTTATCTTTTTTTTTATGGTAGACAATAGGAAACTTAAGCAACCGATGAATTTTTTAGTATTACGGCTACATTTTTTACCCGACTGTTTAAGATACACCGACCGAGTCACTTATCACGTAATATGCATTGTTTGTACTACAAATATATCATTCGCGTTCGATAAACGCTAGTCACCAAGCCCCTAAAAGAATTAAAAATACTTAAAGCCTCTGCATTCATTAAGCTTTCCGCTTATCTGGCGACCCACCGAGACGCTGAGCTACTAAAATGTATACCTTTCACGTTGAATAATCTAAATTGAAACGAGTCCGTCTTCTTCGTGTTCACATCCTTCGCTCGAGCGGCACAGTCGGTTCGCCTCGCTACGGCAAAGCTACAGTCACAGTGGACACGATCATTTCATTTGATCAAGAGTGATCCGAAACTAATCCTCTTCACCTACAATCAAGTGTGACTGTAAAGAAACAGATTAGGCGCTGAATGACAAATAGTACGGCTTAAAACGTTGGCATTATAGCGTAAACAAACCAATGTGTCATCCTTACTAGGTAATTTACGTCATCACTCACTCCCACTCGCCCTAGGCTCTCAAAAATTGCAGCCACTTTTTAACCGAAGTGACGCATCTTTGAGTGGCTAAAAAAAAACGATTTTCCTTCTTTTCCTCGGGATATAATTATTATTTTTGTTCTTTGGTCATAATAAACTACAGAAAAACAAGAAAAAAATTATATTTCGTAAACACTTTAAAATAAATTAAAACATGCTTACAAATGACTAGGTGAGGTTTAATTTAACGCATAAAATGAATAATTCAATAACTACAATATATACTCTTCCAGGCCCGTAGCAAGCCATAAATTAGTGGTGGGGGGAGGGGGGGGGGCCCGAGCGAGTGGTGCGAGGATCCCAACCAGACCACCCCCCCCTCCCCCCACAATGAAGTATCACTTCTATCTTTCAAGTAATAGATCAACAACGAGTGCGAGGGTTTCATCAGGGTATCCAAACACCGAGAAACAGATGCAAGCACGAGGCCGCTTCGGCCGAGTGCTTTTATTGTTTCAAGGTGTTTGGATACCCTGATGAAACCCGAAGCACGAGTTTTTGATCTGGCTTCTCAAAGTATGCCACAATGCAATTTCACAGGGTAGTGTGATATGGCTTTGTTTTTCCTGAGACAATGTGAATAATCTTAGGTTTGGTTTTGAATTCTATTTTGGGTGTCAGTGTGCTTTCATGCGCGTTTGAAAATGGCAGCGTCTGTTGAGGAGCACATCGAAGGTCGTTTTTGAAAAGCCAAAAGTGGAGAAGAGGAATTGAAGTTGTTAGAAGAGAGTATTCCTAAGTCAACAGCTTACAAAACTAAATGGGCGGTCAAAATGTTTCGTGACTGGCAGATTAATCGGAAAGTTAAAGTTCCTGTACACTTGATCCGGGTGGAGCATTCAAATGTTATCAAGAATTGCACAAAGTCCAGCCATTGAGTTCAGATTTAGAAAGAATGGATGCCTGCTCATTAAACTACTGGCTCGGCAAATTTGTCCAAGAGGTCAGTGCGAATAATAAAGGGGAGATGTATCCAGCGAAGACCCTTTATGGCATTATCTGTGGAATTCGGAGGTATCTTGTTGAAACTGTGGGAAGCGAAACGTTAAATCCACTACAAGCCGAGGATAAAAGGTAAATGGTAGAAACATTATTTTATAAATAATACTGTTTGCGAAATCTGTATTGATCGTATATTATTTCAGGCGTTTAAAATGATGTTTTACTTCTGCAGATTTGTCATTTTCCGTCGCTGTCTTGACGCCGAGATAAAAGACACTACGAGGAAAGGTGTTGTTTATTTTTTAATTCAGCTTCGCTGTCAAATTGTGAAATCATCGCCAGAAATCAGGGACATTGGAGCAGCGAATTTTCGTGCGTCTTACACTGCGATGTCGCTTCATTGGTATATACCGCTGTTCCACCCTACGGGCTCAAATTTGTTTGGTGCGGTCGGTGCGACAAAAATGGTTGTGTTAAATAAAGCGTGTTCAGGCCCATATAGAAACCACTGACCGAAATAATTCGCTCGCAGTTGAAAACAACTCAGACGATTGCGGCAAGTTGGCTACCCCCATCACTTTACGAACTATGGTGCCTCGAAATCCCGTTTTGAGTGAAAATCGGCATTAATGGCTTCTAAAATAGAGAGCATTGTATGAGCGAAGCTTCGTAAATATGTTTTGTTGAAAAGCAGGGCCAGTAACAATTGTGGGGAAAATCTAGCTTACAAAAACACTTGAAAAGATGTTCATAAATTTACCCGGAATGCGGCAAATATTTCAGGTAAGCTAAAAGCCAGCCAATTTGATTTTGTTTTATTTCTGCCATACAAAGCCTTCTAGTGTTTGGCGGCCATATTGCCACTGAAACTCGCGCACGCGCGGTGAACATGGCCGCTATTTCTGGCGATGTAACATTGTTGTTAACGGTGCAAAAATAAACTGTTGTTTTGTTTAATTTCTTTTGTTTTGATGCGCGAATCTAGATATCCAATGAGGAATCAGATGAAAACTACGTGTGGTTTGGATATGTGATCCAAAGCACACGTAGTTTTCATCTGGGTTTTCATTGGGTATCAAAACTCATGCACGTGACGAATTTAGCCATTTTTATTGGCTGAATAACTCATGAATTATTAATGAGTTTGAGAATAAAGTTTCCATCACATCTTGGCAAGTCTGTGCCCTTGCGTTGCTAGAAGCGGATGAATCCTGCAAAGCGCGACTCAGATTGTCAGTTTGTTGCATAAGTCGCTCCCCTAAAAGAACAGCCAAAGTAAAACTAAGAGTTGTCATCATACTTTGAACATCTCGAATTCTCGCTTTGATTTCCGTATCTTTTGATACAGTTAGCGACCAGTCCCAAAGTCCCATGAGTTCGGAATGATTATTAATCATCTTTTCGCCGCAGCCACTCTAGAATGTCTGGATTTTCTTGAGAACGCAACTTCAGCCACAGATGAAAATTGGACTTTTCTTCCGTATTCCAATCTCCTCTTAATAGCAAGGCCTGTCGAGCTAAATACCGTATATTGGAAAGGATTGTCAGCAAAATCTTCCTATTCCTGCACTTCTCTAATGCATGCTTATCTGATAGCAACTCCCCGATATCACCACGTGCTGTTGCAGGTGCAGTAACAAATCTTTCCACCGCTTCCAAATGTGAATGTGACATTTCGTGCTTTTGAAATCCTCTGTTCTTTTCAGTTGCATTTTTCCAGTTGCTAAAGCCATCCAATGTAAATGTTTGATCAGCGTTTGCGGAGGTCAGCATCATGTTGTTTTAAAGTGCTTTTAAGCAGATATGACAAAACGCCGTATCTCTTCCTGGTCGTATGGAACCACTTGAATCGCCCAAACCACGCAGGTTGAAATGATCTCTTCATTGCCGATCATTACGGAATGTCTTGGTGGGGAATTTAAAATTATTTGGTTGGTTTGGCAGTTGAGACACTGCTACGTGCTTCATCTGGAACACAGTCACTGGGTTGACTTCTTTCGACAGTCACAGGTTCGTTTATCGCAGTGGATACTGCATTATCTGGTTGCTCTTTGGCTCTTTCCGCTTGAACGCTTCTATCTTTAGTTTCACTTGTTCTTGTTTTTGTCGTAACCCACGATAAAATAGAGTTTTGTTTACACACGGATATCTTTGCTTTACTTTTGAGAAAACATTATCACGCCTTTCAAGAACACAAGAACTCAAGCACGATTTCAGCATTCACTCTTCCAGAATTTCTGGGGGGGCCCGGGCCCCCCAGGCCTCTCCCCCTGCTACGGGCCTGCTCTTCCTTTTCAATGTGATTAATTTAGCCAGAGCTTCCTAACTAGTTTTTAAAAGTTCTGTATAACCTCCACCCACTTGTAATTGCTCTGTGGTAGTAGCCAACTCGAAAGCTTGGCTCCTTTGGCTGCTACACACTTTTTCCTTTGTTATGTTTAGATAGATAGATAGATAGATAGATAGATAATCTTTATTTAAACACGGTAAAAATTCGTCAGCTAAAAATCATTATAATACTTAACACAAAGCAATAAACTAATATTAAAAAATGTCTATATATGAAGAATTTAATTAAATAATAAAAAGCTGCTTTCCACGAATGCCGTGCCTTATAGTTCCTCTTTGAGAAGTCGTTTAAATTGCCCAAGGGACTCAGCTTTCCTTACATTATGAGAAAGGCTGTTCCAGAGCATGGCGCCACTATAACTGAAGCTATTTTTATAATAGTTTGTGCGCGGCAATGGAACATTAAGTTTATCCTCAGAGTCCCTTAGGTTAACTAATTTCTCGCTTCTCAAATTTAGAACTTAGATAGTTTGGAGCCAACCCGTGTAGAGACCTATAAACCATCGTAGCTCTTTGAATTTGTTGCTGGCAGGCAAGATTTTTCCATCCTAGGAGTTCTAATAGGTTACCAGCATCTACGTCATAGTTTGAATAGGTCAAAACACGAGCTGCTCTGTTTTGTAGCTTTTGTAGTTTATTCTGCAGAGTTATCCCACAGTTTCCCCAAACAATGTTGCAGTAGTCGAAGTGTGGCTGTATCAATGCTTGATAAATTAAGTATAAGGTCGCTTGAGGAACGAGGTGCCTAATTCGTTTCATGGCCCCAATACCAGAAGCGACTTTCCTTGTGACTTTCTCGATGTGGTCACTCCAGCCAAGTTTGTCATCAATGGTCACCCCAAGTGATTTTGTGGTAGTGACCCGGTTAACTTGAAGATCTTTAATTGCAAGTGCTGGGGAATCCGTGAGAGTACTTAGCCTCTGTCTAGATCCGATAAGCATAAATTCAGTTTTAGTCATATTTAGAGTGAGTTTGTTTGCTTTCAGCCAATTGTAAACGTTTTCTAAATCTTGGTTTAGATATAATTGAATGTCGTCTGCATTATTACTTGCGTAAGTAAGGTGGGTATCGTCAGCATACATCCTCGGCTCGCAGTTTAAGAGACAATTTGGAAGATCGTTAATATATAACAGAAATAGTAGTGGTCCTAGGATCGTCCCCTGGGGAACACCACAACTTAAAAGACAACTTTTTGAGAGCGATCCGTTAATAGAGCACATTTGGGTACGATTCTCTAAATATGACTTAAACCATCGATGTGCATTACCATATATGCCATAATTGCTTAATTTTGATAAAAGTAGCCCGTGGTCAACTGTGTCAAAAGCCTTTTTTAGATCTAAGAAAACAACGGCATTGACTTTACCACGATCGATATTATACGCCCAAGCGTCAGTGGCTTCAAGGAGAGCCGTGACAGTTGAGTGAATAGTACGAAAACCTGATATTCGATGTATAGTTAGCTCTATTAAATAATACTCGATTATGCGCTAAGGACGACTGGGAACGAGGTATATACATCTTTATAATTCAACACATTGATACACTGCCCAAATATGGTCAAAATGTTATCGATATACGCTATGTCTACATGACATATATCCAACGATGGAGGTAAATTTCGCATTTTGACACGAGAATGAAAAAATGACGGACCGGCCTTTATATTTTTTCTTCAAACTGTGCTTTGTTATCAATGTATTGAATTATAAAATTAATAAACTATTATTGTGCTCAAGCTTCCGTCATATCGCCTAATTTTAGCCGACTCGGCCTACGGCCTCGTCGGTTAAGAATTAGTTGCTATCACTCGTGCTTTCGCGCTATAATAGTTAGATATACGCGTATTACGGATGAGATTTGACATGCAAGTCAGGATGGCCGAGCGGTCTAAGGCGCTGCGTTCAGGTCGCAGTCTACTCTTGTAGGCGTGGGTTCGAATCCCACTCCTGACATGACATTTTCTTTTTCCTTTTTTTTATGGTAAACAAAAAGAAACTGATGCAAACTAATAAATATTTCAGCATTACGACTACCTTTTTGCCCTGGTTGACTAAGATAAACAGGGTTTGGCCATTGTTTGGTCAAACTGTGCTAAGGATATTTAACTATTGCCAAATACTTTTACTTATACATAACATAGCTTTTCCGGGACATCAAGATAAAGCCGGCCGTAATGTTCAAAGTGCCTATCATTCTTAGAAAGTTATTTTCAGAATTAACTCTATGTATTTAATAGTTGAATGGTAAAATATTTCTTGTTTTGAACGTCGTGTTAGTGAGTTACAGAGATTTGAATTTACAAAATGCTGATTAGATGACGTCAACCCGGGAATCATTTATTATACTTGTAACTACTTGTTTACACCTCCAAGTAATATTTTTACGAATCAATTGACTATCCATAGTTTATTTTTTGTATTTATCAAATTAATTATCCTCAAGCTGTAAACTGCGCATTGTAAATTGGCGTAGAAATAATGGCAAATTCCCGGGTTGTCGTCATCTAATTAGCATTTTGTAAATTTAAATCTCTATAACTCACAAACGCGACGTTGAAAACAAGAAATATTTTACCATTGAACTATTCAATGTACATAGAGTTGATTCTGAAAATAACTTTCTAGGGGTGATAGGCACTTTAAGGAAGACGAAATGTGAGTCATTTTTTTACCCGCTATTTTTTAAAGACAATATTAAGTGGGAAGAACTTTTACGCCTCAAATTGTTAAGTTGCGTTCCGTATATTTCCGTTCTAGTCATCCACAAACACACAAATATCCACCACTACCCACCTACACTGAGGTGAATAGTTTTTTTAGTATATACTGAAACAGTGAGATAATGTAACGAAAATGATGCTTTTTAACTCATTTATTCCTGTCAACGATTACAATTTTCGCGCGCAAATTGCTGGGAGGTGAATAGCACTTGCTATTCCGAGTTTCAGTAGCCAATCAGAGCGCGCCAACAATGCTATCCACTGTTTCAGTATATACTAAAAGCAATTAGCGGTTACCCAGAAACGTTTTCGCGAGAACTGCGCAGGCGCCTCGAAGGCACGCGCTCGCGCTCTTACCGTTTGCATTGTTTGCGCACGTCGCCATGGTAGCATTTATAGCTTCTTGCGCGTGCCATACGTCACAATAGATTAACGTTTTTCCCTTAGCAAAAAAATCGCTTTGGTTCGTTACAAGGTGCATACGTTTATTATCATGAAATTAAGTCGTTTATTCGGTTCTCTTAGAAGGCGGAAAACGTAAGTACACACTGAACTGTCAACCAATTATTATTTCTTGCAGCCACTGGAATATTAGGGACCTATTCATTAGATCGGAGAAGAAGAAAAAGTTACGAGTACGAGTGCGAATTTTCAAAACTAGTGTGAATGCCTCAGAATAACATGCGCATCTCGCACCAGTCTGCCTGTTCCTTAATGAGAACAACATGTATGCATTGGCTGTTGAGCGCGAGGGTTCTTGGGTACTCGACTAGTTTAAATTTGATGAGGGCTGCGGTGTTTGCAGCAGTTATGTAGTAGTGTTTTCTTTTGTGATTATTGACTGATAAGATGTATGGTTCCGCAACGCTTGGGAGTTATTAGCGACCTTTAGATTGGACTACGAGTACGAGATTGAGTACGAGTACGAGTTTTCAAACCAAATTCGTGTGCCTCGTATAATTTCTTATCACACCAATCTTATCCCTAACCATCCTCGGAGACCCAGGGGCAATCAGTTGGGGCGCGACGAAAATCGGCATAAGTTTTCAAGAACGGCGATGGAAACTTATGCCGATTTTCGTCGCGCCCCAACTGATTGCCCCTGGGTCTCCGAGGATGATCCCTAACGTTTATTTATGTGTTAGTCAGCAACAGGAAAGAGTTGTAGTTCGGGGGATACAATTATCTTGAAATTCCAAAGTCGTACTCGTACTCGATTTCGTACTCGTAGTCAAACCTAAAGGTCGCTATTATCTGGCGTAAGGGTGGTAGGGGAACTGATAGGGAAACGGAAATTTGACGAGGGCCGCTATGTTTTTAGAAGTTAATAGTATAGCAGTGCACGGTTCCGATCCGCACCGCTTGTGAGTATCTAACTAGCGTAAGCGTGATATATTACATACAAGGGAACTGTTAGGGAAACTGAACTGTTTGATGAGCATTGAAATTTCTTTAGCAACATCAATAACGCCACCCCAAAACCTCAATTTTTATTTTTGTTTTCAAATTTGATAGTTGTATATGTCGGTGGATTAGCTCGCTATACAGGCGCGCAAACCTGTATTAAGTGGTCAGTCTTGGGGAAGGCTAGCTGACTACTGCTTAATACAGCTGGGCTCGACCGTTTGTTCGACTCAGATCGTATGGCTATCATAACCACTCCCCCAGTCTTGTATATTAGTTTCAAGCTAAGAAAAAAGAGATGGATAAGTCATTGCATGGTTCCCAAAAGTAATTTAGATTGATGAAGCAGAGATTACAACACAAACTTGTCGACACATTTTCGTTTTTGTCTTCACAGAAGAGACTTAGAAAAAGAGCTTTACAGGAGGTTTAAAGCTATACGTGGACTTCTAAAAGCAATGCTCGAACTCACGTGAGAAGCTAATATTGTAATGTCTCCATAGACTGCGAGCAGTTTCTTGTTTTTCTTTTAGTTAGTCGAGCGAGCGAGCTGCGAAGCCCTAGCATGCAGTTTACCCCCTTGCCCTAGTTCCTCTCCTTCGTTTTCGTCGCCTTCGTTCCTCGCCTTCACTCGACTATCTAAAAGAAAAATAAAAGACTGCTCGCAGTCCGGTTCAGTGTCTCGATCATCATCATGTATGAAGAACCACTTTTCCATTTCTTAGCATGATACCATTCAGAATATCTAAGCAGGAACCAGACTTGCCTTGTTGTTGTTGTAGGTTTTTCTTTTGCTGAAATTCACATCAACAAGGCTCAGTTGAGTTCCTAATTATTTCGGGATGAGGCGTATACAAATTAGTAGGCATGCATTTGCTTCCAGAAACCTGACGGCACACAACATCTTGCGTTAAAATCAATAGTGTCTTGCTGTAACATGTTGCAAGCTTTTGAAGGGCATTTCACGTCGAACTAGACTCAACGATTTTGCAAATATCGCACCCGAATCGCACTGAAATCGCCTATCCGTTTACACATGCGACAAATTTTGCATTGGAGAGCGCGACAAAAATCGCATCAAAAATCGCCTGTATAAACGGGCCTTTAGGGGTTCCAATCAACATTTCCGACGATCACTGCCGTCAGTTTTATATGGAAGTCCCCCGGGTTTGGAGCTATATCTCACGGCCATAGCCTCAGATAGCCTGCGTGTAAACGTCTCCTGTTCCCTTTGTTTCATAAAGGAATTAAGAGACGTCTCTGGCACACGGTTAAGCCCAAATCATACCGTCCAGAAGGACTTCGGACACCTTATTGACACTTATATAACGGTGTAACTGGTAAGCTTTCAGTTGAGGTTGGGGTTAGCAGTTTATATGGTTAAATTTAGGACTAAGCAACCCGAGAAGCTAGGTGATACAGTGGTATGGTAGGCTATGTAAGCCTAAGCCTAGCGGAGGTCACGACAGGTTCAATCAATTCTTTTTTACACTTAAAAATTTATTGAAAATAAAATTCTAAGTGTCGACATTACGTTATATAAGTCTCAATAAGGTGTCCGACGTCCTTCTGGACGGTATGATTTAGGCACAACCCTAGCACACAAGCGATCTGCGGCCAGAACAAACCGTAATGAGATAACAAAGAAACAAGAATGAATGAATGAATGAACGACGTCTTATATAGCGCACAAATAACATGTTTCATGGCGCTTTACATACACTTATGAGAATGAGATCGGACGTCAGCTTATGAAGGCGCCTCAGGCAGCCGCTATCGGTCCATTGTGGTTGATCTTATCTCTCCCATCCCACCCATAAACAATGTATGGCACTGAGGATGGTCACAGCCAGGGTTTTTACGTGCTTAGTGGTTCTTTTTACGACCACATCGGAAACGTGACTGCCATTTCTACGTGGTCATCCGAGCCACTTGACGTTCTAAGCATTTGCAAATGAAATTTCTAAGGCAGCACCTTCGTCCTCAGTTATTTTATGAACCTGAGTGTTGGTCCGGCTGGGATTCGAACCCACGACCTCCCGCTCTGCAGACCGACGCTCTACTACAGTGTAACTGAGAGGTAAAACTGTTCAGGAGGGGCTTATTTTAGAATAATGTTTACAGTATGTGTTTTGAAGGGGAGCGAAGATGCAAGAAATAGAATCAAAAATGATGGAAAAGGAAAGACAATTAAAGGTGGTACAAGATCGGTTAAGGTTGATGGAGAGGACAGAACAGTTACAGAGGGAAGTACAAAGATTGTGTTTACAGCAGATCGAGATCTCAAAGAAACAAGTGTGAGTATACATGAACATTGAACAGATGCAGGAAGATAGCATCTCATCCAGGGGGAGTAGCAATAGTCCTAGTTGCTTCATGCTACAGAAACCGGGTTAAGCTCCGGCCGTGTGAGCCATTGTGGCTCGAGTGCGACTTTACCTTTTAAGAGGAAGTTTAGCCTTCAAATTAGCGTCAGCGTTGATTGTTCTAATAGCTAGAGATTAGCCTACGAATACAGCCACCTGTCGGGCCGGGAGGGATGAGAGGCGGCTTTATTAACCTGAAAAAGTATACAGGCTTGACACCAACTCGTTCTCAGTCGTCTCTCAGTGGTGAAGCGCAGCCAAGGGTAGCGCGAGACCCCTCTGTCGCGCTTCTCTCGTTCCGCGTCTATCCCCGCGCGCGTCTCCGGCGACTGACTGGAGACTGACTGACTAACTGACTGGGACTGACTGGGGACGAGTCAGTGTTAACACACGAGCCACCCGATCGGCTCCTGCCGCGACAAACTAAGAAGAAAAACGTTTCCGGCTCTTGTCTTTTAGGGACGGACTTTTTTTTTATGCGGCACCTGCTGCAAACAATTTGTTTTGTCTCCGTCCAACAGCCATACTTCCAGCAAACAATTTTTTCTTTATTTTTTGCTTGCATACAATTTATTTCAGTGCTTATAGCCTCTGCAAACAATTTATTACAAAATTTTTCACACACCCCCGGTCAAAAAAATAATGGTCCGTCCCTTATGTTTATGCTATCGTAGCTCCTGGTGGGTTTCAAATTAGTGTTGAAAGTAATTTCGCGATTGCTTTGGTTTTGCATCGGCCACACTTTGTGATTGATGAAAAATAAAAAAACTCGCGCCACTTTTTCGACCATTCAAAATTAAAACCCAAACCAATCGTGACTTGCTTGCGCGAATTTTCCCGCGCTTGGCGGCGGCTACATGTTTGATTGGTTCATTAACTTGTCTACGTCTGTTGTGATTGGTCAGAGTAATTATTTTGATTTTGCTTTGCGACACTCAAGTCGGAAAACCGCTCAATAAACAAGTCTGCGAAGCACTGTTTGTTTTAGTTTTGTTTTACTAACTTCCTGATCTTATAACTTTTCTCCTCCAGTGAATTTAGAGCGAAAATAGTAGCTCTCAGTGAGAAGCACATAGCTATACAACGAAAATACAAAATCTTCTGCGAGATGAGCTACTCGGCTCGCGACTTGGACGAAAAGAGACAAAAATGGCGGGAAAGCCTGCGCCGGACGCGCTCACAAAGCGACATGGTGAGGATTACACCGCATGGCGCTCCACTCATGAGATACCGCGGGCGACAAGACTTAGCTCATGATTTAACTGGCTAAGGGACATGTGTTATTTCGTAGACATGTTAAAACAGATTTACTAAACATGTTAATTTCAATAAAGATTGATCCGTTACTGTGTGCTACCTGGTTCTCGTCACCTCATGACCATGAGATCAGCCAGTAAATGAAATACTTCACTCTATAGTCAGTTCGTCCCCCGTCAGATCGCTCCCCTAAAACGTTATATCGCGCGCTCACCCTCCCCCCCCCCCAGTAAAAAAAAATGATCCCCCCCCCCCCCCCGCAACAAAAAAAAGTTACATCGGGGGTCGATCTGACGCGAACGAAATGACTCATGGAGCGAAGTGTCCGGATTCCACTGAAATCACGCTAAACCTCTCTGCGTCCTCTGCGGTGGCAACCGCTAGTTAAGTCTAGTAAAGATGCTGTGAGAGGTTGCTACCACAGTCAAAGGCCGGGACAACAGTCCCGAAACGTTTTGATTTTTGTACAATCAGGCAGCACCCCCAAAAAACCTCAATTTTGGTTTTGAAATCACTTAATTAGCCATTTTGCTAAACATGGTTGCTATGTAATATTACATGACAAAAAAAATAGTAATATATTCACACTGGGAGCCCTCACTCCCAAACGCCCCAGGCAAGGATAAGATATGGGAAGAAGCGAGCCCGGAGGCGTAAAGGAGCGGGAGCTAGCTAGGATGGGAACAATGGTCATCGCTGCGGGGAGGAGGGAGGGACGCCAAGCTAACGACTGGCGAACGTTTAACGAAAAGGGAATTAAACAGGCCAAAACAGGCCAATTTATACCAAACCTGTGTGAAACAGAACACCCGGGGGACTACGAGCGCGCGGGAATTTTTATCCTTGAATTCCGAAGAGATTTGGGGCGTTTGTACGAGATGGCCCCAGTGAGAATAGTTTTCACATAAAAATGTTTTCAAGTGTTAGTGACAGGTTGCAAAAGCCGGTTAAAATAAGTAAAATCTGCAAAGGACCGCAAACGATAATGCTAACGATAACGAAAGACCTCAGCCAAAAAAAAATTTGAACAAACACAAACTGCAAGGCTTATTTGACTACGTAAAAAAGTAGACTTTGTGAGACACCAATACGACAGAAACCGGTTTCTGTCGTTTTGGTGTCTTGCGAAGTCACAAGATCACTGCAACAAACCGTTGAGAATGGCCGGATCTGGGTTTCCAAACCTAGATCATTCTGGATCAGCATTAACACTTTAATAAAGTAATAACATTTGTATCATTTGTATCATTTATAATACTTGTATTGTAAATCAATGAAAACTACAAAAAAATAACACTTTAGTAAAGTGAAACTAAACGGCAAACTGATCCTTACGGCAGAAAAACAGAAGCAGAAGCAAATAAAATAAAAGTGGTATATAATTTGTGCAAAAGCATTAGCCGGCCTAAAATAAAAGGGGGTCCCCAATACAATATAAATGTTTATTTTTTCACACATGCAACAAAAGTCAATATCACAGCTTGTTGGCGGGGGAGTGGGAGGATATCTTTCTTCGACAAAGCAAAATGCAGAGATTGAGAGGTGTTTTACAATATGTCATACATGAACTGCTCTGGTTTTCATGATAACCACCGCGGACGAGAATGAGCCCACGGTCTGATGGAAAACACAGCTGAATCGCTCAGCTGAATCTGGCTGGTTCAAAATTCAACGTTGCCTGTTTTCTCTGGGAAGATCGTAACGGCTTCGCAACATACAGGCATTGTTTCTTTATCGACCAATCAACTTAAAAAAACCAAGCACAGAATCAGGAAGTGTTGTTATTTTGCCACGTGACCAGTCTTCAACAAGCCGTATCTTTCAAGTTCTTGGAATCTTCCTGCATTGTAAGCGAGATTCTCAGAAATGATACGGAAAATTACTGCTTAATTGCAACAGGAGACAAGAATCTGGTGACTTGAGGGGAAATGTGGTCGGAGGATGATGACTATTTTTCATATTCACCGTATTATTTCGGTTCCGACATGGATGATAGCGATGTCGACGAATACTTCGACGATGATGATTACTGTGGTTACAGCAGCGGCGAGAATTATTCTAGTCTGATGTTAGCTGCTCGCCGAGCTCGAGCTCAAACCGAAGGCAGTGATGATGCATCAACTGCAGAAAACGTTTCTACAACTATCCATCAAGTGCGTTCCCTTCAAGACTCGTGTTGTCGTTTCATTGCTTTGAAGTTTCCGTTCGCATATGTCGAGCATCGTTCCCCTCCGATCCCTGACGAACTGCAGCTGAAGATCATCGGGTTTTCGTTTCCGGAGGACGAGGAGATGATAAGGAAGTACGCCGAGTTTAGCAGAAGTAGTGTGGACTTCAACTCGGCGAAAAGAATGCTTGAGAATGGCAACGTTAACGATCTGAATCAAATAGGTACAGTAGGTGTGAATAAATACAGACCGCAATGCAGTGTTTGTGTCAATAGACCTTTTCATGTTAAATAAAGCAAAAACGTTTACTTCTAAAACAACCTTACGAGTTCCCGTGATGCTAAAGTGGGCCATTGCCATATGGGTTGTTTGCATTGGCAGCCATGTTAGTGGTGCAATAGAAATTGTTTCCATAAATATATAGTTTTATTCTCAAAGGATGACAATTTCATTGTTCTAACACCCAACATGGCCGCCGTGCAAACCATCAATGTGGCAAGATGCCTGCTACATCACTATTTGTTGTTTTGTCTGCCCCTTGCGTGACAACACAGATTCAAACTTTTATCACTTATTCTTATTCTTCTAAAAAAATATATAATATAGATAAATACAAGTTACTTACATGACAGCTAGTCTCTGTGCCAAAATAGAGCTTATTTGGAACAATTTGGATTTCATTAAGGCAAAAAGGTCCCCTACAATTAGTTTTATAGTAAAACAATAATGGTAATTGAACTGAGTGGAGTGCAATTTGGTCTGAATTCGAACGCGTGATTTCAAAGTCACGCAAGTTCGATTTGAAATCACAAGTATGATTTCAGACCAAATTGCACGACATGAAGTTCAATTACCACTTTATTGCATCCATTTTGAAATTGCACAATTTAATTGCCCAAATACCGGATTTTAGTCAGTAGAGCGATTTTCGTATGACCTTGAAAAACGGTTCTGAGAGTGTTTGCGATTCGTTTCATCCGCCAATGATTGAACAGATCGAAACAAAATCCTCGTTTCGTTTCCCGCGTAAACAACCCCAATATGGCAAATGCGCTTGTTCGATAAACCAATCGGAATGTCGAAAACAGAATGACGTCAAACAGAATATTGATTGCATGATTTTCAGAGAGTTCTCGGACAAAAGATCAAATGTACTGTGTTGTGCGTGTTTTCGAAAGTCGGTGGAAATTTTATGGTGTTTTTTGTATCTGTGGTTATTTCAGAGGTCTTTCTCATTAAATAGCCAAGGAAGTAGTCTTTTGTGCTTCGTCATTTCATCAGAAGTGAGTTTACACCGAAGGATGGAGAGCCCGAAGATTCAATTTTCTTTGGTGGTCTCCCTCTTCCTCCAGCTTGGCAATCTCCGGTCGCGATTAATTTTTCGCAAATTGTTTGAGCGGTATTGTAGCATACGCGGTTTTCGCGTGCACTGACTGCAAAACTTCCAATTTCTGCATAGTCTGCCAAAATCTGGTACCTTTTTTGCAAGGGATAGGCTATGCCAGAGTTGTAAAGTCGTTCACGAGTATTTACCCTCCAGTTCGGCATTTTGTTGTTTCGAGTTGCGGAAAAAAGCGGAAAATTACTTTTTTTTTGTATTCAACATGTTGCAGGTGCGAAAAGCCAATCAAAATCCGCGCGCGTTTGACTCTGTTCGATAAACCAATCTAATGTTTACTTTTCGCGTTCATTTGTTGTTTTGGCTCTGTATGCGCGTTCCATTTCAAGGTCATACAAAAATCGCTCTATCAATATTGATGTGATTTGTAGATGCGACTTAGAGCAAAAAACAGTGTGATTTGGGAATAAATCACACTGCTGAGAAAAATATGCGATTTGGAGCAAAAATAGTGTGATTCCGGAATAAATTGCACGGATGAGAAAAAGATACGATTTGGAGCAAAAAATGGTGCGATTCGTGAATAAATCACACTGCTGAGAGCCAATCAGATTGCAAGGATAACCAGTGATTTCAAAATGGATGTAATAAATATAATAATAAATTATTAATAGCTCTCACTCCACAAATAATTATTATTGTCCTTGGTGCTTTACAATAATATTTTAAAAGGCACTAAATGAAAATAAATACCGGGTATGTATGACAAAGAATCCTAACTTAATAAGTAATAATACAACATGTCTTACTGGGCCTTTCAATAACACGCGGAATTTGAAATTCAAATCTCCACCAACAGTTGCATTATTCCCTGTCGTCAATCATAATTAATACGAAAGCCAACGGACCATGTAAAAAAGAAACAAATAAAATGGATCAAAATCTACCAATCATAATGCACGGACGTGACCTTTTGACCTCATTGAAGTGAAGATCTGTTTCCTGAGAGGTAAGCTAAGATGATTGACGGCAGTGTAAAACGCAACTGTTGGTGGAAATTTGAATTTCAAATTCCACATGTTATTGAAAGGCGCAGTAAAAAAAGCTTCAACTGCTGGCAAGGTTCTATTAACTAATGGGGGAGGGGAGGGGATGGCATGGCATCCCATTATTTTCACAATACTATGGTATGACTGAACTCAAGTTTGAATTTGATGACAGGTTTCCGTTTGAGTGCCACAGTAGAGGACAGGAGGTGCAGTAGTAGCCGAAGTAACGACAGTGGAAAGTATTATGTAACTGTCCACTTTGATCGTGGAAAAATAACCTCTGCACACTGTTCATGTGAGTTGTCAACAAACTGGTGTGCACATGTTGTAGCGACATGTTTGGCAAGAATAAAAGAGAAGAACACAATGACAACTCACATGCCAGTGTCTGACTCACTCAATTTATTGGACCGAGAACAGCTGCTGAAGTTTGCACAATACCTTTTGTGCGAGCACCAAAATGAACGTACAGTGGAAACAGCTCAAAAGCTGCTTGATAAGCTGTTGTCACGGCAACACAGAGAGCAACAAGACGACATCAATGCAATTGCAGGAGCACCTGATCCAACTGCAGGCCCTGGTAAGGAGTGGCTGATGAGATAAACCTGCTGTTCCAAAACCCCATGACCCTATAACAGTGTCAACTTAAAAAAGTCAACTTACATGTATTAAAAAACAATCCTGCCTCCATTTGTCGCTCTATTTGTTCACACTCAAAACCTACATATGTGTGAAAATAAAACAGTGCTTGTAGAATTATATTTACAAAGTGGACTCCACTCTTGTCATTTTTTTACTCAAGGTTTTTCTTTTAGTTCTAAAAAGTGACAGAGGCGAAAATGACCTGATAGTTTTTGGCACCAGTGTCCTTTAACAATTCTTGCTTCTTCTCAAAAGCAAAACGTTTTAAACCCTTTATTCCCATGAAGAGTGCCAGAAATCAATTCCAAATGGTACCATGTAAAAGTACTACTAAAGAGGTTTCATTTGAATGGTCGCACCATATGATTTCATTATAAAAACTCAAAAGTTAAGAACTACAGTACACTATGTCTATACGTCTTCATAATTGACTCTGGGAGTGAAAGGGTTAAAGCACTTGTTTTTTTATCTTCAGGACTTGATGAAGAAGCTCACTGGTTTGTGTGTAAAAGTGGATTCAAATCCAGATGTGAAAGCTTAATGTACGAATCCCATCAGGATCTGGGCTTTGTAATGTATAATGATCGAGATAACGAACGAGGAAGCTCTGTTAATGAACTGTGGGGGAGGAATTGTCTTCAACAAGCACTTGTTAGAGGTAGAGCATTTACAAGCAGGCATTTATTTGTAGAGTTATATGATTCCATTAATTTATGATGTGATGTGATGTTATCTTATATCATCCATGGACACTGTATCTTACATGTAAGTTATCTTAAAACCACATTCCTTCGTATTTAAAAAAAAAACTTTCTTCTCATTCCTTTATATACAGTACCATCGTATCTCATTCAATCCCATCTTTTCTCGTCTTATCATATATCTTGTCTTCTCCCATCTCATCTTATCATGCACTGTACATTTCATGCTAGAATATCTCATTTTGCGACTTTGTCGCTCTCATAAGTCCACTTGTGGTCAAATCTAGCCTAATATCTTACATGTAACAACATGTATCTTGGAATCTCATTTCTTTGAATTCTAATCCATCTCAAATATTCATCTCCTCTCATTTTATGTGCACATGTATGTTATGCTGCTTATTATATATATTTATGTACATGTATTAATAATTGCCGACTTGTTTTTATGTAGATGAAATGGATCTACAGCTTGACAATGAATACTGTGGCTACTCTTCCTCTCGGCGGCAAAGTGTTCTTCAAGTCTTGGAGACCATAGCTGACCTTCTTCAGGATGATTTCATGAGCGCCGTGTCGGCTCTGACAATGTGTACCGAACAACTGATTGAACGTCTAACCAAGTTGTGCCGCATGAACTCTCCTGCAGATAGATACCGTAGATCAAAACCAGGGAGGCATGAGCCAAAGGAAACCATAAAGCTTTGTGGATCCTTAGCAGGAGGCTTTACTCCAAGACGTTCCGGGTAAAAAAAAAACCAGTCATGTTCATGTAGAATAACAATGAAATTCTAGAAAAAGTTTTAATTAGCATCCTATTTGATTTACATTTTGTGGTTCCAGGAAATTCCCCCCCCCCCCCCCCCCCCCCCCCCCATCCTTCCCATGGAAGGTTACTAATTGATAAATAATTCCATGGGAGAGAGATGGTCTCAAAAGCCAAAGATTTGAAATGGAAAGTATGAAGCTAAACTGGAATTTCCATAGGGATGGCAGGGGGTGGGGGGTCTCAAAAGTCAAAGCAAAATTCTTGATCGCAATTTGAGAGTAATTACTAAAATTTAGTCGCAAGTTCGAAAAGTTTAGTTGCAAAAAAATAACTACTACTACCAGAACCGAAAATGAGAAATTTCTGAGAAAGAGCATGAAATCGACGATTAAGTAACGCAATATTCAACATGAATTTTGCAGGATTTTTCGAATAAAATTACAACTACCAATTACAAGTAAGACACACGACTGTTGAATATAAGTCCTTTATTGGCTAGGCCGTAAAACATTCGCAAAATCGTGACTAATAGACAAAGTTTAGTCGCAAAAGCGAAATCTTTAGTCGCAAATGCACCCGATACAGGCGCAATTTCGAGCTCTGGATGGGAGTGGTGGGGGGGGGGGAGGGTTAAACAAAAAAACCCTTTTCTTGGGAGGTGGCGGTGTATGGATATTTTCTGGAACAACACATTGCAGTTGTTACAGTCCCTGTTTAGTTTGTGTGTGTATGTGAAGGAACGGGAACAAGGGGGAAAAGTGGGGGAACAGGGGGTCTGAACCCTTTGTGGCTCCCATCTCTTTCTACCTTGGCTGTAGAAAAAAAGTGCAATATTGCAGATTTTGTTTCTTTTTCTGGTTTCCACTCTGGCTACCGAGGTTTCTCTTTTGGTACGCTTTTGTTATGCAGTGGAGGCCAGCAAGAGGCCAGAAGTCGTCTGAAGCTAAAGAAATAGTTTTATTATTAGACACACAAGAGGCATGTATTTGCATTTGTTATTTGGGATGATGCCACACTAATCTCATGTGTCTCTGTGCCTTTCCAATTTTTGCTGGTCTTGCAAACCACACCAATTTGTTCCCCCACAGGCTTTATTTCATGGCAAGCTTTTAGCCAGCAGGGTGTTCAAGCGTCCTGTGGACGCCCACTTTTTGAAGAAATTCATGAAAATTGCACCTAATCCTTTAAACATTTATGATGGAAAATATCTTCTGGACGGCCACTTTTCAATTTCTGGCTAAAAGCTTGTTTCATGGACTCTTAGCTGGGGACCTGGTACCTATGAACTCAGATACAGCCCTGGAGATGAGTCTGATGTGTAAACGTGTCGTTTAATGTGATTGCTAAGGACTCAAAATACAGTTCATACAGCTGCAGTGTGGCACACAAAAGAAACATTTTGCTTTTTTCTAACAACAGGGCTAATTTGACAATCATATTGTTTATTTTTCCATCCAAGATGTAGGATGCTGAGCGATGAACTTTCACGGCTCTGGAGACTGGCTGTCCTGAGTCCAAACATTCCAGAAAAACAGCATGAAGGAGTCATTGATCAGCTGAGGACATTGAATGAAACAGGTACATGTACATGTATTACTTGAGCTGTGTATCTTGGCAAGTAGGTGTGTCATCATCATTGTCCTACTCTCCAGTTGGTGAATAGGGTTGTATGCTCACCATTTCTACAGACTGTATGCTGTCCAGTCAACTACCACACAGTGTATTTGCCATTCTATGATCATGATCTCCATCCAGCTTTTTTTCTTTTCCTTCTCCATTGTCCTCCTCAGTGTTGTCTTTGGTCTCTCCCTGAATTTGCAACATGAAATGCACAATTTTGTACACATGCATGAGTTCATCTCTAAGCATGCAGCACTTTTCTAAAGAACTACAGTAGAGTCACGTCATCCTGCTTCTACAGTATTGCATGCAATACTTTCAGTGGTGGACACATGTATATATATATATATATATATATATATATATATATATATATATATATATATATATATATACAATCAGGGAAAGCGGTGACGTCTTCATCGGCTATTGAGAGTGCTCAACTGGATAAACCGGAGCAATATAAAAGCATACGAAGTAGTTAAGATTGTAAAAACATTTTATCTGCAACTCGGAGTTTCACGTGTTGCAAGCAACACGATCATCAGGCAACTGCCAAAAATTCAAAAAAATACAAAAATAGAAATTCAACGGGATACAGAACAATAGATCGTTTGTGTAACTAAATACGTATAAGCACAAGGTTTAAGTGCGTATATTACAATATAAACATTCAGGTTATGGAGGTGTTGAGTAGAAATTTGTTCGCGTGTCTACATTTTGACATCAATTCGCTCCTCTTATTTAGCGAAGCCATATTGGGTTTGCAGATGATAAAAAATTTTTCCCATAAGCATAAACTGCACTTTTTGCTTACATTTGTATATGCGATGGTTTGTTTTAGTTTTCTCCATGTGATGTTGTACTTGATGTTTTGATCTTTAAGGCTCCATATATATTTACTGAGTTCGGTTACGTGTCTATATCTATCGTGTTTGAATGAGCATATATGATTGTTATATCTAACTTTAAATGTAGTGTCACACAGTCCGATTTGTTTCTTTTGTGTTTGATGTAGATACCACTGCTTGATATATGATACTTGTGTCCTCGCAATTGCCATTCATGGGACACGTGGATTTGTTGCGGCACTTGCAATTTGACTTTTGGATTTCAATTGGCTTTGATTTGCGTATTACTGCTTTGTTGTGGTTGGTAATGATGGTCTTGACATTACTCATGCAGCTGTAGCTTAGTTTCAACGTGTTTCGATTGAAGATTTTATGCAGCGGATTTGTTTTGGGAAAGTGTTGATCGACAAGGTTGAGAAAGCATTTTCCTACGTTTGTTTCAACGTTTTTGTTGTAAGGTGGGTTGTACCACGTAATGTTTCTTTGCCGTTTTCTTTTACGTTTTTGTGGCGTTTCTTTGAAAGTGAGGTCAAATCGCATTAAATGCAAGCGGATATCGATTTGACCTCACTTTCAAAGAAACGCCACAAAAACGTAAAAGAAAACGGCAAAGAAACATTACGTGGTACAACCCACCTTACAACAAAAACGTTGAAACAAACGTAGGAAAATGCTTTCTCAACCTTGTCGATCAACACTTTCCCAAAACAAATCCGCTGCATAAAATCTTCAATCGAAACACGTTGAAACTAAGCTACAGCTGCATGAGTAATGTCAAGACCATCATTACCAACCACAACAAAGCAGTAATACGCAAATCAAAGCCAATTGAAATCCAAAAGTCAAATTGCAAGTGCCGCAACAAATCCACGTGTCCCATGAATGGCAATTGCGAGGACACAAGTATCATATATCAAGCAGTGGTATCTACATCAAACACAAAAGAAACATATATCGGACTGTGTGACACTACATTTAAAGTTAGATATAACAATCATATATGCTCATTCAAACACGATAGATATAGACACGTAACCGAACTCAGTAAATATATATGGAGCCTTAAAGATCAAAACATCAAGTACAACATCACATGGAGAAAAGTAAAACAAACCATCGCATATACAAATGTAAGCAAAAAGTGCAGTTTATGCTTATGGGAAAAATTTTTTATCATCTGCAAACCCAATATGGCTTCGCTAAATAAGAGGAGCGAATTGATGTCAAAATGTAGACACGCGAACAAATTTCTACTCAACACCTCCATAACCTGAATGTTTATATTGTAATATACGCACTTAAACCTTGTGCTTATACGTATTTAGTTACACAAACGATCTATTGTTCTGTATCCCGTTGAATTTCTATTTTTGTATTTTTTTGAATTTTTGGCAGTTGCCTGATGATCGTGTTGCTTGCAACACGTGAAACTCCGAGTAGCAGATAAAATGTTTTTACAATCTTAACTACTTCGTATGCTTTTATATATATATATATATATATATATATATATATATATATATATATATATATATATATATATATATATATATATATATATATATATATATATATATATATATATATATATTGTACAACTTGTACTTGCACTGTAATTATATATATAATTATGTACACTACAATAGACCTCTTTCATAATGGCGGCCGATTTATTTATTCTTTTATATGAATGTTAATTAGCCTTACTGGCCTAGGTAACATGTGCAAAATTCAAAAGAATTTTTACTCTAAAATGAGGCCAGTGAGGCTAATTAACATTCATATAACAGAATAAATCAATCGGCCGCCATTATGAAAGAGGTCTATGTACAGTGTATGCAAGTTGCATGCATTACGAATTGCATGCAAGATTATGGTAGGTGGTCTTTACTCAACATTGTGAGCATAATTATTAATTTCAATGTTTTACTAACAACGCTTTTTACTTCTTGTTTTTAGTTTCTGTAGTTTTTGTAACTGGACCATTGCGCCCATGGCATGGCTTAGAGGTTGCCATTCGATTGTCCTCCATAGACTGGAACTTACCTGACTTTCAGCGAATTCTCAAAGGAGAATGGACTTACATTCCTGTTGTAAGCAGTTGTATGGCTATCCAGTTGACTTGTCAACCAAAGACTGCATACGTCTCTGAATGGATTGCATTGAATCAATGTGACAGTGACATGAATGCAGTTGAGCAGGTGCAGGTTGACTCGATCATCCCGCTTTCGTTTTACAATCCCCACTGCATTGCACTCGGCTTATTTTGTAACATTGATATTCATTCACTGTGTTCTATGATTGAAGCCCTAAATGTTGGTGGTGATCATCAACGTGCCATGTGCTTAACTGTAGCAGTATCATATGCCCTTGTGTCATTCTACAAGGGGATTCTCCTTGGACAGTGCGATGTTGCTTCAATGCCTGTCTCTGCAAGTTGCTCACTAGGAACTGCACCATACCAGAGTGCAGCAAAGGCTGACAAGAACAAAGAATCTGATTCCCCAATGGAAGTGGAGATACCTGCAGGTAGCAACAAGCCACACACTAATCATGTCTGGCCAGAGGATACCATTTTGGCAATTAGTACATTTGCATTTCTTTTTGAGCTGTTGTCGCAGAAGCCTGACCTGGCTAATGCAACCATTGCAGAAATGAGGTGCAAGCTGAAACTTGATGGTACTGCAGGATCTGCTCTTGAATGTCCAAAGACCTTAATGTCCCTCAAATTTCAGTTAGGAGTAGCAGGATTGTGTTTGCAGAGGCTGCCTGCCTCATCTCTACACCATGAGGTATGCAAGTTGCTGCTTTGCATGTGTACATAATAGTTGGCATACTCTACATTCAAATATTAATTTCTGTCAGATGATACAGTATAATAATAATAATGATAACAATAATAACAATAATAATAATAATAATAATAATAATAAATATAATAATAATTTATATTTAATGAGGGAATCAACTCGCCAAGGCGGTTTTCAGTTTATAAAATATTTAAGGACCTACAGCACTATTAGAAAGTTCTACTCTGTAGCTGTCATTTAAATGGGCCTACTGTAGGATTTCATCCACAGAGACTCAAAGTTGTACAGCATTATAATAAACAGTCCACAGGAAAGTACTGCTCAACAGCTTTCATTTGAATGGTCACGCTTCTGGATTTCATACTCAGACTTAAAAGGCGAAACTACGTCTATGTGACTGTACTTTGTTTAGCATAATAAACAGTACCTGACCACAGGAGAGTACTGCTCAGTAGCTTATTTATTTCAATACACTTCTGGATTTCATCCTCAGACTCAAAAGTTAGAACTGCTGTACTTGTACATGTATGTCATGAAACTCAAGATTTGAATCTAGGAGAAACTGTCTTGAACACCCATAGATTATTACATGCACTTCTGACAGCTGTTTTTTTCCTTCTCCTTTTAGGTAGAAGAGTATAATTATGAATGCTGGCTGACATACCAACTGATCTGCTGTTCGCCAGCAGAGGCTGACCTCTCCTTCCTGGCACATCTTGGACAAAGAGTCCCTGGGGGTGTGGCCACACCTGCTCCTGTACCCCAATCATCCCTGTCCCGTGTGATATTCCACCATCTCTTCAAAGGTGCGCCAGCAGCTCTCAGCAAAACCCTGACAGAACAACAAAGTGTAGGCCTAAAGGCAGCATTTAATGTGCTCGCTCATGTCAATGAGTACACTGTCAAAGAAAGCTCTTTGCCTTGGACGCTGTTTCAGTATGCAAACTGCAGACTCTGGGCCAAGCTAGCTGAAGTTGTCCTTCGTTCCCTCTCAGACTCTCCGGAGCTTTTGGCTGAAGCTATGAGTTGTGTTCTGAAACCCGGGGGAATGCTTGGTGCGCAGTCAATGGAGAAAGTAACAAATGACTCAACGCCTTTTAATGTGCTGTCACGCTTACGGGATATCGAGTTCATTTCTGGGAAGTCCCGCGTGACTTATTGTCTGGGGAAGGCACTCAGCGAGAAGCAGGGAAACTCGATAAGAATCACTCAGTACAAGACGGAAACACGCATTCGGGGCACAAGAAAAGAGAGCTTCGAGCTGGACATGCCAAGGAAGATTATGAAGTCTGGAGTGGAGATGGCTTTAAAGCTATGTGCTGTTCAGATTGTTGTGCATAGTCTTTGGTTGCAGAGGCTTGCTGATAAAGATCATGTGCGCACTGATTCTATCAGGTACATGTTTTTGTGCTAGTGCTAACAGTAAGTTCGGCATGGTCACTGCTCAAACCCACACACATGCACGCACGCACGCACACGTTAGAAGAAGTGTTTGATTGAAATCAAAACATTCTTCTAACAGAAAATGTTAGACAAACGTCATCTAACATGCCGGCTACACGTTCTAACATTGTTAGACCAACGAATGTTATATGACAATCTTAGAACATGTAGCCGGGCTTAAGTCTTTTTGAATTCATTTAGAGACCGAAATGTTGAACTACTACTGCCTATAATCAACAGTACTTGAAGTTAAGTCATTGCTATATGGAGTACCACACAAATGAACTGCTCAGTGACGTTCATTTGAATCGTTACACTTTAGAATTTCCTTACACACAGCTCTACAATCGTCTGCATGCAGGCTATACAATGTACATTCGGCAGTTCATCTATGCAGTCAAACATTAGTAACTAGCAGCAATCGGAGATTATGGAGACGCGCTTGAAGGAACTTCTAGTGGAAATGAGCCCTGAAAAAAGCAATTGGGGCGTCCATTTGGAAGACCAGACACCAAACAATCTCAAATTTTATTGCATGTAAGGCACAGGGAAACCAACACCACATTAGGATTGCGTTCTTCGAACGTGATAAATAGTGTCACAAGAAAGGGAGTACTACTCAACAGCCTTCATTGAATAGTCTTACTTTATGACGGTTTCGTTAGTCTACTATAATAAATAGTACTACAGACCAGCTCAGACCAGTAGCTTTGGATACCTGTCGAATGTGATCGTCCGGGTTAGTATAGTTACATGACTGAAAGGAACTGTAAAGTTGTTGTTGACAATGACTTACCGTACGTTGTGACAAGCTGGGCAGAAGTCATCTTCAGTGTCATGTGAATTGTAAATCGCCAGTTTATGATATTATAGCGGTTTTAAGTTGAGTGTCGTAAAACCAAACCAAAGTAATTACTCTCCACTGACCAATCACAGAACTCGCAGACAGTCCAATGAACCAATCAGAACACGAAGCAAATACATGTACATGTAGCCGATGCCAAGCGCGGGAAAATGCGTACGAGCAAGTCACGATTGGTTTTGGTTTTACTTCTGATTGGTTAATAAAGTGGCGCGAGATTTTTTTAGCCAATCACAAAGCAAAGCAATGGCAAAACCAAAGCAAGTACAAAATTACTTTTGATACTCAATTGAAGTCTGGCTATTGCTGTCATTGGTCTTCGAATTATCATTAATATTTTGGGAAACAAAACGCGTGACATCTATTGAGACAAACGTAACCTTTACATGTACACTGTACCTTAAAATTAAACTTTTCAGCAGCAACACTGATTTATAATACTGTCATTCTTAGGTGGCTTACCGACTTTGTTGTCAATTCTGGAGTGGAGGGCCTCGAATGTCTTGTTAAGTGCAAGGGAGGTGTCACTTCTTTTCTTAGACAAAACGACCTGCTAGAGCTTTGCGAGAAATTCCTTCGGGTGAGTAAATGAAGTCGGGGAGAGACGGTGTTCTAAAGTGTCCGCGCGGTTTTACTTCCCCTCCCCTGATCAAAGTATCACCAATTGCATTCTATTTGCGAGTGCGTTATCCAGTTAAGTGAATGAAGCGGGGGAAAGACGGTGTAATGAAGTGCCACCTGTAGCATTTTGTTTGCGAGCTAGAGCATTCCCTTTAACCCCTCCCCTGGTCAAAGTATCAGCATTTTATTTGTCGCATGTGAAGCTCGGATTTGAAAAAAATAGTCTGATCAGTTTCCTTTAAGTACATTGTAAAATAATTTTCGTTTTAATCCTTGCAGAAGGAGCCAGAGACGCAAGTAAAAACCATCGTTCAAAACATTCTTCTATCTTTGTTGCAAGAGGCTAGCCAATCTGAAGTGCTAGGTGATATGAAGACGATCATATCTTTTTGCAGGTACATAATTACATCTGCTCAGGTTTGGTTCACAGATGTCATACGCTGAACTTTCTCGCTCCAAGTGAATTAAAATTTGAATAAAACCTTGCTTAAATCTATGACCAAGGTGGATAAGAGAACCTTTGAGAAACCGTTCCAGTACAAAACATGTCTTTAAGCCGGATTCGTTTGTACATGTAGTCGACATAAAAGCCTGCGAAAATTCGCTTAAAGTGCTTATCACCCCTAGAAAGTTATTTTCAGAATCAACTCTATGTACACTGAATAGTTGAATGGTAAAATATTTCTTGTTTTGAACGTAGCGTTTGTGAGTTAGAGATTTGAATTTACGAAATGGTAATTAGATGGCCTCAACCCGGGAATTTGCTACAATTTACAATGCGCAGTTTAGAGCTTGAGAATAATAAATTTGATAAATACAAAAAGTAAACTGTAGATAGTCAATTGATTCGTAAAATATGTTACTTGGAGTTGAAAACAAGTAGTTGCATAATAAATGATTCCCGGGTCGATGTCATGTAATTAGCATTTTGTGAATTCAAATCTCTATAACCACTAACATCACGACGTTGAAAATAAGAAATTTTACCATTCAACTATTCAATGTACATAGAGTTGATTCTGAAAATAACTTTCTAGGGGTGATAGGCACTTTAAACCTTTAACTACCAAGTGTGTCAAAAATCAAAATTCAAGAAAAATCCTAAATTTCGTTTTGTACCATGCAAAAGAACTGCCGAAAAGGATTCATTTGAATATCATCGTCGACAGACTCAAAAGTTAGAACAAGGGTGAACGCCATTCAAGCTTTGTTAGTCTGGCAACCAATCACATCATGTTTGATAGCCTTCTAGGTGAATGGCATGAATCAGGTTCTTACACGCCTGTATTTTTAAAGGGGCTATGTGGCCATTTTTAGTGTTACGTTAAAAGCCCAAAAGACATATTTATACAAATAATGGTCCAGTTTTGTTTAAAATTTCTCTACAAGTGCTCTAAGAGTGAAAATAAGTGCCTTGGGCTGCAGATGGCCAGGATGGAAATGGATTGCAACTTGAAGCCCAATTTTTTTTTCTAGTTTATCGCCGGTGTCTTGGAAAACTCGCTAAAACCGAGATTATGGTTTATTCTCTCTTCGAAAATTCACTTGATATCTCCCTCTTGGTGTTCTGTAAGCATTTTTGTGCAAAGGTGCTCAGTTTTATTTGGTGCAGTTTTGACCCCAAAAACGTCAAACCCCCATGACTTACATGTAGCTCCTGCCTAAAAACAAAATTTCCCTAACCTTATTTTCATGTTATATCACCAAATGCCACCAAATATACAACTTAATTAAACAAAAAGATTCTATTGAACAAATGAGAAGCAATAGTTTGGAGATAAAGTGTAGGATTGCAAGGATGGAAGTGGATTACCGTTCATCAAATTTGATTTGTTGACAGCCTGTCGAGAAATCAAAATTGTCATTCTTGTGGAATTTTGACCTTTTTAGCTGTTATTTTGGCCCTTTGGTTAATATTTCTTTGCTTTCGTGACTTTTGGTGATGTTTTCTTCGCATTTCAAGATAATAAAGCAAGCTTAAAGCAAGCTCCTGGCCATAATCATGAAAACACTTTATACATGTATCAGCCGGGAAAGTGTCCCGTTGAATGATATCAACTCGTTTGTCTTGCAGAGAGAAGCGATGCGCAACCAAACAAGATTTGCTGCCTTGGATCTGCATAGGACTTCAAAACTTGAAATACAGCAACTCGTATTTACCGTTTGAAGTACTCATGGATGCCAGCCACGGAATGCTCGAACACTACAAGGAAAGGCTAACAACTGCAGAGCACCTCAACCAGTTGGAGTTGAACCAGAAAGGAGTTTTGTATCTGGTGAGGTTTTGCCAATTTGCCGTTGTTTTTTTTTTTTACTTGTTGTCATAACTTTTCTAACTTACCCCCGCCTCGAATAGCTTATTTCCGTAACCTGCGGAGGGCAAGTATATATGTTGCAGGTAAAATCCGTTCTCAGGTTGAATCAGTATTCAATTTAGGTTAAATGTGTACCCATTATTCTATCTAGGTAAGCTAATCCTTGTTAACTCTAACACAAAGCTAACCATCACACTGTTGGCTATATGTATCTTTGTGCTAGTGGTGATGGTTAGCCTTGTGTTAGAGTTAACTAGGGTTAGTTAGGGTTAGCTTACCTATATAGAATACTGGGTACACATTTAACCTAGATTGAATACTGATTCAACCTGAGAATGGATTTTACCTGCAACATATATATTACGGTAACCTGTAAATATTTGACTGTTAAGTAAAACTTTGTTGTTGTTGCTGTTATTGAGCTTGTCTTATCCGATGAACATTCTATCCCCTTTTTTCCTTTCTTAGAATCGTCTATTTAACGAGGGAACACAAGCAGAGGACGACTCTGAAAATGAAGAAGGCGACAGCTTGTTTACCAACAGAAATCCGTTTAAGACTCCCGAGGCGCACCCTTTCCTTGAAACCGCCTTTAAGCTGGGAATGATGGGACTAGATAAGCTCAGAGAGAAACCGGAAGAACTGGACCATCATAGGATTCCTCACTATCGCATTATTCGCAGCTGTCCAGTCAAGGAACACTTGAGTGAATTTTGCAAGTATGTGTTACTTTAGTCAAGATTCTTGTTGTGTGGGGCCGGGATAAAACAGAGCGGCAATTCTATGGGGAGGGGGTTGGAGGGGAGAGATCTCAAGGTCAGTGGTTCTCTACCATCGTGTTATTTCCTTAGACAAGAAACTTTGCTCCACATTGTCTGTCTCTATCCTGGTGTATGATTTGGTACTGGCGGCATAATACTGGAGGTAACCCAGCGAAATGCCAATACTCCTAGTTGCAATCCTGCTACAGAAACCGGGTTAAGCTCCGGCCGTGTGGGTCACCTGTGGCTCGCGTGGGTCACCTGTGGCTCGTATGGGTCACCTGTGGCTCGTGTGGGTCACCTGTGGCTCGTGTGGGCCACCTGTGGCTCGTGTGCCAAGTCTGCAGAAGGCGGAAAGTTTAAGGACGAGAAGCGGGCTTCCCAAGGTGGTGAATAGCGAAAAATGTTTTGCATTAGTGGGTAATGATTTGATCGTCAAGAAAGGCGGGGGATTTTGGGGGGCTTGGGTGGTTGGGGAGGGGTAATGATGTGCAATTGAAACAGGGCAAAGGGGCGGGAATCACCAAGGAAGTGGGGAAGGGGGTAATTATTAAGGGTGGTTGGGGAGTGGACTTAGAGTGACAGGTATGGGAAGAGGAAAGTTTGTCCTTCACTGCCCCACCCTCCCTTCCCATGGTAGTCTTCTTGTGTGTTATTAACCCTTTCAATAGGCCATGGTTTTAAAATCATCTTCACATTTCACTTCTTTTCCTCGATTCTGTTGTCAAACTACATTGTATAGTGTAATTGTGTGATTAAATTTCTTGATTTATTATTTTTTTCTGTAAGACTTGTATGCTATCTGGTGAACAAGAAGTGGTTGACAGATGCATCGCAAGAAGTAGTACCGGGCACCAAATCAATGAAAAAGGAGAACAAAACCCCCTCGAGTGTCACAGCCAAACCGGGCTGCAGCCACTGGGAAGATGGTAAGCATTGATGCCTTTTCTTCTTAATTTCTTTTTTGACTTCTTGTGTTCAATTCAGTTTTAACCCTTTAAGCCCTAATATCAAAATTTAAATTCTCATTTCTAGTCCTGTACATTTCCTATAGAAGTAGTGGAGAGAAATTGTTTGCACATCAAGAGAACTTATCTTGTAGTCATGCCCTTATTCTCATGACCTTTTTGATTGATACGGCACTAATATTACAAGGAGAAATATGATGTTGATCACTCTTTGGGCTTAAAGGGTTAATGTCTTTTGCAGTTTGTCAGAGTAAGAATTCGTAGTGTGGCACGCCGCGGCGACCCGGTTAGCTTCGGTTGGATAACATAATCTATGTTGAGAAAGATGCATTGTCCATCGTCTTACGAGCGTGGATCAAACAAAAATCTGAGTCTCCACAGGAATCGAACCTATGAACTTTAGCGGTAGACCGGTCAGATGCTCTAACAACTGGGCTACGAGAGGTGGTTAACTGTGATGGTTGCTTCTTGCAACCAGAGTTTAGATACTCAACATTATTGCAACAATCGCACTCCCGCTTTTGAGAAGAGTAAGCATTTCATTTTCACTGTATCGGCAACATTTAAAAAGGTGTTGTTCTCGCTTCTCTTACTATAAACAGCACTGTAAAATTTCATGAATCTCTCCATCATCGGAATGTTTCTTCTTTAACTTGGGAACCTTTTGTGTACAGACGTCCCATGAGTCCCCTACAGGAATCGAACTTGTGACCTTCCGTACACCGGTCGGATGATCTAACCCCATGAGCTACGAGAGACTCGTGGCCAACTAGGCCATATACGAAGTTCATATACACCTAATTGAAGAAACGTTGGCCCGTGAAAAGCATAAACCATGAACGATGAGACCGATTGGGATTCTTGGTAGGCAGCATTGACAATCTGAGTAATATTCCATTTCTCGATAACCAAGATGTTTTCTTTGCTTGAGACATTTTAGAGCATGATTTATGCATCTTGTGTTGATATAAGGTGTATTCTGTTAGAGACGAAGATTAATTTACCCAATTTCCCAGTAAATCTTTGGGTCGCGTCGTTCATGGTTTATGCTTTTCACCCGACAACGTTTCTTCAATTTGGTGTACACAGTCGAACCTATCTACAACGGGCACCTTCGGACGGAATTTTCCGGCTGTCGTTGAGAGGTGATCGTTATAGCTAGGTTTTCCATTACAGAATTTAAGCAAATAAATAAGACGTCGGGACAAGAAAACATGGCCTTTGTAGAGAGGTGGATGTTAGTAGAGATTCGACTCTATTACGAAATTTAAAAAAAAGTGTATGATTATCATGTTTTTACTGTAATTTAGTAATTAACTCCGAAAAGCCTCTTTGGAGAGTGTTAATAAAATTTGTATTGTATTGTATGTTGTACCTATGGAATTATTTTATACTAGGCGCTTGACACTGGTTACTTGCATTTTTTTCATAATCTGATTGGTTTCCTTTGTTAACTCTACTGCCTTTTTTATGGTTGCTAATTTACTTCATCATACGTTGTACTTGCAGCTCAATCACAGAGTGTCTCTAAAGTGTCTTGTGACAGTTGCTTCCTGCATACGTTCGTTTACTCCTTGATCAATAGCGTTGACAATCCATTGTGGCTGTTTGAGGTGCTTCAAGAGGTATTTAACATTCATTACTGGTGAATTCATGGTGAATCCTCGGTAGGAAAAAAGATGGCGACTGGTACATTTACCCATAATTCTTAGCGCACAAAAACCTTAACAACGTTCATAAAAATGGAAAGAAAAGTTATAAAATCTTCAAACCTGGTCTACACATTGTCCTTAGTACTGGAACAAATATTGTAAAAATTTGGCTGTCTTTGTGCCTTATGTGCTGTGTTAGGTCCGCAAGGTATTGTGGTAAAATGAACAGCTGCCATCTTTTTTCCTACGGTGGATTCAAGTCGCTCGTTTTTACCTCGTAAATACGCGCATGCGTAATGAACTGGACAAATATTAAAATTTTCATTCCTCCTTCCATCTTTCAGCTGTAAACTTTTATCTGTAATTCCGCCAGTGCGGCCTTTTTCCGTTCCAAATGCAAAGAAATATAGATTGGGAATACTCGACCCCCGTAAAAGAGGACATTATTAACGCGATGTACTGATGTTTCGCGTTTGGAGTCCTTTGAAGTAAAATTTAAACCGATCTGGCGACTTCAAATGGATTTTTCAACATAAACATGGGATAAATATTGAAATTTAAAGTGCCCCTATGGTCAAATTTTTGATTTTCATTTTTTTACATTTTCGCGTACTGTTAGACTTTCTTACTCATCTTGCCAAATTTCAACCATTTGGTTGCCAAATCTTGCCAAATTTCAACCCATTGCGAACATCAGAAGTCATTTTATTTTAACATTTATTTCTGAGAATTTTCGGCCGCCATTAATCAACCTTGTTCCAAGGCTTGGTTGCGAATGGGAGAAAGTGACGTCAAAGACTCAAACAAACCTCACGGGTTGAAATTATAATAACAATAAGTATTGAAAATCACGCGAAAAGCAACAAAAACTTTGGACTTGTTCTTCGTGCAATTTTCTATGCTGATTGTTATTATAATTTCAATCCGTGATGTATGTTTGAGTCTTTGACGTCACTTTCTCCCATTCATGACCAAGCCTTGGAACAAGGTTGATTAATGGCGGCCGTAAATTCTCGGAAATAAAATGTTAAAATAAAATGACTTTTGATGTTCGTAATGGATTGAAATTTGGCAAGATGAGTAAGAAAGTCTAATAGTACACGAAAATGTAAAAAAAAAAAATGAAAATCAAAAATTTGATCATAGGGGTACTTTATAGGCTTTTACACAAGTTGCACGGATATCTCTCAAAAGTTGCCCCAAAAATTTTCAAAAGTTGCCCAAAAGTTGCTCATTTCACGAAAAAGTTGCTCAAAAGTTGCTTTTTATCAACTCAAAAAAAATCAGTTTCTACTAAAAAGTTGCTCGAAAGGCCAAACGTTGCCAAAAAGTTGCCGAGCAACTTGTGTAAAATCCTAGTACTTTAACCATTCTAATTACTTGTGTATTTGCTGGTCCAGTGGTTTCGGCAACATTTGAAATGCTGTTGTAATTTGTTATTTTTTTCTCTTCCCACAAACAACACTGTGAAATTTCATTAATCTCCCCATCACTGGAATGTTTTTTCTTTAGCTTGGGAACCATTTGTGTGCGGACATCCCGCGTAGCAGTCCCACGTCAAGGCAAGAAAGGCAAAACTTTCAGATAAAACAAGCGTGCCAGAGCTATCCTCCAGTCAAGTTTTTGCTACAGAAGTAAGTCTTCAAAACTAATCTATTATGTTGGTCACGTAATTTTTACCCACAAGAGCGCGACAAACTAAAAAATGAACATAGCCAGGTTGAGGTTATGTTAAGGACGTCTTTATTCCGTGCTGCTATTTTTACAGTTAGATAACTAAGAGTAAAATAAAGTGTAATATTTACAGTCCAACTAAGCCCAAAATGCTTGAATTTTTTCGACGTTGCAGGTCGTTTCCATTTTAAAATAGCAAATACGTATAACATTTAGGAAATAAGTAGAACTCGGCCCATTCTGTTTTTCTTTCTTTTTTTTTTTCTCAGAACTATGATTTGTAAACTGAAATACTATGCAAGTTGTCTTTAGAGCAGTTTTCAATTGAGTATCGAAAGTAATAACACAATTGCTTTGGTTTTGCATTGCTACGCTTTGTAATTGGCTAAAACATTTCGCGCCACTTTCTCGACCAATCAGAAGTAAAACCAAAACCAATCGTCACTTGCTCGCACGCGTTTTCCCGCGCTTGGCGCCGCCCACATGTATTTGCTTCGAGCTCTGATTGGTTCATTGGGTTGTTTACGACTGCTCTGATTGGCCAGAGTAATTACTTTGGTTTTGGTTTTACGACACTCAATTGAAAACTGCTCTAGAACACTGTAAAAACGTTTTCTGGTTCAAAGCGCCAAAAAATAACGCTCAGTCCCAGCTCAGCTTCAAGTAAAAAATTGGACGTTCTTATACAAAAGAAATGAAAAAGAGTATAACAGCGAGGTGCCTGCAAGGTGGCAGTTGACCTCACACATCCAAAGCCACCAGCTTTAAAACATTCTTGCCTGTTGTTTCAGGGACTTGGAAGCATTCTCCGAACTTTTGCTGGGGCCCAAAATGGCAACCTTGGTCGAGGAAGTCGCTCGTCGTCGCGACCGACGCCGACTCGAGCCATCGGAAATCATTTACGAGCTCGGACACAGTAAGCTTATTAACTTTCGGCTCCAGGAAGTGTTACAAGTTGCCAAACGTGCCTTCAGTGTCTCGGACTCAAGTGGAGCCATGTTCAAGAACTTGACGGACGAGATAGCAACTGGGCATCCCATTCTTCAACCTCTGCTTGATTGCGTGTTAAAAGACGATGAGATCGTTTCGTCAAGCGATCGCGACGCGGTTTTCTTTCCGCGCCCTAATATTCTCCCTGCGCTGTTCGCTCAAGGCTTGTTCCCTGGTTTATTTGAGAGGAGTCATATAGATGACTACTTTTGAAGCTGTTGAACGTTTTCTTGTGCTTTCTTAATTTAGGTTTTTCGTTTCCGTTCACAACTCGACTGTGGTGGATGGATCATAGCGTTTTGTGCAGCCGGCTGTATAAATTATTTTGGGACAACATAGCCAGACCTATGAACCGTGTGTGGACATCCGCCTTTCTGTGCGGCTTATTGATGTTTTGCTTTCTACTGTTTTTGACCATTTGTGTATTTTTTAGTGGTTAGGTGTTCTCTCTTATTTTGTTGTTCGCGCGGAGCCTGAAGCGAAGGCCTTGTCGCCCGCGCAAAGTCTGGAGCGGAGGTCTTGTAGGGGTGGCGAATGGTACCTTCAAAATCGTGAGTCTCGGAAAATTTTGGTCCGGTCTCGAAATCTCGGCAGTTTTTATTTTAAGTCTCAAAGTCTCGTTTGACTGGTGCTTATTCTGTCTCGGAGTCTCGGTTTTTTTTCCTCAAGGTCTCGGAGTCTCGGATACTTTTGTCAAGCATTCTCATTCTTCATCCTTGTTTGTTGTTTGATAGGTGAATCGGATATTTTTGGCACTGAGTCTTGGGCTCGGTTTTTACCCGCATTGGGTCTCGGGCTCGGATTTTATAACGTATCTGCGGTCTCGGTCTCGAATTTTGAAACAAGGATCTCGGCGTCTCGGCGAGTCTCGGATTTACCATTCGCCACCCCTTCTTGTAGTCCGCGCGAATTCTGGACGAAAGTGGGCGAGTGTGAAACGTTGCCACCATTGCTCAAAGTAGATTCTAGCCGAGAACGACCTGGGACCAATTTGACTTTGTAAGTGACTGAGTCGCCTAAAAAAGGATTGTTTACGACGTATATCCCTTAACTCAACAATTGGGTAATTTCGAAGCAAGATCATAGATGGAGTACCGGATAGTTTTCTGATTTCCCGCATTGCCTGTTGAGAAAGTAGAATAAACGTGTACCCCTGCTTATGTTATAGCTTCAAACCAACCTCGTTCCCAGGGTCTTTGTTCTTCCTGTCCTCTGGAGCGAGAAAGAAGGGAGCTAAAGGCCCGTTTACACATGCGATTTTTGATGCGATTTTTGTCGCTTTCTCCATTGCAATTTTTGTCGCAAGTGTAAACTAGCGGCGATTTTCTGTGCGATTCGGGTGCGACATTTGCTATGATTTCCCAAAAATCGCCAAGTTGCATCAGGTTTTCAACACCTCTGTGACATCGCGCGACTATTCGCTCCCAAATCGCACTGAAATCTCCGCGAGTTTACACACGCGATTTGAAGATGCAACTTGTGTGCGACAAAAATTGCACTGAAAAGTGTGACAAAAATTAGACAAAAAACGCCTGTGTAAACGGGCCTTCAGCAACACCACGGCTACTTGAAAAACTGAATTCACGCATTTTTAAACTACTTTGAAATTTTTCCAATTTGTTAATTTGCCTAATGCCACTGAATTGTCAGGGAGCTGAATTCAAGTAGAGAAAGGAATGTTAACCGTCCTGTGTTCACTTTCTCCACAAAACCTATAATTTGATCATTTGACGTTGTTTTGCAGGGAACGGCAAAGAAATGTACTAAAATGTAAAACACACGTGCAGAGGCATTGTTGTCGCTCATTAATCCTATTGTTTTGTGCCGTTCTCGCTGCCATTGTCGTCGTGCACATGAAGTGAAATTTCACTACCATTTTTTTTTTTTCGATAATCTGAAAAAAGGTGTTTTAAGAATTATTTTGATGGGTAAATAAGTCACTTGAAGTGGCGGGAACATATTTTAACAAGCAACACAAGCTGGACAAATTAGACAAGGACCTGGGTTCTTGAGACGTCATTAGAGTGTTTTCAACTGAGTCGAAACTGAGCGCGTCACTTGTTTTACAGTGGAGTTTTGGCAACTTGTGAAAGGATTCTTTCGATTAAAAATGTTTGAAAGCGACGCATATCTTAGCACCGGGTTCGCCCCCTTTTCCGCCAGGTTTTGTTGTGATAGAACACACGAATAACGTCACAAATACATTGTTTGTACCTTTTTGGCCGCGCTCAGAATGTCGCAAATTTCAGGCCCGGCGGGAGTTTTCAGACCGCTAAAAATAGTGGATCCCATTCGCGCAAAAGAGAAAAACGACTAAAAATGAAATAAAGGTGATATAAACAACATAAAATCCTAAAACAAAACGGTAGTGAAATTTCACTTCATTTGCACTTTAAGCTTCCTAGGGTCGCTCCAGGTGATGGAAAGAAGAGAGACCTTGGGGGCGATGTACGTAAAAGAAACGTGTTTTTGTAATCTTTTCCGTTACTATTAACTGTGAATTGCGTCATTGCGGTGCACTTGAAAAAAAAAAAAATAGGGTAGTTTTGTTCCACTGAGATGTTGCTGACAAGTTGAAAGCAATGTGTAAAATGTAAAACATTAGCTTACATTAATGAACAAAGTAAAACCGTAAAACAATTTCTTAAAAATGGCTGTTTGGGTTTGTAATTTTCTTTCATCTTTCCGAAGAATCGTTTGTAGTAATTGCAGAATTTGAAAACAGCTCCCCTTTAATTTAATGTGTAGTGTCTGGCAAGTTAAAATTCCACTGATGTACGTAGGCTTCATTCGAGGTTGTTCACAGTTAAAGAAAATTCTAGGGAGAATGATAAAACAAAAAAAAAAAAAAATAGTCTTAACCCTTTGTTTTAATTAAAATTTCCCACCTGGGCAACAACAATTTTTTATGATGATTGTTGTGTTTTGACAGCTTTAAGATGATCAGTTCTTGCAGTGCCCAGTAAACTAACACGGAAAAAGTCGATATTCACATTTTATATATCCTCGTGTAAATTTCCCTGCAAAATTATTAAAATAAACCTTAGTGAACATTAAAATGTCGTGTTTAGTGTTAAACATCCAGAAAACCAACACAATTGATTCGAGTCAATGCTAATATCCAGTTTCGATGGGGTTTTTGCGACGAAATTAAATTTTGTTATCGCGTGGTTCTTGTATAGACAGTTAAAAAACAGGGTACAGCTTTTAAAACTCAAAATTTAAAAAAACGCACGCTTGGCGGAAATGATTTGATGTAAAATGTATAAAAGCGATTCCTTACTTCTGTGATTTTAAAAACATGGAATTATCAGTTACATCAATATTCCGCTTATCTTGGCTTAATCTTTCGTGAGCTTTAAAAAAGTATTTTTGCGATGAAAGAAAATGAATATTAAGATGCCGTGTTTACTACATGCAGAAAAACAACGCATTTAATTGTTTCAAGTAAATGGTGATATCCAGTCTTGGTGACTCCTTAAAAGGTTTTTGCGACGAAATTAAAGGTTGTAATCGCCAAATGTTGAGCTTTTGGGCTCTTATTTTCTATGAAATTGGGAAAATAAATAATTGGCGAAAATACGTAGGTGAATAAGGCCCAGTTCAAACGTCGAACTTCACATGTGCCGAACCTAATGCAAATTAGCAAGAACAATAGATTTTGCTCATTTGCATTAGGTTCGGCACATGTGAAGTTCGACGTTTGAACTGGGCCAAAGAAATTTCGTCCTTGCACTGTCTTGAGTTCCATAAAATCAAAACTGATTCTGAATCGGGACTCTGATAACACTGAGTACCATACTTATATCGACGTTTCACCTTCATGAGAGTTTCCCGTAGCTGTAGTGAGATCAGTAAAATCAACTCCACAGAAAATCCTTTGCGCCTTCGTCGTTTCTCGACGTCTGTTAAAACTAATTTGTTCCGGCGCTGGTCCGTTGAAATGCTTCTTCCAGGCCTTGTGTCTCGAATCAGCCGTTACGAAAGCCTGGGAAGAGAAAGAGGCTCTTGACTTGCAGCAACATGCTAATCTCTGAACGGAGTTTAAAACGACGCGGTTTCTTGTGATGTAGATAATGGGAAATAACGACCCTTTGAGACGAAACAGGCAATAAACAGCGAAGGCTACTCCGGGGACAAGAAATTGATTCTTGGGAAACGTCGTCCAAATTACCGCGACAAGAAACGGCGCTGTGCAAGTGATGTAAACACTGAGCAGAAGAAATGCAGTGATCTTCGCAGGCACGGATCTGGTGGCGAAATGTTCGGATGAAAACCGGCGTCCAATGCTTGAACTGTGTTGAATGTCCACTCTCCGTCGTGTTCGCCCCGCGTTAAAGACGCGGTACGAAACGTAATAAATGCTGAGAAGAGGAAGGATAACGCAAATGATCTTGAAGACAATTGAGAGAGCGTTAATGGCTGATCCTGCCTCAAAGAGAAGAGGGAGCGTTCGGTAGAAAGCGCATGTGCTTGCAATCTGATCAGACCTTATGAGTTCATTCCATGGAGCCGCTGCGACTGTGGCCTGGACCCACACCCAAGCTATAAGAACAGCAACCCGCTCTTTGGTCATCCTCTTACGACAGGCTCGGACGAGGTTGTGGTACCTGTCAAAGGCGATGCAAACCATGCTAAGAAACGCAGCTGCTTTGAACAAGCTGTCGAAGAAAGCCGACAGAATGCAAAAGACATCGCTTTCCATCAGACTCGGGATGTAAGCAGGCGTGACATAAAACGCGATATCCGACATCGCGAGCAGCATGTCCGTGAGACAGTGGTTGATAACCAGTGCATTCGTCACGGTTCTCATTTTGTAGTTTTGGAAGTAGGAAAACACGATCACTATATTGCCGAGCAGCGTGCAGGCAGCAACAGAAAGGCACAAAAAGCTTTCGCCAATATTGAGTTTTTGCTTTGGGTAAATTTCCATACCAAGCGCACAGTAAGATGGATTTTCAGGTACTTTGCTTGCCAAAGAAATTATGCTTGCACTAGAGTTCGATTTGGACAAGGGCAGTCCTACCAACTTCCGATCATTTCATCCGACCGAGAAGCAACTAACCTTTCATGTGTTCTTTCTTCAGTTCTTCAATTGTCTATTCGGCGTAGGCCAGGTAGTTCTTTCCAAAAACCTCTCGTTCTTTCAATCGCTAGTTTGCCGCTAAGAATATCGTCGAGATATTCACCAATATATTTACGTCGCGCTAGAGCTCTTTTCTGATAGCAATTAAAATAGTGGTTTTCACATTTGACTATTTTTTTTTAGGAAGTTACTGCATGTATATTGAAGGGTGTTCTACGCAGCGTGTGGAGACAATTTCCTCTTTGTTAATTGAGCTTGCTTGTTATACGCTCCTAAGCGCATTCAAGATCATTCTAAATATACACGTCTATTTTGAATATTGAATATATGCATGGCAGTTGGCTTTTTAGCAGAGACAATTCCTCTTCAGCATTGTCTTTTCATTGTTAAATGCTACGTGCATTTAACTGAATTCGATTTAAACGGGCCCTTCGCTTTGCTTCCAAAAAAAGCAGATGGCTTTATCGTAAAACATTTTTTGCGATTGCCTGTTGAAGGAAGCGTTTGGTCTGGAAAAAGTGTGCTTGTACTGTGATAAAAGAAAAACAAATTGAATAACACGAAGCTCGTTCACGGAAACATATGAACTGTAAGCAGGTGTTAATCAAACATGTAAATTTAGTCGTTATGTTGATACCAGGTAAACGGTGAACGTGATCGAAAACCCTTTTCATAACTTTCCCCCCGAAAGTTTTAGCTCGGTTCCAAGAACGCGTGGTATTAAACAAAATCGAATGAACTCTTTCGTTACAACTTATTGTGCAATCGTTCACGCACCGCTGTAGTCGCTGTGGGCGTTACTGCATTTCCTTTCATTTCCTTTTTTCTTTACTTATGTTTTTACTGGTCTAGGGAGGGAGATAAACTAGAAAGGGATAATCTCTTTTATCTCCTCTTCACGTTTCTCAGTGGAATTTGTGAATAAACAGTTATTATTATTATTATTATTATTATTATTATTATTATTATAAAAATTATTATTATATATTATATATTTTCTAATTATTATACATGTGTTGAAATTTTATATTGTAAATTTAAGATTGTTTTAAGAAATTTGTTAATAAAGTATTATTATTATTATTATTATTATTATTATTATTATTATTATTATTTTTATAAACATGCGTCTATATTACAATATCACTTGGTGGAACGACGATAGACCATCAGAAAATGTCCCCTTAAATGCTCTGAACATTGCCTATGGATATAAAACAGAATCCAGTCACTATTATGCTTTGAACCACCTTGTAATTAATGCAAGTTTTATGTTTTTATGTTGGTTAAACAATACCTTTATTCCATTCTCGAAATGTTCTGTCTGTTACTAAACGATAAGATCGCTTTTAAAAATAATACCTTAACGAAATTTGAATCGAAATGAACAACACTGTACATAAGCTCCCGCAAATATTATGTCGCGCAAATTTGTGTTTGTCTCCCTTTTAGTTCTCAGTCTATATTTAATACTAGACTTCTCTTTCATTTAACTTTTGTTTGTATGTGCCAATGAAGGCCCCCCGCCCCCAACGATGGAGTCTAAATCCAACTAAATCCGCCACTGTGAAGTCCGTGATCTGAACGTGGACAAAACAATTATGGCGCGGCAAGTAGGACAAATCGAAATGCAACACCTTTAAAGTGACAAGGTGCACCTTTAAAGTGACGAGCTCCTTTAAAGCGACGATGTACACCTTTAAACTGAAGACGTGCACCTTTTAAGTGACGAGGTCCTTTAAAACTATGGCGCGGCAAGTAGGACAAATCGAAATTCAACACCTTTGAAGTGACAAGGTGCATCTTTAAAGTGACTAGCCCGCACCTTTGAAGTGAACACGTATACCTTTAATATGTTTAAAGTGACAAGGTCCTTTAAAGCGACGAATCGCTTCATGTGCAATTTTTGGGTAATTTTCGATTTTAATGGATTTTTCAAAAATCTGAGAAACGGCTCGATGGATTCATTGTACATGCTTAGCGATGTGCAAAATATTATCTGAAAGTTTCATTGGCATTGATTCACTGGAACGGGCCTTTAAATTTAAAGATGAAGACGACGTACGAACCGGCCGAAAAAATGGCGTTACAAATTTACTTTTTTAAGTTATTCTCAGTAACGATTTCAAATCAATGCGCACTACATTCTTCCGTGATATTGTAATGTACGCTCGTTGATACAAATTTCTTTGAATCTGTTTTCTTTTGCGTTCAAAACGCCTGCTGTAAAAACGTTTTCAAAACGCAAAAGGGCATTTATTGCTCAAAATAATCCTAAAAAGAGACTTAAGGGAATCTGGAAAGTAGCAAGAAGAGTAATAAGGTACAATCATGTTCGAATATAGATAATAATAGATGCACAGCGGATCACAACGAAAGTATAAATCACAGAGGAATGCAGTGCGCATTGATTTGAAATCATTATTATGCATAACTTAAAAAAGTAAATTTGTAACGCCATTTTTTCGGCCGGTTCGTACGTCGTCTTCATCTTTAATTTAAAAGCCCGTTCCAGTGAATCAATGCCAATTAGACTGCTCGCTGTCCCTTTTCAGTCAATCGAGCGGGTGAGCTAATCACAAAAACAGGCTCGGCGAGACTGGAGCGAGCGAACGAGCCGAGGGGAAACTGGGGAAGAGGCGGAAGGAAAAGGGACTGCAGTCTTTTCTGTAACTTTCGCGTTCGAATTCCCCGCCGCACCAGGGACGGAAAACTCCGATTGGTTCATAGACAATAGAAAGCTGTCAGGGAAGTTTGACGAGTATTAACAATCTTGACACATCTAGTGTGAATCGATATCTCCAGTTTCACATCAGAGTTGAGACGATGACATCTAACAGTGGGAATGAAAATGTTTTAGATGATTTGTCTGGTTGCCTCAGTCGGCTGTTTAGTTTTAAAAGAAGAACAGAGATTAGCGGTGGAAGCGCTTCTATCGGGGAAAGATATCATGACTGTGCTACCAACTGGCTTTAGAAAATCAATAATTTATCAAAGCTCTGTCCTTGTATGATAGTGGCATAAACAAAACAGTCGTTAGACTGTCAAAGATGACAACGGAGGAATTATAAACATCGCAGCTCCACGCGGCTATAACGGGAAGCGAATGGATGCTAAAATTACAGCCTTGATTAAGGCAAACTACAAGTTTCTACAAGTTGAATTGCTTTCTTTTTAAGCTTCAACTCTCCCTGCTAAGCTTGCTTAATGGATCTGCAAAATTAATACCCTGCAATGATGAAAACTAAAATAGCTGATCGGGTGAGCCCAGCGTGACAAAATAACAGGAAATACATTCCGTGACCAAAAAAATAGCATTTCAGATCATGTTATTTCAGAGAGAAAAGCTAGAGAATGAATTTAAACCTTCCCTACACAAAAACCAACATGCCAATGCAAAAGTAACAAACCAACCGCCAGGTTAACAAGGACACTAAAACAAGTCAATTCTACAAGAGCAGACACCACGGGAAACCACAACAGACAGACTTGTCGTCTTGTCCGTTGCAAGCGATATTTTGAATGTTAAAAATCCTCCATATTTCCAGATATTTCTGATTTTCAGCGCACATTTCTTGCAAACACGAGCAGATAAATTGGGTGCAGAGTTTTTGGAAAGCTTTAGACTTTCAGTCACGATCTTGTTAAGCGGAGCGCCGTCCTTCGAAGTAGTGAAAAGGTTTTTAGATGATATGCACATACGATAAAAATCAGAGGCCTCTGTCTCTCCTTCGGCTTTCTTCCTCTACTTCGTCTCCGTACCGGTTTCGTAGGCGTTTTTTCGCTCATCAAGGCGATCAAAACAAACTCACGAACAGCAGAAATTACATTTTCTGTCCTTGAATAAACGACGCGAATGGAGTCCGCTTTGTAAATATTAAATCTACAATCGGTATGATACAAAGCACTGTTCTATTTTAGCCCACATACCGGTAGAGAGACAAGTAGAGGCGGAGGTGTCTTTTATTAAGTTAACAAGATTAGTTTATTTTTAATGGGTTCTCACACTTGGTGGGCGGAGTTATCTGAACGCGTTTGTTACAGAAGAGACTGCAGTCCCTCTTTCCCTTCCCGCCTCTTCCCCAGAGCCCCCTCGGTTCGCATTACCTTCGCTCGCTCGCCCCTCGGATGATCGCCGATCGCGTATTTGCTCGCCCGCTCGACTATCCAGAGAGGGACTGCTAGCAGTCTAGCCAACAAAGCTTTAGGCCTGCAATACGGCCTTATGGTGAATTCGCGCTACGTCCGTAAAGCTATTTCATTCTAACATTTTGTCCTTGATTTCCTTATCATTTGTGTAGTATATGGATTTGACTTGTTCTAAATAAAACAGCTTTTGTTGACATAATGATTTGATGAAACCTTATTGCGTTTTGTTATTATTAAATATATTTTTACTTAAACAGAGTGTGGGTTTATTGTTTTAGTAACGCATGTAATTGGTTGCTTTGTTTATTTTTCCGAGGTGCTAATTTTCCATGCAAATTTAGTTCAGTGTAAGTTCGCATAATTAAAGTTTGAACATTGAATTTACCGGAAAAGAAATTAAAACTTAAAGTGGGTGATGACTGGGAAACTGAAAATCGATATAGAGTCCAGCGATGAAGCGGCAATGAGAATGTTGCGGAAAATACGAATAAGAAGTGGTTTTTTATATTGTGCAATTTCTAAACTTGAAGACCCAATCATGTTCGGAAACCTCTAATTGCTTTATTCAGCTATAATATCGGCCAAAGCTTTGATGGTCTAGTGGTAAACATATGTTGTTTTGATCTTTGTCTCAAAGGGATATCTGTGTCAGTTGTGTTTTGTTTTGAAGTGATTTGGTTGTTTCAGAATAACACAAAAGGTATAGGTAATTGACTAGGTACTTATTAGTATGCGGGAAATCCAAATTGTGACGTCATTGACTAGACACCTAGGCACCTAATCCAAATTAGTATGCGGGAAATCCAAATTGTGACGTCATTGACTAGACACCTAGGCACCTAATTCACCTAATCCATAGGCACCTAATCCACCTATCCACTAATGCATATTAATGATTTACCTATCCTTACCTATCCTTACCTATCCTTACCTATCCATTTGCGGGGCTTAAATCTAATGGCTATATACTACTAATTTCACAAAACCAGTGTTATCTCTCGATCAATTTAATGCTAGTACACAAATAGTAAAGTTTGAAATGTTATTGCGATTTATTTTAATTCAAACATACAGAATTTTTTTATTCTTGCAAAATATATATGCCATATACCATATTTTAAGATGCCTATGTGGTATTTTCAATGCGAAATATTACACGCGCTAAATTTCACTTTTACTGATTTCTAAGTTTCTTGTTTATCGTCGTCATGGTAATATCGATTTTACCAGAAAATATATCTTGCCAAACTTCAATTCAAAACCAGTTAGTGGTGAAAATTTCACGTTGATCTGACTTGGAGAAGACCGCTTAAAAAATGATTGAAAAATGTTGGTATGGTCTCCAAAAAACTGTATCGAACCACCTTAAACAAAGTGATGCTTTAAAGGACCTCGTCACTTAAAAGGTGCACGTCTTCAGTTTAAAGGTGTACATCGTCGCTTTAAAGGACCTTGTCACTTTAAAGGTATACGTGTTCACTTCAAAGGTGCGGGCTAGTCACTTTAAAGGTGCACCTTGTCACTTCAAAGGTGTTGAATTTCGATTTGTCCTACTTGCCGCGCCATAGTTTTAAAGGACCTCGTCACTTAAAAGGTGCACGTCTTCAGTTTAAAGGTGTACATCGTCGCTTTAAAGGAGCTCGTCACTTTAAAGGTGCACCTTGTCACTTTAAAGGTGTTGCATTTCGATTTGTCCTACTTGCCGCGCCATAAACAATATGGATGGATGACACTAACTTGCCTGCCTATGACGACATGCGGCAAGGCCATTACCCTCCCCTCTCCCGCCCCCTCTTTCAACCGATCCCATGATTCAACAAACTGGCACCACGCAGATAGTCCTAGTGACGAGTTCACTTCGAACAAGAAAAGCAACATGGCGGCCAGTGGTGACGTGGATGAACTTTTTGAAATCAGGAATTCCTTCTACATCGGGAATTACCAGTTCTGTGTAAATGAAGCTCAGAAGTTACATGTAAGTTGTGCAACATCTCATTTAGTATTTGATCATTTTTGTCGCAAATGAAGTGAGTTGGTCGAGTTTAAGTCAAGATATAAATGTTGACGTCGATGCCTGATTTGTCCTTCAGACTTCTCAACGCGAATTAGCTATTGAAAAGGATGTTTATATGTACAGAGCCTACACAGCACAGGTCAGTAACCGTTAATTTGATGTGGCTAAACTACAGAATACAGTACATAGACCCAATACTTAAGCGAGTACATAAGCTTAATTTATTTCTCGTTCTTTAATCCATTGCCCTGCCAAACGAGCCACTAAATACAAAGACCCCACACTGTAGCGAGCATTTCAATTATTTTTTGTTCTTTAATCCACTGCCGAACCAAACAAGCCAGCTCGTTTGGTATACGATAAAAAGTGGATTTAATCCATAAGATTTGAATTGTGGTAGGTACATATATGTACATGTAGCTTACATGTTACTAGTTAGCTTACACCCTGAACATGTAAAATTACAAATTTTCTTTTAGAGGTACCTTGCTTTCTGCTGCGATGTAACATTACTGCTCTATTGTCTGTTCAAATTATTCCTATTTCTCAACTCTTGGGTTGTACAATTTTCTCCTTAGGGAAAGCATAGAGTTGTTTTAGATGAGGTGTCGTCATCATCTCCTCAAGAAGTGCAGCCAGTCAGGATGTTAGCAGATTATCACCAGAATCCAAGCAAAAGGTGCATAAACAATATTATTTGTATTTGTTTATTTCGCCTGTTTAAGAGCTCCTGTCCAGGGCTGTGATCGAGCAAAGCCGTAACAGGGAAGTGTCACAGGAATTTGGCGTCATTTGAAAAAACCAAGAAACATTTTGTTTTAACAGAAACCGAAAAATAGTGTGGTGGTGATAAATTACCACAAAATGAACCAAAATTGTCGATGAGTGTCTCAAGTCATAGATGGACAGGGTCTCAATGAATTGCAATGTGGAAAAAAAAAGTTAGCATAATGTTTTTCAAGTTCACACATTTTCGTCTCCAAAATGTGCTAAAAGAGACCACTATTTTTTCTCTTTCGAGAATTGGTCAATTGTTCTCTTGGTGTTTAAGTATTAGTTTGTAAATAAGTAAAGGTATGGTAGCATGGTTTTGAACAAAAAAGCTCAAAATCCTTGTGATACTTGAATCCCCTTTAACCCTTTCATTCGCGGCCTATGTAGTTTTCAGTTTCTCAAAATGTTCCAGACTTAGAGAATTTTTTTTCTCAAGCAACAATAATTACATGAAATATCAACTATATAATAGTGTAACTTATTTTGGTCCAATACAGAGATTCCATTCTGAAGTCAATAGAAAAGAAATTAAACTCCAGTGATCTCAATGACTATGATTTGCTAATGGCAGCTTCTATCTACTTTAATGAACAGGTTTGTGCAGTAAAGATAATAACTTGAGTTTGGTTTGTGTGTTTTTAGTGTTTAGTTTACATTGTGGAGATTCAGAGGCTAAGTACTGCATCAAACTAAAGACAAAGCATTGTCTCTTTCCACTCCTGTGTATCATAACTATTTACTTGAATGTCTCTCATTTTCATGTAAATGCAGCCTCTCAAAGACACACTCCTTATTGAAAATTGAAAAAAGAAATTAAAATGCCTTTGGGAATAATGAGGAGGGAATTTTTGAGAATATAACAATTGTCGAGAAAGTAATTTTCATTATATCATGAGCGTGGAGCAAAGAAAATAATCTGAGTCCCGACAGGAATTGAACCTATGACTTTCATACACTGGTTGGACGCTCTACGAGAGACAAGAGATAAGCTGGTAGGCCATGTACATGTGCTACATCGTGTAAACTGAAGGGGGTACTTGTCGGAAATTTTTGAAAAACACCCTAAAAGGTACAAAAATCTTGTTTGATGGGCATGGCTCAAAATAATTTTCACCCCTAAGAGGTACCAATTCTAAAACAACACATGTCATAGAGTGGTTTTACTTAACCTGAAACACTATCTAACAATTAGTGTATGATGGTCCATTAAATTAAACAAAAGAAAACAATGGAATTATAGTCTAATAGTGCGTACTATTCTACTAACTATTTCACGGGTTAAGTAAAATCACTCTATTCTGTCACATTTTTTCGGCTGAATACCCTAAAAGGTACCATGATAATTCTAACAGTAGTCATTTTAGATTTTAGTGCCCTAAGTGGTACCAATCTACAAATTTTGACCCCTAAAAGGTACGGCAAGCACCCCTGTCATTTATACCCCCCCCCCCCCCACCCCCTCGGGCATGTAGGTTCAATTCGTATATGACACAGTCAACCCTCCAGGTTGCAACCATTATACATGTAGGTACCATGGCAACTGAAATTTTGGCACTGGTGACTTGATTCAAATCTAAGATTTCCTAACCTGGCAGCTAAATGGTTGCCAAATGGCCACTAAAGAAAAAGATAACTATTTCAACCTACATGTAGTAAATGGCCGAGCTTGCAATGAGTCTCTCGTAGCTCAGTGTTAGAGCTTCTACATGTAACCAGTGTATGGTAGGTGATACATGTAGGTTTGTGTGCCTGACTAGCCTTTTAGTGATTGCTTTTTTTTTTATGAAACACCTGCTGAAAGAAACTGAGTTTGTAACATGAATGTTGTGGACATTTGTTTGAAGAAATGCAATACCTGTCTGATAAATGTACATAAACTACTGTGGTGCATGCAATGATAATTGGAACAAGTTGAGTGCATCAGTTAACAGCTTTTATTTTATTGTTTTATCAAACTTCTGCAGCCATTGTGACATGTAGATGACAAGTTGTCAGAAATGTTAAAACATTGTCAACTTTATTCCCAAGATACATGCAAGATATGTGGAAAGATGCCAATAGATTTAAAAATCAGACCATGTTACTCAAAATAGCCTTAACAATTTGTTATTACTGGTACAGTAGTTTAAAAATAATTATTGAACAAGAAAACTTTTTTGGTCAAATTTTATAGAAATCGAACTTGTCTATTGAGAATTGAGTGAATCCATCTCAAGTGAACTACATGTAAGCCTTCAAAAGAGGCATTTTCAAACCCAGTACATTGTACTGTAACCACATTATGAGCAGCAATAATATTAATAACACTTTATTCAATATATTTTATTTTTAATTATGAAACTGCTACCTCTTGTACAGTGAAAAATAGTGCATGTACTTTCATTTAGTTCTGAAGCACATATAGCTTTATTTTGAAATCTTTTTTTTATCCTTTTAATAACAGAATTATGAGTCTGCTTTAAGATGTCTTCACCAGTCAGAGTCTCTGGAGTGGTAATTTTTTGTTTGTTTGTGTGTGCAGTTACAATTTGAAAACTTCGACAAATTATACAAGTACAGGCAAGAGCACATGCACCAGTAAAATTTTTTTTTTTTCTTGAAGGAAACTATATTTGAGCATTTGTAAGCATAAGCACAAGAACAATGTAAAAATGTAGATTATTTTAATTTTTTTGGTTGTGCTGGCATTGCATTCTGCTTGTCTCTTTGTTGAGCCTGTTTTTATAGTGAAATACCTCGTAAAGAGTTCTTGTGCTTGTGTTGCTCATGAAAACCTGGCTAAAAATCTAAGAAAAATTAATATAAAAATCCCTGTGTTAATTAACTGTGTGCTTTCAGAAAACCAGGAATGTAACATTGAATGCATGCATAGTACATGTTCATGTACAATATGATAATAATTTAATTCAATATATAGTAATAATATAATATTTGTTTAAGTAAACACAATTAATTTAATTGTTTATTTTACTGATATTGCAATTAGAAATTCTGCTGCAATTAGAAATTCCTCTCACCACTTTGCTACTTGTTGATCACCCACAAAAGTTTGAAAGTGTCAAACTATTATTGTGATAATACATGTATTAATTATTAATCTCTTTTTTTTTTCTAGCTCAGCTTTGTCAGTTCAAATCTATATCAGCATGGACCGAATAGATCTAGCCAAGTAAGTTGAAACTCGGACCAAATATCTGACTTTGAAATGTGGTTAAAATGTTCAAGAATCTTATCGAGCTAATTATGTGTGTCTATTTTTTTTATACGAAAAAGAAGTGACTTAGAAAAACATTTAACTATAAAAAATTGCGACAAAACATTTCTTAAAAACATTGTAAAATTTTAAAAAGCTAAAAAGCTGACGACGTTTCGACGTTACCGTAACGTCATTATCAAGTCAAAAATGTATAAAAACTAGGTTCTATAAATACTAAAACGAACAATAAATGATGAAAATAATTGCGAAAATCACAACTTAAACAAAAAGTTTCGCACGTATGGAGTCCGTTTGGACGTTCAAATTAGGTTTGAATTTCTTGATGTAAAGCATTTCAAACACTAAACAATCAAATTTGCCTTGACACCTTCTCAGAATCTTAAAATGGCTCTCATTCAAAAGATCGCTCCCACCGTGCGCTTCATGTAAATGTTTGCCAATTGCCGAATTTTTGTGCTCAGCAACACGTTGAAAAAGGTGCCGGGCTGTGTAGCCGACATAATCTGCATCGCACAGATCACATACAAAACGATAAACAACGCATTGCTGATTGACAATTGACGGCTTGGCTTCTTTAGGTTTGAGATCTTGTTCTAATTTCCTGCTAGTAAAAACTGGCTGCAAAGTAGGGCCAATCTTATGACTAAGATCACGCAACTGCCTTCGAACGGCATTAGCAGAAACTTGATCTTTAAATGGTAAACTGATTCTGACTATGTTGCTCTCGTCAGTATTTCTCTCCGCTATGTCTACTGGAGGGTTTCGAGAATTGAAATTGGAAATAACAAAATCTATAAGACTCAACGGGTAATCAAGACGACTAAAAATGGAGCGCAATTTGGCGCATTCTTCATTAAAAGCATCTGTTGTGGAAGATAGAGCATAAGCGCGATGTAGCATTGTCTTTAACAAAGAGATTTTATAGCGTTTATCAGTATGACTATGAAAATGCAAGAGCAAGCCAGTATTGGTTGGCTTTCTATAAACTTGAGTTTCAAGTTTTGTTCCATTCTTGACGATTTCAATGCCGATGAAAGGGATCCTATCATCTACAGGAAGTTCCATCGTGAACGTTAGACTGGGATGTAGGCCATTCAGGGTGGTAAGGAACATAGTGGCAGCATCAGTATTAGGCATTCTTGCAAGAGTATCATCAACGTATGTTTTTAAGAAATGTTTTGTCGCAATTTTTTATAGTTAAATATTTTTTTTATCTCTTTTTTTTTTTTAGGAAAGAATTAAAAAGAATGCAGGTATGGTTTCACAGTTTTATGAATTTGTGGTTTTAAAATTTTGCAAAATAGTTTTTACCTTCTTATGACTGTTAGTGAAATAAGAAATATTAATTGGATTGAGTGGTGTACAAGCCAGGGAGTAATAGGTGATGTGCATAGTGCGAGGATGATTTGAAATTACAAGCACAATTACCTCAGCTGAATTTTATGACACAAAGTTCAATTACTAATTAAGTAATGATCCAGATAAGGATTACCCCCACCCCCCCCCCCCCCATATTGCTGAAGGGCAACGCACAATGGAATGTCAATGTTTTTCATTGTTACAACTAGTGATCTCATTGGCCTAGACTCAAAAAACGCCAAAAAGTTCAAGGTGCATTTTGTTTAATTTTTTTAAGGTTTCAAGTAATTTGAGATGCAATTTTTAAAAGATATTGTATTTGGAGAACTTCATCGAAGTAGCAAAATTATTAGCTATTGTCTTCTGCTGTTCTGATTGGTAAAGCACGAACATTTCCTAAAATTTATCTGATGCAAATGGATTTTCTTTATTTTTATAATGAAATATAATATTATTATTAACCATCAGCTCCTCCTCTATTCTTGAAATCAAAGATATTCTATGTGGGAAAGAGCCAATGCCGCAGCACAATGAAGTTTGCTATCGTTCTTATGTGGAGCATTACTTACCAGTAATTGTGTCATTAACAAAATTCAAGATTAACAAGTCTACAGTGTATGTACACTGTACTTCAAACATCAAGGAATTTTTTTGGTTTGAAACCAGAAGGAAATGGCAAAAAAAAAACCCATTTACATGTAGTGCACCTGATTAATGCTCTTGCAATGTACATGTAGGTATTCAATAATTTACAGCTATCCAATTATGAAAGGTTGTAATTGACTAGCTGTAATTTGACACCCATGTGTCCATTGCACCAATTACAGTATGAAAGAAATAGTCATGCAGATGAGCAATCACAATCAAGAATTTTGTTATTGATACGATTACAGTGTAGGTCATTAATTTATTTACATATTTGTTCATGTGATTGTAGGAACAAGATGATGATGCTACACTGACACAACTTTCCCTCGCTTGGTTCAATCTTGCTGTGGTAAGTAAAAAAAAACATTGCTTTGGATAGTACATCATCACAGGGTCCAGAGGAACTCTACATTTGATCATACAAGACGTTATTTTCTTCGAATCGTCGCTGTCTTGAAAGTTGAACTGATTGCGTTACACAAAATGTGTACTGCAGACCAAATTTCTACGGGCGCAATTATCTTTGGAAAGCTTCGCTTTCCGAACGAGGCACGAAGTGCAGAGAGAAAAGAAAGGAAAGGGAGGAAACTTGTACCACATGACAAGCTCGATGTGAACCGCATCATCTGGTGACAGAAGTGGCAATGACCGGAAGTGCCGTGAACTGTGGAAAATTCTTCTTTGAAAAGTTCTGCTTCCCTGCAAGAAAATCCACCTGAGAAGAAAAAAAATGGGAATGATTTTAAAGGAGACATTTTCCCGAGGCAAGTAGAGTACAGAGGAGAGCCAATGGCTGCAGATCATGGCTGTACCCGCGCTGACTAAATCGAGAGATCGAGATGAACCACAACATCTACATACACCCCTGTACCGTATAAGTTGGTCAGTTTGAAGCTTCAGTCTGACATAGTTAACCCTTTAACTCCCAAGAGTGCCAAACATCACAATTCAAGAAACTCCCAAATTTTGTTTTGTAGAAACATTGAAAAACAAATGGTACCACTCAAAAGTACTGCTGAAGAGGTTTCATTTGAATGACCATAGGATTTCATCAGCAGACTCAAAAGTTACAATGTACAGTGTAGAACAAATGGTACCATGCAAAAGTACGGCTGAAGAGGTTTCATTTGAATGGTTACAGCATAAGATTTTGTCAACAGACTCAAAAGTTAGAACTACATTGCATGTCTCCATATTGGCTGTGGGAGTGAAATAGCTATGTGTATGTGACTTCTTTGTTTGTTTGTTTTTCTTTATACATGTAGGGTGGAGAAAAGCATCAGGATGCATACTACATTTT
>JAJGOT010000304.1:805000-825000 GCA_022457155.1 Cladopsammia gracilis
AAGTTTTGCTGTCTAAATCACCCTTTAGGCTCTTTATGTAACTCTTAGAGCACAGCCTTGGTCCATCATCAGTTGGACCAGGGATGTTTAAGTATCATCACCTTCAATCCTTATCACATACATGCATGTAGTGATACATACAACTAAGTTCTTGTCTGCCTTAGGGTTCTAAATAATTATTGCAATCAGAAAGGAACGATATTAGAGCGATTTTTAATTGAGTATTGAAAGTAATTGCTTAATTGCTTTGGTTTTTCATTGCTACGCTTTGTGATTGGCTAAAAAATCTCGCGCCTCTTTCTCGACCAATCAGAAGTAAAACCAAAACCAATCGTGACTTGCCTGTACGCGTTTTCCCGCGCTTGGCGCCGGCTACATGTATTTGCTTCGAGCTCTGATTGGTTCGTTGGATTGTTTACGACTGTTGTGATTGGTCAGAGTAATTACTTTGGTTTTGGTTTTACGACACTCGACTGAAACTGCTCTAATGTCTATGCATGTACATGCATTTCTCTCTTTCAGGTTACAACACGATATATTTCACAGCTAAAGGACGGACACCCTAATCACCCTTTCACAAAAGACTTTCAAGCAAAGGTAATTTTTAAGTGTTTATTCTTTGTACAGTGTAGTTACTGTTGTGGACTTGGATTTTTACTTTTTAATCCCATATTTATGACATGACATTGTGGAGGCATGGTTGTGGTGTAATGGTCGACACATCGGACTTTCAACATGAAGGTCGGTGGTTCGAGCCTGGTCTCTGCCACTGTGTTGTTTTCTTAGAAAAGAAACTTTGCCCCACATTGTCTCTCTGTTCATGCAGGCGTATAAATGGGTACCAGAGACAAAATGCTGGGTGTAACCTTGTGATGGACTAGCATCCCATCCAGGGGGGAGTAGTAATACTCCTAGTTGCTTCATAGTATATAAACCAGGTCACCTTGTGATGGACTAGCATCCCATCCAGGGGGTAGTAGTAATACTCCTAGTCACTTCATAGTATATAAACCAGGTCACCCTGTGATGGACTAGCATCCAATCCAGGGGTAGTAGTAATACTCCTACTTGCTTTGTGCTACAGAAACCTAACAAAATGCTGGGGTAACCCTGCGATGGACTAGCATCCTATCCAGGGGGTAGTAGTAATACTCCTAGTTGCTTTGTGCTACAGAAACCTAAAAAAATGCTGGGGTAACCCTGCGATGGACTAGCATCCCATCCAGGGGGAGAAGCCATACTCCAAGTTGCTTTATGCCACAGTCGAGCTCCAGGCATGTAGGCCTATTGTGGCTGGTGTGTGTGACTTTTCTTACCACATGATATTCTGAGTACTTTGAAACACATGATGATATTGATATTCCTTATAGTAGCAGCCGACAAGGCATATGCCACCTATGAATTTAGTTAAATGGTGTATTGTGCTACCACTGTTTTCTTTTAGCTCCTGAACACAGTTTACTGATAATGTTTGCATTTGTTTGTTTTAATTCAGGAAAAAGATTTCGATCAGCTTGCTGGTCAATACGCCGTCAGTGTACAGTCGTGAAGATTCTTATGGTGGAAAAGGAATTTGTGGAACATCCTGTATTTGTAGACGTATTTGAAGAGAAGCACAGTGAATTCTCTCCAAGTGGAACACCCTGGGGTCAATTCAATAAAACTTTTACAAGTGTAATTTACAAGTGTAGCTATTGTTTTCAGCCTCTGAAACAATGGCTACACTTGTAAATTACACTTGTAAAAGTTTTATTGAATTGACCCCTGATTATTCAATCTAATGTTAGTTTTCACACACGGGACCTGCCCTGGCTGTCCTCCTAAGTGTGTTTATGGGTAGTTTAGTTAGTCTTACAGACAAACAAGTGAAACTCGGCCAGCGCCAGCTAACCACTGATGTCTGCATGACAGGGTGTCCGCCCTACAGCCCTTGGGTGTCTGCCCTACAGCCCTTGGGTGTCTGCCCTACTCCCCTGCTCTAGCTGTCCTCCTAAGAGAGTTTATAGGGAGTTTAGTTAGTCTTACGGACAAACAAGTGTAACTCGGCCTGCACCAGCTAACCACTGATGTCTGTGTGACAGGGTGTCTGCTTTGAGAGAGTTGGCTGAAATGTATCTAAAATTTAAAGGTACATGAATAATGTGTATGTAAGTCACTCATCAATGTATATGTCTGGTTAACTTTTATTTGTGATTTATAAACTATAAATAAAATCATTATCTGTTTTTTTTTTCATTGTATTAGAAAAAAAGTTGGCCTTAAAATTTGATTTTAACATTGCCGCAAAGTTCCGAGAGAAACGAGGGTCGCTACTTTCGGGTAATTGTTTTAATTGTAATTGTTGTAATTGTAATTGAATTACAAGTCGGTATTTTTTTTTTTGTTCATGTGAGCTGGTTCGAGCTCTTTTTCCGAATGAAATAAAATACAGAAATTCGCAACAATAATTGTTAAAAAATGAGACGAAATTCGTCGGTCCAGTTTCACGTTACTAGAGAGATTAAGCACCGCGATTTACGGCAAACGCCAGCTTGCAGTTGACTACCTTTACTTTTCCTCGAATCGTTAAATACCCTGCGAGCTACGCCGGACGAGCATCTGTTAGCTTTTCCATCGAGCATGCGCAGCCACGTGACGCCCCACGTGATGCATTTGACGTCAGTTCCTGTTGTTTCGCGGGGTAAATATTTCCATTGGCAATTTAATATGGGTTATTTTCCTAGTGTATAAAACAAAAACTTAAAATTATCTGCAAATGAAGGGCGACAATTTTGATTACTTTGTCACGTTTAATATGTTAAACAACACTGTATTCAATACAACGATCCTTTCTATCGAGTTAACGATAAGATGGGTTTAAATCTGTTTCTGTTTGAACGGTTTGTTTACATCGAACTGTGCTATGCGCGCTAATCACGCCACTTTCCCACGGGAAAGCAACTTTCCGTGTGTGACCGAGTTCCCAGAGTGAAATTGTTCTCGTAAAATTTCCATGGACACGTCAAAAAAAAAAAAATAATAATAAAATAATTGTCCTTGACAGCTCCAGAGGTAATTCCTGTGGGTTAACAAGAACCCGAAGCGGTTCAACCAATCACGAAAAAGTGATATGTACAAACATTAGAAAACATGTGCAGTCCGTGCAGTTGTACTGCAACACGTTTACATTCATGATCATTAGGGAGCTTAAGCAACGACGACGGCAACGCCAAGGAAAACGTCACTTGAAAAAAGGATTCGCGCTATTTTAAACTACTTTGTAGTTGCTTCAATTTGTTTAGTTTGTTTAATGCGACTGGACTGTCCAGGAGCTGAATTTGAAAGGATGGCTTTTCAGTTCAAACGGAGAAAGGAAAATTAACCGTCGCGTGTTCACGTCCTCCACAAAACCTATAATTTGATCATTTGACGTTGTTGTTTTGCAGGGAACGGCAAAGAAATGTACCAAAATGTAAAACGCACGTGCAGAGGCATTGTTTTCGCTCATTAAACCTATTGTTTTGTGCCGTTCTCGCTGCCGTCGCCGTCGTGGTTGCTTAAGATCATTAATCAGTGTTTCACGCCAAATCGGATGCACGTGTTTCTTCCCCTTGGGCAAGTTTTCTGCGTGTGTCCGCAAACATGAAATCGATCAAAACCCAGAAAGAGCCCAACCCAAGCGATTTACCCATGGGGAGCTTTGGGGGAAAGGCTCTAGTGTGACCGCAGCTAATGGCTGCGGCTGCACCAAAGTTGTTTACCCGGTTATTTGCAATTAATTAAAATTAACTGGTTTGACAAAATTCCTGAATTTAAACCGTGTTAGCGGTTCCCAAGGAAATGAATTATTAAAAAGAACAATATATATTTTTTTAACCGCATTAGGTCTTTTCAAACCATCTCGCTAGGTGCATATAGCAGAAAATTTTATGTTTGTAAACAAAATCCTGTATTGAATTTTACTTCTGCCGCTCTTTAGCTTGTATGTTTTGTTTTCCCAATGTAGGTCATGTGATGTTCTCAAGGGAATTTGTCCTTTGTCTTTTCATAAATTATGCATACATATGCACTTGAAGAAAACAAAATTTAAAAGAAACAGTTCTCTAGGGTAACATCACATGATCTACTTTGGGAAAACAAAACATACAAGCTAAAGAGGTCTGTTGAAACGCTAAGGCAGTTGACGTTTTGAGCGACAGCCAAATCCCAGAAATAAGCAAATCCAATGTAGATAGAACACATCTTGATCATTTTAAGCGATCATTCCAAGGCACAGAGGGAAGAACTTGTCAACATCAGCTAATAATTTACAATTTATTGCCCTTCAGGCATCCGCAGACAAGGACAATAACAGTTTTGGTACACTAAAAGAGTTATTACGAACAACACTGTACTATTATTTTCAGGTTTCCAATTATACATACTAAAAAAAGGATCTTTTTACCCGCCCCACCCCCCCCCCCCCCCCCACCCACCCCCTCATAACAGGAAATGTTCGCGACAGCTTCATTTCTCAATTTTAAAGGGGCGATATTTCGCGTCTAATAAACAATTTTTAGCGATTTTACAAAAAAATAGCGAAAAACGCCAAAGATATGTTGTCGCGAAAATTCCTGCGATACGAATTTCTGCTTCTTTAAATGAAACAAAATGGGTTTGTGTCGGTGTAAAAACCTGTGACTTTTTTCTTTGTTTTTCACCTTAGTGGTCTTGCATTCCCAGTTGACTCTATTGTTTTATACCTTTTGTTTTCTTTCTTTTACGTCACTCGTGAGTTTGGCAGGTTTTTACACCGAGGATGAGCCAACAAAATTGACTATATTCTTCCATTGCATCTTTCGGTTTTTATTTGTATTCTTTCTTATACAACTGCAATCGTTGACTGAGACTAAGATTTAACTCTTCCAAGGGGCAAGCCTCTAGTCTCACAGTAAAGATTCCGGGTTTCCTTTCAACGTCTTCAAAAAAGCAAGCACACTTGGTATGGAAGATTTAAGGTCTTCCTTACCATCAAACAGGTTTAAACCCGGCATAAAAAAGCTCGGAAGAGACGCACTTCGGACGTGTTTCAAAAGCCTATCGATTAACTCTTTGAAGCGAGGCACAAGCATTCCTGGCGCCCAATCGGTCTTCCGCTTCAAATCGTGATTCATATGAAGCAGAATGGTTTTGAGGTGGTACGTAGCCAGTGGGTGCCATTTTGCGTTAGATTTCCCCATGAAGTATTTAGCCAGTTGAAGAACCTTCCTTCGACATCCACCGTCGTCATCGATGGTTTGCATAACCTGTGATTCGACTTGAGCAAAGGAGATGAGCCAAAATGCGGGATTTGCAGTCAGATCATTTTTCACTTTGGGTATGAGCTGAACTCTTGCGTTCTTGAAAGCTGCAGGCGGTGGTTGTCGAGCTTGGGGTGGCCAGTGCGGAAGCTCTAAACCTATTGCCAAATCGATGCTTATAGAAGGAAACTTTGTCCACCGTATTTCAAATGTGACTGCAGGCCCTCCCTCCCAGGGTGGCTTCGAGATGATCTTTCCCTTCATCCCCAACTCCACCATCGCTTTCTCGACCAGGTTACGTAAATGCCCTCTCACCTTACTAGCGTCGAGACGTCTGGGATTGTTCGCTGTCAAATGAAATTTATCGAGGCATGTCGTTATTGTTTGCACCGCGTAGCCATACCCAACTGGTGTGTTGCCATCCACCAGAAGAGAGATTTTACCGGCCCAGTTATCGTTCACCAGTCCGTAATCGAATTCATCAGGATTGCCGATCTTCAGACCCTCGTAACTAGAACCTTTGAAAAGGACTCTGAAGTTGTAGCAAGGATCGTACTTGGCCACTCTTGCCATGAGCTTAGCTATGACATCATACACTTCCTTTTGAACCTGGATCTTTTCTTGGACGTTGACTTGGATTTGAGTGTACACTCTGTTTAGGAATTCTTTAAATTTCACGTCGTCGTTCCCTATTTACAACAAAACAAAAAAGAAAATTTCGATGTACAGTTGAACCTCTTTAATACGGACACTGAAGCGAAGTGTCTGTATTAGAGAGGTGTCCGTATTAGAGAGGTGCCCGTATTAGAGAGGTGTCCGTATTAGAGAGGTGTCCGTATTATAGAGGTCACCTATCATCTATTTTGAAGACTCCACTGACGGTTTTAAGTGTTCAGTAACTAAAAACAGGCGCACACTCGTGTTTTAACTGCATCTAAATTGATTAATGTACAGTACTGAGACACAGTATATCAGTAGCGTACTACATTGTAGATCTGAGCTACATACTGTATACTAGGAATCACTGTTTTGAAACGAAACGAACTACAACGCAGTGCCGCATGTAAAAAAGGATAAAAAGTACAATTCTGAAAACGTCTTTCGATATTTGTTAGTAACCACGAACAGGAAATTGTATTATTAGACATTCGTATTCTCGGTATTGAATTGGAACTAGCTTGCAGTCAAGGCTAATGCGGGGGAATATCATTAAAAGTATTTGCATGTGAAAACATTCCCCCGTATGAGCCTCGACTGCAAGCTAGTTCCAGTTCAATACCGAGAATACGAATACCGTCTATTCCAGAGGCTGCGTTAAGGCGTGTCGAATGGTCCCTTGATATTTTCAATTCCTCGTGAAATGTGGCCAGTGCTCGAATTTTCGTTAACCGGTATCGAAATTCATTTTTTGCCTCCAGAAGATACTGAACAACTATCTGATTTAAATTCTCGTTCAATGAACAGCTACAAAGCAACTTGCTAAATTTTAAAAAAGTATTCGCTTAGAATCACTAGTATTTTATTCAAAAGGGCTTCGTTGGTGGCCGGGGGGGGGGGGTGTTGGAGGGGGGGGAGGGGATAGCGCTTTTCCCGGTTAATCTATCTCTTTTGCATTACAATAAAAGTCAATTTGTTTGCGAGGGAATTTCGGGTAATTTTGTAGTTTTTGCCCGAAATTGCCTCGCAACCACGGCGACTCTTATTGTAATGCAAATATAAAGGTTAACCGCGAAAAGGGCTATTGACTTTTCGTTCGGGGGGAGTACATGTTTGAATCACCATAAAAGCACAATTAAGTAATGATCCGCATAAGAAGGAAAGTGCTAACGGCAATGCACGATGGAATGTCAACTTTTTTCATTGTTACAACTAGTGATCTCATTGGCCTAGACTCAAAGACCGCTAAAAAGTTAAGGTTCAAGGTGCATTTTGCCTGATTTTTTAGAGGTTTCAAGTAATTTGAGACCCAATCGCACAACATGCAATTTTTAAAAGAAATTGTATTTGAGGAAGTTCATCAAAGAAGTAAAATTATTAGCTGTTGTCTTCTGCTATTCTGATTGGTTAAGCACGAACATTTCCTAAAATTTATTTGACGCAAATGGATTTTCTTTATTTTTATACTGAAATATAATTATGAACCATCAGCCCCTCCTCTCTTCTTGAACTCAAAGAAATTCTATGTGAGAAAGAGCCAATGCCACAAACAATGAAGTTTACTGTAGTTCTTATGTGGAGCATTACTTAAACTGAAACAACTAATAATACACGTTGCATTCAGGGCGGTGGGGGGGGGGGGGGGGGGGGGGGAGTCGTTATCGCGGAGCACTTGCGGGCCGAAGGCCCGGCTGCGCAGCCCCATACTCATTACTCGCGGATAATTAAAGTCGTTATTACCCAACATTTTTTTGCGGTTTGCTACTCAAGACAGGATACTAATTAAGGGATACTCAGAAGCCGCTTTAGTGGAAAAAGAAGAGCTTTCAGGGATAAAATCTTGCTTCGAGGAACTTTATACGTTTTTAGCAATGCGAAGAGATGGGTTCGTTTTACGGATTTCAGCACCAAAGCGGAGATTTAAAGAATTTCCAAGTACAGTAGTCGCCGGAGGGACTTAAAGGTAAAACAAATTACATTTTTCGATGGGAATTTATCTTGCTATCAATCTGTGATTGACTTTTTGCAGTTGTGTTCTCGTTAGTTTTGTAGAATTGTTTATAAACGTGTAGCTTAAATTCAGTCGTATTAATTTCTTGAATTTGATCGAAGACACGGCAATGGTACGCGTTTTGCTTTTAAACAAAAACTAATGGAGATTTGAAAAATATTTTTCGAAAGAAGATTACGTTGTCCATTTTTATGTGTTCATTCATTCATTACATAGATTGAGAAGCCATTTTATGTAAACAAAACAAGACTTAGATTTTATATTCGCGTATGCAAATATGTTTGTGTATTTTTGCAAATCATTTCATCGGGCATTTTTTGACAAGCAACAACTGTATTTTATTCGGAAAATAGTCGTAATAGTTATTCTAGACGGAGAAAAAGTTGTTTTTGTGAACTTTTGTACGGTCTAAATGTACTGTGCAGACGGTCGGGTAATATTGAGAATTGCTAAAATTGAAAAATAGCCCGGTCGTCAATCTTAATTCTTGTGCTTCCGACCTTTTACCTAAGTTAAGTTCAAAGTCATCTTAGTTAAGCTTGTTCAGAGGGTGTTCAGAGGGCGACGCTGTTAGGCTAAGGCTAACTATATATATATTATCCGTGAACTGCTATAATGGTGCCAAACTTTTTAACACAAACGTGACAGTTGGTACGTACCTTGAAAGACTACCTCACTGGTTCTTGCTGGATCCCAGGTACCAGCACATAAAACAACAAAGGCAAAAGCCTTCAAAGTAGTTATCTTCATTTCCATTCACTGGAAACAAGAAACAAACGCGTGTTAACAAGGTACGAACTAAAAGTTGGAGGCAGAATGCTGATGATATTCTCAACAGGTTTTAGAAACCTCGAGGAACTGCGTTGTCATCGACATCAGGCGGTCACTTTGAAACCTTGGCAGTAGAAAGAAACGAGATGCCTTCTGGAAAACCCGGCCTGACTAATCGATGAAATCGATAGTCGATGATAAGCGATATCAATCGATAACAATAAATGTCAAATTATCGATTGATATTGCAGCTCGATGACCAATCGATGAGGGAATTTCCATCGATTGTCCGCCTTTTTTCATCGATTTTCATCGATCTATTCTTATTACATCAACTCAGCAACTGTCCTCTTTCTTCCCGCCACAAACGCATCACCAACTTCTACACCGAAGTCGCAGGTATGGTTACCTTTGACTAAACATAGCAATGTTACGTTTCTTTCGGGGTTACCAATCGACATCAATTAACTAACAATCAGGAACAATTATCGATGGATATCATCGATTGGTCAGGCCGGGGGAAAAGCTTACCCTTTTGTTTAAGTCACTTTTTTTAATTTTCTTACAGTCGATTTTCAGTCTAGGACACTGAGTGCCGTATTAATCAGCAGTATTGAATGGCAGTCCCTTGAGGAACGCAGGGCAATAGCCCGCCTGACGCTATTAAATGTACAAAATTAAATTATCCATGGTTATATGTTGATGTCTTCACTACACCTCTCCAGTCAAGTGACCGCAAAACACGTCATACTTTGCCTTTAACGTACAGACACCTTCAATCCAACAAGAACTGTTACAGATCCTCATTCTTTCCACGGACTATACCAGAATGGAACTCATTACCTTTAACTTTGCGTAGTAGTACCTCAATTCAATCATTGAAATCTGGCTTATCACACTTGGACCTCGAACTTGGACATTTCCCAAATTATTCAACTCTAGTCGCTATAATGACTAAATTACGGGAGTTTATTACAGTATTCGATTTACATTTAGATATATGTTTGAGAATGACTGCCGTGCACAAATCACTTAAATTATAAGTGGCCCGTATGTCAGGCGCTTCCCTTCTCTCGCCGCCCTCCCCTCCCTCCCCTTTTCCCTGCCCTTTCTAGCGCCAGGCCACGCAGACTATATTTCTCGTTGACACACTACATCCACGGATATGAATATCTGGAGAGAAACATTTCTTTCAGTGACATGTAGTTGCTCGTCCTGTGCGGTTATTCGAATCGTTAATAATTCATCGAGTTGAACTAAGATAATCATGAGCGCCTGGTGGTTTGGAAACCCGATAATAATTAGTATAAATTTTGGCGATTTTATTCCTTCGTTTTCTCGTTTTTAATGATCAGTTTGAGAGGATATATCAAACACTAGAAAGAGTGTTTCATTAGATTACCGTCAAATATTGTGGCTTGTGGACTGGAAAACCAAAGAGCGTAACGTAAAGCAAAAAAAAAAAATAAAAAAAAAAAAAAGCGGCCCTGCATTAAGCGGTCACCCGGTTGCGGACACCTCTTCCCTGGCTTTGAACGAATTACTCAAGTTAAATAGTCGTCACCTTATCAGTACGACTACTTTGTCACGACAAGTATGGCCAGTTAAAAAACAAATTCTTACAAATTCTGAATTTTCTTTTCATTTAGCACAGAGAGGTATTGAACGCTTTGTTGTAAATCCGTCTTGTGGCGGGTCTCATTCCTTCACGTTAAATTCTTATTTCTCTGACTTCTGTTTAACCCACTCGAACCCGTATTAAACGGTTAACCTGTCATTAAACGGTCAGTTAGACATCCCTAAGAGCGATCTCGCTAATTAAAATGTTTGACTATAACAAAGAAGTGGTTTGAGTTTCATAGCCATGGTCTTTCATTCATTAACTATGCTAAGAGAAATCATAGAACTTCGATTGAACCAAGCAGTTTGTTAAGTTGTTAACGCCTGTTAAAACAACAATGACGCAACTTGTTTGTTTTCTTAATACGTTGAAGCATTAAGAAAAAGAACAGACAGCAACTTCTTACCGTAAGGTAAACTTCACGCGCTGTGTGTGGGCTGCTATTGCCGTTGTGGAAGAAAAACACACTGTTAATCAATTACATCACAATCCATTCACTCAACTATGGATGGACCTGTACCAGCAATCAACCTGATGTGCTAAGTGGTCAGTTTAAAAGTCATTCACCAAATATAATGTAACTTAATGAATGTTTGATCATAGCAAAGAAGTGTTTTTAGTTTCATAACCATGGCCTTTCATTCATTAACTGTTCTAAGAGAAATCAGAGAATCTCGATTGAAACAAGCAGTTTTTTAAGTTGTTAACGCGCGTTAAAAAAAAAAGCAATGACGCAGTAATAACAAAAAGAACAAACTAAGACAGCAACTCAGTTTTCTTTTATTTCTTTTAGTTTTGCCACACAAGTAATAAGAATGGAGAATCCAATAGAATAATTTAAATAATTTACAAAGAAAAAGTGGCGGGGAGACCGAAAAGAAACTACAAAGCTTATACGTGTTTCGGCCTCCCCTACTGATAACTTCTTACCGTAAGGTAACCGGCCGATGACAGGGTTCACCAGTATTCACGCGCCGTGTATGGAGAAATCACCCTTGTGGAGTGAAACACACCGTGGCTGTCCATCAGTTATATCACAATCTATTTACGCAACCATGAATGGATGGACCTGTCGGTCCGCACGAGGGGATATACTGCCAATGATTGTGACGTTACCTATCGTTACCCATCAAGTTGATTAGGAAGATTCTATAGGCTCTCTTTGCTGTCGATGACTACGATCGAGGCTGAGTCCCAATGATTTTTAGTTTGACATTTTTGGTATTTTATGTTTGGTTATTGCGATTACTACGATCGCTGGAGAGTGATTTCCATGTGATAGCTTCGATCGCTGAACATTTTTTCAGCGTTCCAGGCGATCGTATAGATCGATCATATGGAAACCAGGCTTTACATCGATCGGGGTGTAGCACAGAATCTGTGTCAGCAATCAACCTGATGTACTAAGCGGTCAGTTTAAAAGCCAGTCACCAAATATAATGTAACTTACTAAATGTTTGATAATAACAAAGAAGTGTTTTGCCTTTTAAAGGGAACCTCCATTGTTATAACAAACTGGCGTTAAATTGTTGGAAATAAAGTCTAAATTAAAAATTTTTAAAAAAACAGGTGCAAATATAATTTTAGTGTACAAAAAAATGGATATCAATATCGCCTATTTTCGTTTTTAAATCTCCCGCGCGCCACCATTTTGAATATTTGTGACGCGTTACGGTTGTCTTATTGTTGCATACAAAGAAGTTCGATTCTTAACAATAGCGGCAACCGTAACACGTCACAATAATTCAAAATGGCGGCAGGCGGGAAATTTAAAAGCGAAAATAGGCGATATTTAGATCCATTTTTTTGTACACTAAAATTATGTCTGCACCTGTTCTTTTAAAAATTTAAATTTCGACTTTATTTCCAACAATTTAACGTCAAATTAAAATTTCTGAATTGTTTTCGGGATTTTCCGAGGTTGGAATCTTTAAAAATCAACGTTTCGGCCAGTTTCACTGGCTTTCTTCAGGTCCTTTTAAAAATGTATCAATATGGCGGAACGTTGTTTAGCTTGGTAACCGCATGTAGCTTTGTGACTATCACATGACGTGTAAACGATGTCAAAATGCGCGGGAAAAGCAGTCGAAGGCCTGTGAAGTACTTTCACTTTTGCGATAATTCACTGTCTGCTACATTCTTTTTCACGATCAAAGAAGGATTTTAGGACTGGTTTCCATGTTTCAACATGGTCAAAATTGTTAAGCACTCCCATTCCGCGATGTTTCTGTCGTAGTGACTCGATTCCTTCGAGAACCTTTCTTTGCTTTAATCCTCTCTCTCTCTTGCTACGATCTCTGCGTTTCCCACATCACCTTGGCACTCCACGGTGTGCCGTGCTAGGCCCCCATCTTCTTTGCCCATCCGTTTTTCGGCCGATAGAGTGTTCCCTTTATGAAGGTCTTCATTTGTTAGTCTGACTTTGTCCATGTGTTCTTTCTTTCTTGTTCGGAAAAGGCGCCATGTTTCTCCTACATACACAGCATTCTGGCAGGTACAAGGAATCTTGTACACAACGCATTTCTGTTTTTCACCAAGCGGCTCTTGACATGTGCGTTTAATCTCTTTTATCTTTCTTCCAGGCTTGAAAGCAACCCGAAAGGAGTGTCGGTTAGCAGTTCTCCAGAATTTCTCAGACAATCCTTTCAAATATGGTATGGTCACGGCTCCACGACTTTCCTGTTCTTCCTGTTCCCTTCTGTCTATCTGTTGGGGTCTTTGTTCCATAAATCTCCTCACGGTTTCTCTGGGGTATCCATTCGCTACAAACACGTCTTCGATGTTGTGTAGTTCCTCCGCCAGGTGTTTTTCATCGCATGAAGTCCTCGCTCTGTCAGCAAAACCTTTTATAATGGCTCTCTTCATACTTTCTGGGAAAATTTTAAATTTTAATTTGTACAAAGATGAGAGGTGAAAGTTTCAGGAATACGAATTTAACGTCAATTTGTTCTGACAATGGAGGTTCCCTTTAAAGCTATTGCCTTTCTTTAATGCTAGTAAAACATCACAAAACCGTAACTACAAGCAGTTTGTCACCAGTAAACAGTTTTTCAATTTGTCAACGCGCGTTCTGAAAAGTGATGATGCTTCAAGAAAAGTAATAACAAAAAGTTCAAAGACATCAGCGTTGTACAGTTGATCAGTCAATGGCCGTCAACAGGACGCACCAGTATCCACGCTTTGTTTATGGAAATATCCACCCTTGTGCATGTGGGCAATCCATCCACCCAACATGGACCTGTCGGTCCATACGAGGGAGTATAAAATATCAAAATGATCCTAATTAATGTTGTGACCAGTGACTTTGATATGATCAGCAATGGCTGATGTATGGTCACTTTTAGTTAGGGCCCTGAGTTAGCGTCCGGCAAAACGGACTTTCATGCAAAATCAAGGAGACGTTGCTAATTCAAGAACTACAGCCTTCCTTAAATGTTAAAGTCAGCAGTGAGAAGCTGATGCTTTTTTAGCTGTATCTTCTTAGGACTGACAGTCTACAGTACTATTAAATTACTGTGAAGATTGTTTTTCTTATTAGTTCGCCTTACAATTTGATTTTAACATTGCCGCAAAGTTCCGAAAGTAACAAGGGTCGCTACTTTCTGGGATTGTTTTTTTTTTTTTTCTGGGCATATAGCCGTTTAGTACATCGAAAAGGAATTACAAGTCCGTATTTTTTTTTTATGTGGGCTGGTTCGAGCTCTTTTTCCGCATGAAATAAAAGACAGAAATTCGCAACAATAATTGCCGCTTAATCCCTCTACTGTCACATGGATAGCTGAGATGTACAATGGAGTACGCTACTGACAGACAGTGTCTCAATGCTCTTTTTCAATGCAATTGAAAAAAATAATAATAAATAAATAAATAAATCAAATTAAATAAATAAATATCCTTTTTTTACCCTCTGCAGTTTTTATAGCTCAAGTGCTAGTGGGACCGAGCATTCAAATTAAACATAACATTTTTAAAAATCCCAACTGGCATGAGGCAGACCAGTTGGCTATTTTACAAGCGTGGCCGAGGAGTTGAACTCGGGTCTACCGTGAAACAACTCCATCCAGCGGGACTTGAATCCGGGACCTCCGGATTTCAAGTCCGGCGCCCTAACCACTCGACCACGCTTAAAGATGAGCGACGTGAACCGCTATTAGCATAAGTTAATGGTTAAAGCTCTGTACTGTTCCTGACGAATTTATAATTAAATATAGTCTGTGGTTTGCGGAGGTAAACGTTTCTTGTGAAAAAAAAACAACTAACCATTCAAATTACGAAAGCTTCCGTAGCGAAACTGGGACGCCACAGCACAGAAGAAAGTCCCGAGTCTTGGATCGCCATCTTGCTTCGAGTGAGCTTTACGCTTTGTGCACGGCCCCGTTTGGCTTTATCCACGACCCTGTCGGCATCTCACCTTATCGATTCTTATCGATGTTTTCCAGGCTCTCAGATATAGTAGGGACCAAAGCGAGAGCGAACATAAACGCGGCTATCTTCCTTTAAAGGGGCATTGTCTGCAGATTTTGCTGTGTTTTGGTCAAAATACACTAAATATATGACAGAGTATCTTTGCTCAAACATAAAATTGTTTTTAGAACACCAAGAAGATAATATCAACTGATTTCTTCAAGGAAGAACAGAAAATAATAAGTTTTTCTGCGATTTTTCCACGACGCTTGGGAGGAACTTGAAAAAATTGGCCAATTTTCATTTCCATTTCCATCCTGGCCATCCGCAGCCAAAGATAACGAATACTAGTTTCTGTGCACTGGTAGAGTATTTGTTAACAAAACTGGACCATTAGTGTCCCATTAAAATCTTTCTTTTAGCGATCCAAACAAAGATTGCGAACGCCTTGTGACGTCATTTCAGGTTAATTCGTCCCCAGTCTCCATCTTCAGGGACACTTTTTGATCATTTTTGGCCACTTTCAATCCCCCCCCCCCCCTCCCATAAAAAAAAAAAAAACAGCTTTTATATTTTTCCAGCAAATTTCTTTTTTAAAAAACACGTATAAAAGTTTTTCATTTTACGAACACTTTAAAACTGCCAGTGGAGTCTAAAAGAGACGTCATCGTGGTGACCTCTATAATAAGGACACCTCTCTAACACAGACACTTTGCTTTGTCCCTTCGATGTTCGTGTTAGAGAGGTTCAACTGTATGCATATTATGTTTTACGTTCCTCCGTATAAGTGTTCGCGATAGTTTAATTTCTCTATTTTGAAGGGGCGATTTTTCGCGTCAAATAACTAATTTTTAGCGGTTTTACAAAAAATAGCGAAAAACGCCAAAGTTTGATGTAGCGAAAATTTTCTGTGGTTCGAATTTTAGTTTTTTTAAATGAAACAAAATGACTATATTTTCTTCCATTACCATCTTTTGTTTTTTTATTTGCATTCGTTCTTATACAACTGCAAGCGTTAAGACTAAGATTTAACTCTTCCAATGGTTAAGTTGCCCTCTAGCCTTTCAGAAAAGACTCTGGGTTTTCTTTCAGCCTCTTCAAAAAATCAAGCACACTTGCTATGGAAGATTTGAGGTCTGGCTTACCATCAAACAGGTTTAAGCCTGGCATAAAAAAGTATGGAAGAGACGCACTTCGGATGTGCTTCAAAAGCCTATCGATAAAATCTTTGAAACGGGGCACAAGCATTGCTGGTGCCCAATCAGATTTCCACTTCAACTCGTGACTCATGTGAAGCATAATGGTTTTGAGGTGGTACGTAGCCAGTGGGTGCCATTTTGCGATAGATTTTCCCTTGAAGTATTTAGCCAGTTGAAGAACCTTTTTTCGACATCCGCCGTCGTCATCGATAGCTTGCATGATCCTCGATTCGACTGGAGCAAAAGAGATGTGCCATAATGCTGTGTTTGCATTCGGATCATGTTTCACTTTGGGTATGAGCTGAACTCTTCCTCCGTTCTTGAAAGCTGCAGGCGGTGGTTGTCGAGCGTTGGGTGGCCAATGTGGAAGCTGTAAACCTATTGCCAAATCGATGCTTATAAGACGAAATGTTTTCCACCGCATTTCAAATGTCACTGCAGGTCCTCCTTCATACGGGCGCTTCAAGATCTTTCCCTTCACCTCTGGCAACTCCAGCATCGCTTTTTCAACTAGGTCACGCAAATGCCCTCTCATCTTACCAGCGTCAAGATAGTTGGTCCCATCTTTATTAAATCGTTCACCGAGGCAGGTCTTGACCATTTGCACCGCGTAGCCATACCCAACTGGCGTTCCTGTATCCAGAAGAGAGATTTTGCCGGCCCAGTTATCGTTCACTAGGTCATAATCGAATTCGTCCGCATTGCCAATCTTCAAACCCTCGTAACTAGAACCCGTGAACAAGACTCTGAAGTTGAAGCAAGGATCGTACTTGGCCACTCTTGTCAAGATTTTAGCTATGACATCAAACACTTCCTTTTGAACCTGGTTCTTTTCTTGGACGTTGACTTGGATTTGAGTGTACACCTTGTTTAGGAATTCCTTGAATTTCACGTCGCCCCCTATTTATAACAAAAAACGAAAATTTCGATGTAGTCCCATACCCGTGACATACTGATAGAGAGATCGTTTATTAAAAAAAAAAAATACGACTCATTTACAGTAGAAACTGAATTACAGAGGCAGCTAGGTTGAGGCGTGTCGATTGGTTCCTTGAAATTTTCAATTCTTCGTAGAATGTGGCCAGTGCTCGAATTTCGTTAACGGGTATCGAAATAAATTTACCTCTGAAGATACTGAACAACTATCTAGTTTTAATTTACAAAAGGCTTCCCTAATTTCCCGTTTAATGAACAGCCACAACGCAACTTGAAAAAAATAACAATAAAAGGTATCGCTAACAATGGGCAAGTACGGGTTTAAATAACTATAAAAGCATCAATTAAACTTAAACAGCTAATAATATTCAGGGTGGGGAGGGTGTCGTTATTTCCGTGAACTGCTACAGGAGTGCCAAACTTTTAAACACAAAAGTGACAGTTGGTAAGTACCTTGAAAGACTACCTCACTGGTTCTTGCTGGAGCCCAGGTACCAGCACATAAAACAAAAAAGGCAAAAGCCTTCAAAGTGGTTATCTTCATTTCCATTCACTGGAAACAAGAAACGAACGCGTGTTAAAAAGGCAGGAACATAAAGATGGAGGTAGAATACTGGCGATATTCTCAACAGGTTTTATTTAGAAACTTTAACCCTAGGATGTACAATGAGCGGGGGGGTCCCCTTAAGATTTTTCTCAAATATTTTCAAGACCATTTATGATTAGCACATCCCATCTTAAGTACTGTTCGTTTATTGAGGGGGGCATTGGGGTTTGCGGTATTGCGGTATTGGGCAATTTTTCATGCGGTATTTCGGTAATTCTAGTATAAAATTGCGGTATTGCGGTATTCCCAAAACCAGTGGGATTCCGTTTTTTAGCGTTTTGGTTGGTTTTAAAAATTATCCTCCAGTGTTTTACGACCCTTTTTAATCCTTTTACAGTTTCTTGTCCTCCTTGTCAAACTTGTCGTTTCGAAAACGCTTCGAAACAGCTCTATTAGATCCTCTAATTCATCACGCCAGTTTATATTACATGAAAGGTGATAACACTTTGGTCGTTTTACAACCAATTAAAAGTCATTAACTTGCCTTACATTCGTAAAACAAAATCTAAGCAGATATTTGCGGAAAATTTAATGAACAGAGTAGCGGTTTCGGTATTCTATCAATTTTTGACAAGGTTTTTGACGAATTGCGGTATTTGGCGATTTTTTTTTTTTGCGATATTACGGTATTTGCAATTTTTTTGGCGGTATTGCGGTGTTCAGAACCCCCCAATGCCCCCCTTCTTTATCCTTGAGACATATTTTGGTAAAGTTTGGCGACAACCGGTTGCTATGGTAACGAGATATGACGTCATAAGTAGCACGAGGTCGTCATTATTGAATAAAAATGCGTGTTTTTCTCTTTCTTTCGGTGAAAAAATATATAAAATGCTTTCGAAAGCATCAAAATGTTTAATTGTATATTATTTTGCAACTTTAGCAAAAAAAAATATTTGAAATTTCTGCTTTTTTCGATAAATTTGAATTTTTAGTGAAATCCAAGATGGCCGCCATCTTGGCGGCCATTTTGAATGACGTCACGGACCCCAGCAGCGTCACAACCCATACTATATACCTTATCTTGTAGAGCACACCACAGGCTATCTATTAGACGTAAAATATTTCTGAAATATTGCAACATCGCAGAAACCCAATGGGGGGAGGGGGTTTGCTTTAGACATCGCGAAAAGGTTTACCTAAACCGGGCAAGAGACATTCTATTTCGACTGATCTCAGGGTCGTAACGAGGTATGTGGGATCAGGGATCAGAGGGGTGGGATCACGGATCAAAGCAAAAAAAAAAAAAAATTTCCCAGTAAATTATTAAGAAAAAAAAAGTCCCACGCATTATCACAAAAAAAAAAAATCTGCCCAAGGACAATTTAAAAATAAACTATTAAAAAAAAAAAAAAATATTCCAGCCATCGAGTGAAAAAAAAAAAAGATTTCCACCTTAGGTGGACCAAAAAAAAATTTCTTGCCTCTCCCAAAGTTCCCCCCCCCCCCCCCCATCACTTTTCTAATGGTCCATCCCTTACTCGTCGGTTTTGGGAATTCATTCCGAGATTCGAAATTCCCTTGAGAACTTTACCGCATTTTTGGAAACAAAGGACAACAAAATATCATTTTGTTTGAAATGTTACATGTCCGAACAATAGTAGGTTTTTTATGCGCGCAGCGAAGTTATTTTCCGTTAATTCTTGACTGTCAAAGTGTTTTCCACAGAGATCTTCAAGGTTTCATTCAAATCTCGGACGTTACAAAGAAATATTCAAATGTTCATTTCATTCTCAAAATTACTGGTCACGCGTGACGGAGCACGCATTCAACTATTCAATGTACAAATAAATTTCTCAGAGTGAAAGGAAGGCACTTTAACGACTTTGGTATAAATTGCATGTTCAACTGAAAAGTTCAATCACTTCCATGCGCCTTGGATATCCGCTTTTTGATCCTATTTTCGTGTTTTTCAAACCTCGGCTTTTATAACAACTGATGTGAATGTTTGACAGAGTTCCTACCTGCTGCGTTGCGCAAAAATGCTAACTAACGCATGCAGCAAAGTACTACACAACAATTACAAGCTTGTATAAGAACAGATGAACAAAGTATTTTTTCATCTGTTGAGATATTCCTACAACGCCACTGTACAACTATAAAAGAGCCATTCCTTGTGTTAGAAAACATTTTACATGCTTTACTATGAAATCAGCTGAAAAGCCTACAAAAAAAACACAGTCAACTAACATCGGATCGAAAGTGCACCATTGTTATTGGCTATACTAAACAAGCCAATGAAAAGATATTCCGTTTGATCCTCCCCAAGCGCTCATAAGTAGCTAACACCGTCATACAACGTCATATCATTCTACGAGACCCCTCTACACAAGAGCAACTGATGAGGTTCACCAAAGAACTGAAACTCGAGTCCTGCTTAAAGAGTGTACAAAAGTAACCACTTGCATCTGTAAGAATTACAAACCAGCTAGCATACTGGAGATTCAAATATTTCAAGCCGGATGTTGCGGTCACAATACAATACAATAACTTTATTTATTCACGGAGTCCTTTTCACTAAAAAGTGGTCTTCTAAAGA